>CM040432.1:3905656-4354006 GCA_022702705.1 Papilionanthe hookeriana x Papilionanthe teres
ATAATTTGAAAAGTAGTATTTGATTTTAAATTTGAAAATTTTAAGATATAAAATCAAAATGATCTCACATCCGGAATAGTTTACATAAACGAGCACCGCACCACAAACCATGTATCTATCCCGAAGAATGGACACACTGCTTGATAATGGGGCTCGATTAGATAAACTAGAAAGGT
This sequence comes from Papilionanthe hookeriana x Papilionanthe teres, assembly GCA_022702705.1. NCBI lineage: Eukaryota > Viridiplantae > Streptophyta > Magnoliopsida > Asparagales > Orchidaceae > Papilionanthe > Papilionanthe hookeriana x Papilionanthe teres. The sequence continues at coordinate 3,905,833 of CM040432.1, forward strand.
TTGTGACATCCGTTTGGTCTGCGAACCAATTTTATAAGCCGACAAGTTCCCCAGCTTAATACAAAGAAATTAAGCAGGGTTTATATTATCTGGGTTCTTGAAATTCCCTATAAGGGCAAGCCCCTATAGTTAATTACATCTTAAGTGACGGGAATCACCTAAGAAAACTCTCGATAATAATCGCAATATCGCTCTCAAGAATTTCAAAGTTTAAGTTTTCAAGGGATTGAATTTTGGAATTTCAATAGGGAATGGATCAAATTTGGAACATTTTATTTTGAGAATTCAAAGGAAGAAAGGTAGGAGAAATCACAGATTCGAAGCGAACTTCGGTAATTTCCCGACTATCCTATTGTTTGGCTTCGAATTTAGGAAGGCCCTAATGTTTATTTAATGTTTCGATCTTCGCTAATTTTAATTAATTTGGACTTATATTTGTATGGTAAAATCACTCAAATAGCCTTGAAGATGTGAGGGTTTATGTCGTACCAAACGACTACCTCGGAGTCCTAAGATCTGTTAGGGCTTAATTTACATGACTCGATCATGCAAATGCCTAACGAAGAGTTGAGGATTTACGTTGCACTAGGCAAACTACCTCGAAATCCTATGGCTTTGTTGTTTAATAATAGGAATGTTTAGCTGATGTAGAGTTGTTTTGCTGATGACGATGGTCGTGCTGCCCACCATGCTACGAGCTCCTTGTTGTTGCAGAGGTTTAGTTTTAGAAGTCATAAATCAGGAGATGAGAGAAGTGTTCTGGTTTAGAGAAAAACTTAAAATCCAGGTGTTTCTTAATATTTTAATTAAACAAATCTTAAAGTTGATTATAACAACACCGGTTAAGATCCCACTGCTCCATCCTTCCGCATCGTTATTTTTATCGGATTCACTTAGTCCGTATGAATTTGCTAAACTCAACTCGAATGAGTTCCACACTTTCATTTAGACCGTGGGAAATCCCGTTAGCAACACGTAGCTTACATCATCCGAGGTATTCCCGATCATCCAACAAGACGTTTTAATTTAGTTGTAATTGTAGCTTTGTGTTCGGCTTGTGATTAAATTTTGAGTTGTTTTATATTTTGAAATGTTGTGGCGGTGAATTTTATCTTGCAATGACTTTTAATTTAGTTTTGGTTTCAGCTTTAGGGACTATCCTAAAAGTGTGGGTTTTCATGCAACAGATTGTTTATCATGCAAGTAAAGTAAGTGCGATGCGATCAAATAAATTGCAACAAAATAAAAGCGTACCTGGAGGGTCTTCCCGTCATCCCAAGCTGCACTTAAACACAATTTAGAATATTTAAGCAAGTTCCTATGTAAAGCTAAGGGAAGGGTTATGGTTTTCTACCAAATTCCTAATCCTATAGCTAGTCATTTCCTATGACGTCTAGCTTCTTGTGTTTTGGTTTGAGGACGATTTTCTTCATCAAAGAACAATTAAGTTCAATTGTTTTTATAAATATCCTATCATATTAAGGAAGTGCTTAAGAAGAATCTTAAACATCTTTTCAATATTGCTAGAATTGTTTTAAGTCCAAATGAATTTAATTATCCAAATGAATTAATCGTCCGGGAATTCAAGTTTTGTTGTTATCTTACTCAGTGAACTAGGACATTTGAATATCCTATGAGGGAAGTAACATTTCATTTAACGTTTTGTTTAGGAGTTATGACAACAAAAGCTTTCGAGGGCAAATTGATGTTCAAATGGTTTGTGATTTAATTTAATTTCAGCTAACGGGTTTAAATTTGGAATAGTGTTCAAGTTGCTTCATATTTATTTTTGAATTTCTTTATGTCTTAGGTGATGTTATTTTTAATTCAATTTAATTTAACTTTAATTTAATTTAATTTGGTTTATTTTTAATTTTAATTTAATTTAATTTGATTTTAATTTTAACTTGATTCTATTATTTAATTTAATTTAACTCAATTTAGTTTGATTTGATACGATTTAATTTGATTTAATTTAATTTGATTTAATTTAATTTGATTTAATTTACTTGAATTTAATTTAATTTAATTTAATTTAATTTAATTTAAATTTAAATTTAAATTTAATTTTATTTTTAATTTTAATTTAATATTTTATTTTTATTTTTTTTTATGTTTTAAAGATGATTTAATTGTAATTGTTAAAGTATTAATTTAATTGAAATTTTAAAAGGGTTTAATTTAAATATTTTAACTTTAATTTAATTTAATGATTAAGTCTTTTAGCATTTTAAATCTTAAATTTGGATTATCATTTTAATTAGGAATTAAACATTATTGAGATGATTAATTTAGGGATTCTTAAATTAAAGAACAAATCTCTTCCTAATAATATCCCTATTTTAATAATTTCAATTTTATTATTCTTCCAAATTTAATCAATTATTTAATTAAGGTTTATTTTAATTATTTTTAAATTGTTTAGTAAGTTTCTACCCTTTAATTATTTAAATTTCAATCATCCAAATCAGATTAGGATCAAATATTTTACTCTTTGATTTTATTAAGCCTAAAGTTTTAATTAAAGGTTAAAATTTTAATTACCGCTTTGCCCTTCAAGCTTAATAATTTCATAACTCACTAAATTGAGCTTAAATGAACTTGATATTTTTATGTGACTTCACTTATATGTTAATAAAGACATGAGAGGAGAAAATGTGATTTTTCTGTATTTAATTTATTTATGTAATTATTTTTGGTGGAAAATAGGGATTTCCAAGGAAAATTTAATAATATGACCAAGGGAAAGTTTCTGTCCTTAAGAAAATTATGGGACATTCCTAATGACCAGAGGACCACTTGGACCAATTTTGGTGAATTTTTGAATTATATTCTTTTTATTATAATTATTTTAAGTTTTGAAGTATTAATTAATTTAAAAATAAAATAAAGGTTGAAAAATGAATTTTATATTTTTCATAAATCTCTCTGATATCAAGGAAATCAGAGAATCAATTTTTACAATTTTCTGATTTTTCTTTGATTTATTAGAATTATTTTAGTGGAAATGCTAAAAAATACATTTTTTTAATTTTAAAATTACCTTAGGGCTTTAAAATTTAATATCTCATCATATAGACTTAAGAAAAATATGGGGTTTGTTCCTAAGTGATTAAAATTCAAAATGTGACATTTTGGTGAATTTTATTATTTTTGTGATTTTTATTATTTTTTAATTATTAAAATATTAAAATAATGCAAAAAATCAACTTTTTTAGAAAATTACAATTTTATTTTTCTTAAATTCCCTAATATCAGAGAGGCTCCAAAATCAATTTGGTGAATTTTTGAAAAGTATTTTGAAAGTTATGAATTTTTAAAGTTTAAATTGGCTAAATGGCTTAATCAACCCATTTAGTAGGGCCAACCAAGTCCAATTGACTTCAAATTTTTATGGTGGGTTCCTCTGATCCTAAAGATCAGTGTAGAATTGATTTGAAGTCAATTTGATGTATGATTAGCTCTAATTAATTAAGGACCTATTTTGGGTGTTTAAGCCAATTAGGGTTATTCCAAGTGGATTAATTCAAAACCTATTTTTCCTAGGTTCCTCTCGGTCATAATAAACATCACCAAATTTTCCTAGAATTTATTTCACAATATGCTAATTATTGGAATTAAAATACTCAAAACAAGCAACATGAATTTGAAAAATCAATAACTTCTCATAGAATGGCCTCCGACCTTGGAAAATTCAGTGAATGTTCCCAAATTCGTAGGCTTCAAAAGCCCTATGGTCTCATGCCATGGTGAATTTCCTATATGCATGGAGAATTAAAACAATGCAGAGAGTAAATAAATCATTAAAAATAAAATACTCGATGAAATTAAATGATTTCTTTTCCACATTATTCTCCTCTGTTCACTGAGCAAGTGGAAATTTTTATTTTATTTTTCTGATTTTCCTACACAAAGTTATGCATTTTTGAAGTTTAGGGAATTAAATAAATAGAAAAATAACCTATTTTTCTACTTATCCACGCGGCGCCAACTCAACCTTGGCATCTCCAAAGCGTCGCGTGTCATCTTCTGATTTGGCGCCGCCATCCAACTCAGCGCTCCGGGGGCCCGCTGTATCTTTCCGTCTCCTCATCTGGCGCGATTATGGCCATCCGTCCGCGCATGTATTAAATGAACGGCATCCGTTCATCATCCCCAAGCCTCCTAGCCCGAGAACCGTCCACACTAAATCCCTAATATCTCACTCAATACTTAACGGATTTTTGTGTTCTTGTGCTCTATGGATTCGCCTCAAGAGACGAATACATCTATATGGTGATCATGCATTGAAATTAAGGCATTTGAAATGGAGAATCTCCGAAGCTCGGGATAAAGAGTTAGCTCTTACCTTTGCTCGCAGAAGTGTGGCTTCAATCCGAGGGTTGTGTCACCTTCGATCGGGTCCAAGCAAGCTCCGGATGAAGTCCCTCGGCCCGGTGAATTGTCTAGGTATGATTTCGACCAAGCCCGATCACAAAGCTTGGAGTCCGGAACGTATGGATGGCCCGGAGAGGGGGCTTTTGCCGGTGGACTTCTTCCTCGTCCGGTGAAGGTGTAGGACCAATCAATTTGGGGATTGGTCCACCGTGAAGAAGTACCCGGTTTTGTGCTGAAATTCGAACTCAAAATCGAGCTCGCCAGTAGGGAATTGGGGCCGGAATCCAGCGGGAATCAAGTGCTCTATGTGTAGAGAGTGGTCCGGAATGATTTTGGCGCAGTTTCCTTAAGGTTGGTTCAGCACCTCTCCCATGGCCGAGAGATGGGGTGTTTAAATAGGAGAGGCTGGAGTGCCTCCCATGGGGAGTTAGGGCTTGGGATCAGCTGCTCTGACGAGGAGAAGAACAGCCATGGTGGCCACTGGGCATGGGGCAGCTTAGCAAGGGAGAATTTCAATGTTGGCTCACATGTGAGCTCTCGGGTGTGGTGTTTTCCCGCGGCCCGGTGGCCGGCCGGCTGTGCACTCGGTCACCATCTTGTTCGGTGGGTCGGGCTGGGCTTTAGTGTAGGCAATCGGCAAATGCCATGTGTCAAAAGCTCGGATTAGAATGGTATGGGAGAAGGCTCATTTTGGCTCAAATTGTTCAAATGCATGGATTGGGCTAGGTGCACCACCCAATGCTTGGTTTAGGCCGAAGGGAAATTGATTTGGTTCAAGCATAATCAGTAGGGTCAAGTCACCATCCAAGCACAATTAGGCATAAGCATGGTTAAGGGGAATCATGGGAGTGGTTAATCACCTTATGGGAATGTGGAAAGGATCTCCTCCTTTTGCCCAATGTGGTAAGGTCACATGTGTGAAACTCACATGGCTTGCATGTGGCTTAAGAGTGGCTTCATGGCTTGTCTTTGGCTTGGGGAAAAGCTTCGGTCAATTTCATGAAAATGGATTTTAGAAATTTTGGTAATTTAGGGGTGATTTGATGGGATTTGGCATATGGCTTGATTTGGAACCATTTGATGATTGATTTAGGACTTAAGGGATGATTTTAATTGAATGCATGATGAAGAAGAGTGTCATATGGACTTTGAATGAATTTTGGGCCTTTGAAATTTAAGTGAAGATGTCGGCTTTTAAAATGGTTTAGAGAAGTGGGCTTTTGAATTTTAAAATGGATTTTTGGATGAGAATTTTGCAAAGGGTTGGGTCCAATAAGTGTTGAATTTAATTTAGGAATGTTTCATGAATGATTTGGAACAAATTTGAAGTGTTTTGGGCTTGAATTGGGTCGGATTTGACCTCTTTCGTAAATGAGCCAATGTAGGTCAAATTGGGCTAACTTGGGCCAATGTTGGGCTAGGGTTGAAATTGATGTAAAATAAATGTTGGGAAATGTTTATAAGAGTGTTTCAAAGAGGTTTTGGCTTTGTTTGGGTTTTGATTTTGGGGTTTGGGCTTATTTGGGTTAGGTTTGGGTTTAGGTCGAAATTGGGCCTTTTAGCTTTGGATTGAATTTGAGTGGGGTTTGGGTCTAAATTTTGGGCAAATCATGTTAGTGTTTTGTTTGTGGGGATGTTAGGGAAGGTTTAGAAAAGATTTGGGGTTAATTGGAGTTAAATTGGTTTGGTTTGGGTTAGGTTTGGGTCATGGGTCCAAATTGGGCTTTAAGGCCAAAAGTGAAATCGATTCAAATGTCAATCAAATTAGACTTGGATCTGGTCTAGATTGGTGTTGGGAATGATAAATTGAAGTTTAGAATTGAATTGGACCAGAATTTGGGTCAATTGGGTAGGTTTGGCTTGACATTGGGTTCACTTAGGGTTACAATGGGTCAAATTGGGGGTTTTGACAAACGTGGGGTAAATTGATGAAATTGGCCCATGATGTAGTTGAACAAAATGAAATTGGGAATATTTGGGATTTTCTGGAATTTTCTGGGAATTTTCTGAATTTTTGGATTTTTGGGTGAAGAGGGGTATTTTGGGTATTTGGAGGGTATTGGGAGGTATTTTTGGAATTTTTGATATTTTTGGCTATGGATGATCAACTTGATTGGTCAGGAAATGTTCAAGGTTAATTTTGGGGAATTTTGGGTGATTTGGAAATTTTGAAAATTTTGGGTAATTTCAAGAGCTTTGGGTACGCTAGGCGGGTCCGGGGTCCCGGGGGTCAAAAATTGAAAATTTGCAAAATTGAAGATTGGGTAATTGTAAGTGGAATGAAATCATTTTGGTTGAGCCATGAAGCCATATCAAGCCCACATGAGCCATGAAGGGACTCATTCGAGGCATCCACTATGTTGTTCCTAACCCTCTTAGCCAAGGGCTTAGGGTTAAGGACCATCCATGCGAATCACCTTTATGAGTCGTGAGGTCAAGTTAGGTATGGGTGTGTTTTTAGGATGTGTGTGAAAGTGTAGTGTATAGGTGTAGTGTGTGTGTAAGTCAGCCCTTCACTGCACTCAGCCACCTGTAAGGGCATCCTAAGGCCAAAGAGTCCTATATGAACTCATCCTTGAAACTTCCACATTTGATTTCAACCCTCTAGGTGATTAGGGGTCTACAGTCAAGTTTGTGGAGTTTGCAGGGAGTTAAGAAGTGGTTTGAATTTCTAAATGGTGGGTCCCATTCTAACCCTCTAGGATAGTCAAAGGAAAAGCCTAAGGCTAGATCCTAAGTACTAAAGAGAAGAAGAGAAGACCTCATCAAAAATAAGGTCAACAAATGGACCCCCAATAGGTGTGGTGTGCTAACCAAGCACACCGCGCGTATTGGCGTTGACCGAAAAGATCAACAAAACCAACACAGATGTCCAAGTGACAAACTTAGGACGGAGTAGGAGAGTTTCCGCTGGGGAGTGTCAAGTATATCTCTGAGACTAGAAATTCCTGAACTCTCGCTGGGGAAAGGGAAAGGAGATGAATCCCAAATCACATGATCTGGGGAAATTTCGATTTAGATTTCGTTTTGTTTCATTTTAAGTTTTGATGTGTAAGTTCAGATTTTAGCTTAAGTTTTAGTTTAAATTGAAGTTTTGCCAAAATTAACTTGAAGGCATTCGAACTTGAAACGAGAATTGGAATTTTGTGGTTTTAGATGTAACATCTTCAACCTCAAAATAAAATTGAATTGATCGGATTGAATCATTGCAACGAGGAGAGATCTCAGAGCAATGCGGTATTGGATGTAAAATCCTTAACTTCAAGAGTTTGATTTTGATGTATTTCATTGCAATAGGGAAAGAATCCTAAAGCATCGTAGCCTTGGATGTAAAATCCTCAACCCCAAAAGTTTGATTTTGATGTATTTCATCGCGATAGGAAAGAATCCTAAAGCAATGCAGTCTCGGATGTAAAATCCTCAACCCCAACAGTTTGATTTTGATGTATTTCATTGCAATAGGGAAAGAATCCTAAAGCAATGCAGTCTCGGATGTAAAATCCTTAACCCCAAGAATTTGATTTTGATGTATTTCATTGCGATAGGGAAAGAATCCTAAAGCAATGCAGTCTCGGATGTAAAATCCTCAACCCCAAGAATTTGAATTTGATGTATTTCATTGCAATAGGGAAAGAATTCTAAAGCAATGCAGTCTCGGATGTAAAATCCTCAACCCCAAGAATTTGAATTTGATGTATTTCATTGCAATAGGGAAAGAATTCTAAAGCAATGCAAGTCTCGTATGTAAAATCCTCAACCCCAAAAGTTTGATTTTGATGTATTTCATTGCGATAGGGAAAGAATCCTAAAGCAATGCAGTCTCGGATGTAAAATCCTCAACCCCAAGAATTTGAGTTTTGATGTATTTCATTGCGATAGGGAAAGAATCCTAAAGCAATGCAGTCTCAGATGTAAAATCCTCAACCCCAAAAGTTTGATTTTGATGTTAATTGATTTTGCAAAGATTTGTAGTATGGAATTTTGGTGTTTCGAGAATTTCATGAAAGTTGTAAAAGATTTTTGTGGAAAGAAACTAATTAGGAGGGAATATGTAAATACTACATATCTCATTCAAAAGAGTTGATCGGAAGTTGCTGGTTTGGATTGGAAACAATTCCTCGCCATCAGATTCGATCCGTGTCAATGGAATCAACCGCTTCCATCCCAGACAAGGGAGAGAGTAGAACAAATTGGATTTCAGATTTGGAAGATTGAATTTGAATTTAATTGAGATTTGATTTGAGATCTGGAAGGTTGAATTTGAATTTTTTAATGAGATTTGATTTGAAATTTATGTTCATTTTGTTTGTCTTTTAACGATTCAAATTTATTTTATCATTTATTTAATGTTCATGTGAATTTGGTGTTCATCATTTTTTAGATTTTTAAGGAAAGTTTTCGTTTATTCTCTTTGTTTCTTTTCTGTTCTTCGTTCGAAGTTCATTTAACTTTAATGGCGTTTTCCAGTCAACTTGCACAAAAGAGGTGAAGGCAAAAAATGTGACATGGTCACTTTCATTCCAATCATGTCAAGATACATCATACAACTCGATCTGGAATACATCTCATACAATCCATATAGACTCAAAACGGACTTTGTATGATCTTTGCCGATCCATCCAAAAAGGTTTCTGTCATAAATTCATGTCTGAATAGTGAGGTACATGGTCAATAACATCACCTTCCAAGCCATCCTTGGCAAGGATGACGTATGGATGTACGTTGGAGGTGTGATATTTTTCATGTAACTCACAGCTCGTAAGGCCGGAGGCTTTCTAGCTCCGGTCCGGCCGGAAGTGGTAAGGTGCTTTCCCGTCATCCATCCTTCGAAAGTAACCGAGATCCGCTTCATCGGGTACTCCCGTATGCAATGTTTAGCGACATCCGCTCCGTTGCCCTTCGACATCATGACGGAACCTACCGGTAATGGTATCTTTATCGGCCCTCGGAACTCACTCGGGCCTCGCTATCCGGAGGTCGCATCCGAACATGATATTACACTCGCTCAGAAAAGAAACTGTGCAAAAAGGTCTGACAAAGTCGTGGTGATCTATGTGCGGGGGTATGCATTCACCCTTCTTGTAAATGTTAATGATGCAACTGTTGGGTATGCAATCTGCTAGCAGTACCCTCCACATTATCATTCTCTTTACCATCCTTTTGATGACTAATGGCATTGGATCCACCTGGCCATGACGGAGTATCCCTGGTGGGTTTCCCTTCCCGTCTTCTCGCGAAGTTGTAGCAAAGCATCCACATTGTATTGTAATTCTCCCTTTCCCTCGCATCCATCTCCGGGTTCCGAGTAAGTGTTTTCTCTAGGCGGCCCGCTCGGCCCATTCTTTTCAAATCCCGGATGCAGTCCACGATTTGTTGTTGTTCGTATTCCGAGAACACGTCCGTATGTAGCTCGAGGCCTTCAAGTATATTGATCCTCCCGCCTCAATTCTCTCGAAGTATTCAAAAGTTTTCTTCTCGACATTCCGCATTCTTTCTAGCTCGTATTCCGGAATAATCCGCAAATGGCGAGGCCTCGGTGACGTATCGTAGGATATATGGCTCAATCCCTTCACGTTCTCCTGCATACCTCGGCTCCTCGGGGATGGTCTCCTTCGGGATGTCCTCCGGGGTTGCTCCTGCAACAAGGTTATGCATTACTGGTGGCTTTATCTGGTGGCGTGGTAGCCTTCCTTCTTCTGTTCTCCTTAAGATTTCCCTGGTCTCTTCTGTTATCCTAGGTGCTGGCCTCCTTTCTTCAGGTACCTGGTGAACTGGCGTCCTTGAAGTATACGTACTGGCAGTAGCAACTGCCTCATCGCGCTGGTCCGCTGCTAGTTTAGTTAACATCTTGCGGATACGGCGATTTTTATTTCTCCACTGGGTTGCTGTGAGAGTAGCTCTTCGTACTTCCCGAATCTCTACGGGCGCGGCGCCGACAAGCCCGCCCTCCGCCGTAGCGACTAGCGTACTTGATTCTCTTGTCTTCTTCGGTGTTTGTTTTCCTTTTCATCGATGGATTGGTGGCTCGGGCCACACACTTTCATTATCGTCCGATCGGGCGGTTCCTCTCGGTCAACCTGGGACCCAGCCACTTTCCTCGTATCATGTGGCCCGCCGGTGCGAAGTCCGAGTCAATCTCTATTATCACTCCATCTTTCACCCTCTTTTCGTCGAGTGCAAGGCTTACGCCATTTCTAAAGTTCGGGACCAACCGCCCGTTCAATATTTCCCCGCGAAAAGACAAGGAAAAGGATCGTGGGTCGTACTAAGAACAAGAACATTAAGAAAATGTTTATTAAAGACAGCTTTTTTTATTATTCCTTTTATATTTTAAATTCAATGAAATGAAGTGGGATAAGATCGTGAAAGAGATTTTGATATGGAAGAGAAAACAAGGAAAACTTTATTATCATGACTTTATTTATTTTAGCACATTTTTTATTATTTTTGGGTTCGGACCCAGTCATAAGTAACTACTTCGCCCGTGCTTCTAGGGATGAAGACATCAGGTAGCGTAATACTTCTTCAAGTATCGTTCGTTGATCGGAAGCATATGTCGTTCTCCTCGCGCTTCACTAGCCGGGTAGGAGCCTCCCGAGTAGATCGCCTCAACCACAAACGGCCCTTCCCAAGTGGGTTCAAATTTTCCTCTTATCTTGCGGTGTGAAAGGATAGGTCTCTCGAGAACGAGAACTAAGTCACCAACTTTCAAGGTTCTTGGGCGGACCGACTCGTCATGGGCTCGAACCATCTTAGCTTGCTATAATTCTAAATTCTGCTGCGCTGCAAGTCTTTTCCCTTCCAGGCTTTCTAATTCCTCTAGTCGTAATTTGGCATTCTCTTCGGTCGTGATTTTGTTTGCAACTTCGATTCTGAGTGAAGGAAGCTGGACCTCTAAGGGTAACACTGCCTCGGACCCATACACCAGAGCGTAAGGTGTAGCTTGAGTAGGAGTTCTGAAGGTTGTCCGGTAGACCCATAAGGCTTCTAATAACTTCTCGTGTCAATTTCTCTTATTATCGTCCAAAGTTTTCCTTAAAATTTGAACGAGAGTTTTATTAAAAGCCTCAACCAGGTCGTTTGCTCTTGGGTAGTAAATTGTTGAATATCGCCAGTCGATTCCGTGCCTCCTGACAAAATTGTTGATTTGTGTGCTTCTGAATGCTGACCCATTATCTGAGATGATCCTGTGCCCACAAATTTATATTATGATATTTTAATTTGATTGCAACGAAGCCAAAAACTTGACCCCGCTATATTATATGTATATAATTGTAATTGTTTATGTTGTGGATGCTACGCAAGTATACATATCGTATCAAGTAATACAGGGCTCTAGTGGAGTCCTGGTTATCGATCCCACAGGGAAAGAGAAAATTAAATAACAACTAATTTTAAAATAATAATAATAATAATAATAATAAAATAGTATACGAAAATTTGAAGTTCTAAATTTAAGCGCAATAAAGTAAACTAAGTATTCTAATCAGGTAACTTAACTAAGTAGAAAATTAATACTAATTGCAAGTGCAGGAAATTAAACTAATTGCTAAATAAGTCTTAACAATTCAGAAAAAGTATCTTTCCCCTTGTTTAGAAATTTAAGTGATTGATGAATTTAAATAGATAATGTTAAGGTATTGTGACAAGTAGGAGCATTCTTATTCTTTACCCTTTGGTCCAGTGTAAAGAATATTGACTAATCCTATGTTTGATTACCGAATCCGCGGCTAGGTCGGGAGGATATCGATCGCCACTTCGTAGCTCCAACGTTCCCCTCTCCCGAGGGCTAACATCTACACTTCAGCCTTCAAACAATGAGACCGAATCGAATATTTTAGTCTGTCACACTAAAATGCTCAATTCTACGCCCAGTGATATTATTTCCCGATTTATTTGCACCCTCCATTCAAGGCTTTTGAATTTCCCCGAATATCAGATGTAATTTTTACTATAGTTGATAATCAATATATTTTAACAAATCAAATGGCCAGTTCGAAAAGTAAATTAAGTTTTAAGTAAAAATTATCACACTTTATTAATATATATAAAAATACTTTTATTTTTAGTTCATCAAATCACTTAATTTCATAACAGGTAGAAAGACTAAATAAACTACTCGTAATGCATGGAAACTAAACTACGCATGGATTTCATTTAAAGTTAAAAACAATAAATACAAATACTTATCTTAATTTATCCCTAAGCGTACTCCTCGTAGCCTCTTCGACTCTTCCTTCCAATACAAAGACGACTCACTAACTCACTAAATACTCACTAAAGACTCAAAATAACTCACTTATAACACTTAGAACACAAAGATTGGACAAAAGACTGCACTAAATGACACTTAATAACACAAAAGTAACACACAAAAGACTTAATTTTAGCTTCTATATATAGAGGTGAGCAAAGGACCAAGAAGTGTGTAAGCATCCCTTCAAAAAGTGTCCAGGTTCAATGTATCTGCACCATTTGAATTAGCTCGCCGTCGGCGATGAACTACCTCGCCGTCTGCGTGAGGCTTCTAGAATATCTTCAACCGCTCTAGCTCGTCGTCGACGAGCTCGTGCTCGTTGTCGGCGAGACAGCTTATAAATTCTTCGAATTTTCTTCTCGTAACCTCGCCGTCGGCGGGCTCGATCTCGTCGTCGGTGACTCAGCACAATTTGCATGATTTTGCTCCAAATTAGCTCCTTTTTATGATTTTTGCTTTTATCACCTAAATTCTTCATTCCTGCAATAAAATAAAGAGAATACCCTTCTTTAAAGTGCAATTTCATCAAAAATAGGTATGAATTTCTTAATAAATTTTTCAGCGATCAGCGGCACTCCGAAACGGTAGACAACTTGGTTCTTGAAAAACTGTAGCACGTGGTGTGTTTTCACTTCTCTAAGTGGAACTGCCTCTGCCCACTTAGAGAAGTAATCTGTAGCCGCGAGAATGAAGTGATGTCCTTTTGAAGACGGTGGTTCTATTGGACCCACTATATTTGTGCCCCAACATTCAAATGGCCACGACGCAATTGTCGGATGTAAGCACATTTGGAGGCTGGTGTAGAACCACTCGCGCACTTGGCATTAGTGACAAGCACTCGGCGATTTTCATGCAATTGGTCATCATCGAGGGCCGATAGTACTCTAATCTTTTAATTTTCATTTTCATCTTCGGACCCGACCGGTGAGCGCCATGCAGTCCCGAATGCACCTCTTTAAAAATTTCGCGGGCCTCGGACCCGCTTAGGCACCTTAGCCACATTCGATCAAAAGACCTTCGTATAATGTGTTGTTTATTAATGCGTAGGACGAGTTCTTTTTCGATCCGATGGGCTAGCTGACCTATCTTCCTGCAGCTTTCCCTGTTTGCAGGTAGTCTCATTAATGGCTATCGCCAATCTTCTCGCGTTTTCCGTCATCGTCGCAACCGATTCTTCTTCTTTTCCGATTTGTGTATTGTGTCTATGTCGAGCCGTGATAGGACCTAACGTCCGCGAACCGACACTTCTATCGACTCATCTTGCAAACAGTGCAAATTCTTTTGTGAGGCGAGCTAACGCATCTGCTAAAGCATTTTCTTTTCTGGGAATTTTGTAGATCGTCACATTTGGAATCTGTTCTAACAACTGTATGGCATACTGGAAGTATTGCTCGAGTCATGGTTTTAAAATTCTGTACTGTCCGGCGATTTGTCGAATGATTAACTGTGAATCCCCGTAGATGTTGATGTTTGTTATCCCCATTTGAATAGTTAATTCCAGTCCTGTTATGAGGGCTTCGTATTCGCTTCGTTGTTCGTACACGGCTCGTCAAGTGGTAGGAGTAACTTAACATCCCCCGCTCCGTGTTATAAAGATTAATCCGATTCCCGTCTTACCGGTACTATCACTTTCGATTCTTCGTCTTTGTGTGTCAAGATGCTCCGTCGAAATATAATTCCCAACGTCGATCATCGTGGTCTTCTAGGCTCATTATTTGTTCATCCGGCAAATCTTCATTGAGAGGAGATTCCGCCGCAAAGGATGTGCCGCAAGGAAGTCTCGCTAAGACTTGTCCCTTTACTGAGCACGGAGAGGCACGAAAGTTATATCGAATTTCAATAATATCATCGACCATCCGACAAGTCCGCTGAAAGCGTTAGACGAGTCATCAAGTATCGCAATGGATTAAATTTCGAGATTAGGTTGACCTTATGAGAAAGCATGTAGTGCCTGAGCTTTTGAGCGGCGAAGATCATGGCCAAACAATGCTTTTCAATTGCGGGATACCTTATTTCCGTCGGAAGTAAACAACGGCTTAGGTAGTAAAGAGAATTTTCTTTACCCTCATCATTGACCTGAGCTAACCGGGCTCCAAGAGAGTCGTCTAAATCCGCGGTATAAAGTATCGCCGGTCTACTCCGAGACCGGGGTCGCTAAGACAGAGGTGTCATTAAATATTGTTTAATGTCCTCAAAGGCCTTCTCGGCATTTCTCTTCCCAAATAAATTTGGCGTCCTTTTTAACTAATGCCGAGAAAGGCCGACACCTACCTGACAAGTTTGAGATAAAGCGTCGAAGATATGCCAACTTCCCTTGAAAAGATCATAGTTTCTTTAAGGTTATGGGAGGCGGCATTTCTAAGATAGCTTTAATCTTTTTTGGGTCGATTTCAATCCACGATGTCGGACAACGAATCCTAAGAATTTCCCGGAGGTGACGCCGAAGGCGCATTTTAAGAGATTCATCTTAAGGTTAAATTGTCTTAATCGTTCGAAAACAATTCTCAAATCATACAGGTGGTTTTCTTTTACTTTGCTTTTGATGACCACATCGTCCACGTAGTATTCGACTTGATTGTGGATGAGATCATCAAAAAATCTTGTCATCGCCCTCTGGTATGTTGTTCCTACATTCTTCAGTCCGAATGGCATCACTGTGTAGCAATATACTCCGGTCGGCGTTCTGAATGTTGTAAGCTTTTCATCTTCTGGAGCCAGTTTTATCTGGTTGTATCCTGAAGATCCATCCATGAATGAGAATATTTCATGTGTCGAAGCAATGTCGATCATTAGTTCCGGGATCTGGCAGAGGGAATTCATCCTTTGGACATGCCTTGTTTAAATCTCCGAAATCCACACAAATTCCGATCCGACCATTCTTCTTCCGACCGGCACCACATTGGCTAACCAAGTCGGGTATTGTTCTTCACGGACAAATTTAGCGTCTATTAGCTTTTTAACTTCAGCTATGACTTGTTGTTCGATTTCCGGACGCATTCTTCGGGACCTCGTCCGACCGGGACGTAGTAGGATCCACTCCTAGCTTATGGATCGCGACCTCGGAGCTAATCCCGGCATCTCATCGTAGTTCCAAGCAAAACAGCCTTTAAATTCCATTAATAACTTGATTATTTCTTCGGAGTCTTCTTTATCGAGTAAGGAGCTAACAAAGGTAGGTCTAGGCTCTTCGCTAGTACCTAAGTTAACTTCCGTTAACTCATCTATCGTAGATTTAATCTCTTCTTCGAATTCCGTGGAGCGTCTCCAATTTGTAAATCTTCAAATTCTTCCGTAGTTTCCATGCATTTTTCATTAGACTCGCAAGTGACAACCAAGCAAAATTCAGCATCATCAACTCGATCCTACCGTGCCGAATCCGAGACCATGCTTTGAATCGGGTGAGCGACCGGAGTTATTCCATAATTTTTCAAAATGTTGTGATCGACCTTTTGTCCATTATCGAGGTAAGAAACCACGCTGAATTAAATTTTGAACACATGGAGAGTACCACTCAAAAGGTAATTCCATTAATTCTGATTAAGTGACATCTTCAAATTGTACATTATTTTCAGTTTTGGAGGAAGGAGCACCACGGTAGAATTTGATTGGCTTTGCACCGCCGTTATGTACCTCTTTGACCACCATACCCTCGATCTTATTAGAATGGATCGGGGTCAGGGTCATAGTATGTACATAGTGGTTAATCTTCTCGTACATCGATTTATATTCTTCATTCTTTTCATTTTCGAGCGGGATCCTGAATTGCGGCTTCTTCCGACTTATTGTCGTCGCTTCTTGTTCGATCTCTTTTTCTTCTTCGAACTCGTCTTCCCAATCAACATTGATGGTCGGTTTCTCCGTCCAACCGTCCTAACGTCTCCGCCACGACCTCGTCCCCGGCCTCGAACTCGGATGCGAGTTGTGGAGAAACCTTCACCATCTCGCCGTAAGGGAGTGGTGAGTGATCGTTGGACTAGAACTCGGTGTTCTTCGTCATCCCGAATTTCCTTTGCTTCATTCATTATGGTATCTCCGGAGAAAATTGTCTTCTTCGGAGGTGCATAATAAGCCGCATCTTCATGGATTCCAATTTCATGTACGGAGAATGGTTGTAAGTCACCTTTGATGCTCGTTCCCCTCCATCGTAGTATTTGATGCACCGGTGTAGGGATGATGGTACCATCCCGTTTTCATGTATCCATGGTCGTCCCAAGCAGATCGTTGAATGACGTTTCTGAATCAATTATGTGAAATTTTGTGGTTGTCTTTGCTAAGTCACCGGTCTTCATTAGTAGTGTTATTGATCCGAGGGCTCTTTCTCCTTTCTGGTTGAATCCTCTTAATAACATTTTATGCGCTTCGAGCTCGCGAGCATCAATTTCCAAGTATGCTAGCATTCAAAGATTCATTATATTGATTGATGCTCCTGGATCCACCAATACTCTGGAGAGTGTAAACTTCCCAATTAGTAATCGAAATGTACAACGGCCGGTTGCGGTCTCGTCGTCCCAAGTAGTAGGTCATTATCCGTGAAGGTGACACCTCGATGTTCCTTTAACGAGCAAACCTCATCTAAGGAATCTCCGGCCATTCGAGCTAAGCAAATTTCCGGATTAAGTAAGGCCTCGATCGAGCTTCTCTCATCTCCTTTCGATAAGATGAGAGTGTCGTAGATGCTCGCCTGGCCGGTAGTTTCCTAAGATGGGCTAGCACGTTGTAGTCCACTTTATTTCCATGTGTCTCGGCTTCTTCTCGAATGGGTATTTCTTCGCCGGGTTGGTTCTTCCCGAACAACCACCTACTTTCCTTCGTCCTTTGGACCCATTCTCGGAGGTAGAACTCTTCCACTTCTCAAGTCGACTTCCGTAATTTCTTCCGAATCTAGTATCGAGTTTGCTCGATGTCTCCTTCGAATCGGAATGACGGCTTCTTTCGGATTAGCTTCGGAGTCCGAAGACTCTAACTCTATCGTGACCGGAGCTCCTCGAAACTCGCAAATAGATTCATTGCTTCGTTGAACTCTCGTAGCCTCCTTGGTGGATGTCTTCTTTTTCATTGTGATCGTCGAGATTGTGTATGATTCGAGAATTGTTATTTGTATCGTAATCGACGTCCGGATTAGGTCGATTGTCGCTAGTTACGTAATCGTTAAAACGAATCAAAACGTAGCCAACGCTATAACCCTTATCATTATAAGATCCCACCGGAGTGAGCAGATAGTCATACAGAGTCAGAGGTTCAAGGGATTTCTCCCCCGAATCGGAAACAACTAACCTAGGATAAGCAGCCCCTAGTCTAGCCTTAAGAGCCTCGGTCTTCTCTTCTTCGTCGATTTTCTTCTTTCTTCGACCGTCTCTTGTTGAGGTGGTTCTTCTATCGCAAGTGATAAGTGCCGACTTGATAGTGCTTTGAACTCGAATCGAGGCTAGCACCGAAGCGGTTTGGATGTGATCCAAAATCTTCTTCGAAGACTTTGTCCAAGCGGTAGTCCATCCATCATTAGTCGCATAAGGATCTATCGGAACAATGAGATCCGTCGAGATAACATTGACGGAACCTCCTTTCTGGGGTTCCTTCATGTACTCTTTCAGGATCGTTATATTCCCTTTCCGAAGATTGTCGTTGAGCCAACTTTTCGAAGGTAATACAATCTTCTATCTTATGCCCAAGCATCCGGTGGTAAGGGCAAAAGTTGGGATCACCTTTCTTGTCGACTTCTTCTGGTCTCTTAGGCTCCGGCAGCTTGGAAATCCGGAGTCTTCATCGATCATGGAACATTTTCGGCATCGCCTCATTCTCGAACGGATACTCCCGCTCGAAGCTCCCTTAACGTACGTTGTGGACGAGACGGTTGTTCATACTGTTGAGACGACTGATAGCTGGGTCGAGGCTGCTGGTAATTCTGTTGAGGTTGCTGCGGCCATTCTGACGATATTTGTATCGGTTGCTTGCTTTTATCGACTGCTACAACGATCACGGACTTCTTTTCAAAATTTTTCATGGGCTTCTGTTTGTCTGTTTTGTCGGTGAAACTTAATTGCTTTGCCTCCTCTTGCAAGCTTCCGGCCTTGCTTAACAGTTTCTCGAAAGTCTAAATAGTAAATCCCTTGAGGAGAACTGCTATCGGGCCATGAATGCTCTTAAGTAAAATGTTGACTGCATGTTGTTCTTGTAGTTGTGGCTCACACTTCATACTTAGGTTCCTCCATCGAAGTATGTAGTCCACTAAGGTTTCGTTGGGTTTCTGCTTCTCTACCATTAAATCACCTATAGTGATGTGGTGCCGAGCTCCGCAAATCGCTCGATGAAGAGGTTCTCTAGTTCCGAAAATGTCTTCACCGAACCGTTCGGTAATTCCGCATACCAATCAAAGGCGATCCTCGACGAGCCGCCGACAAATTGTCCGAAGAGTAAGGCATCACTTCCGCCGGCATTGCAACAACCGGCACGAAAATGTGCAACATGCCGCCGAGGGTTTCCGGCTCCATCAAAGGTCTTCGAACGGATGTGGTACAAAGCCTTTCGGTATCGGATAGCCGTCAAATTTTTCGTGGTAAGGTCTACCGTCCGAATGGATGTCCTCGCTCTTCGATTGTGCCAATGCTTCTCGCACTCCGTCGTTCCACCATGCTCTTAATATCCTTTTTCCGAATCATGCTTTCGTGTTGCATCCTTTTTAATCGATCATCCCCGTTGACGGATGTAATCTCCTTTCCTCCGTCTACAATGTGAATGACTTCGGGGGTGTTTCTCTTGGGGTCGAACTCGACTCCGGAGAGCGGCTAGGGCTACGACCATCTCTTCCATCCTTTTTGCCATTCGGGTGATCGTATCATCTTTCTCGAAGCCGCCTCCTCATTACTTCCGCTCCTCTCTTTCATGCGCCGTAGGGCACCTTGTGAAGCCGACGAAGCTCGTGTTTCAACCATGTTAATTTATGCATATTCATCATCCATGAACTCGACGAGTCAACTTCATCTCCGAATTTCTCTTCTCTTTCCTCGCTAATAGCTCGAATATCGCTCTTAGCTTTTCCATAAGATCTTCTAGTGGTCTTTTCCGTACATCCTCGCAGCTTGTCATGTGATAACCGTCGGGTTTCCTTCTCATGAGTCCCCTTTATCGCGGTAGCACTTTCTTCGGATTCAAGTCTCCTCGACGAGACTTTCTTTCTCGTGTTGTTGTTTTAATCTTAATTGCTCCAGTAGTGGGACGTCATACCATCCTTCTAGCAGAGAAGGTCTCAGGACCGGATGGTCCGTTAGCCAAATGCTCGGAAGGTGGTATCCTCCCTAATTTGTAGTCCCGAAACAACGACGGGTGACTAGCTTTCATTCTCTTACTCGGCTTTTCCGCAGCGATAGCAGTGTCTCACTCGCGGCCCAAGACGGGACTCGGCCGGCACCCGCCCTATCCTTCTTAAAATCTCTCGACACAGGCATTTTTCTTTCTTTGCTAACTTCTCTATCAAGGTTCGTAGTCGAGCAAATGGCGTAATTCTAGCCCTTTTCTTACAGCCTATCGTTGTAATATACGAGCCGAGGCAATGCGGCAAAGCAATCTTGCGAACATTTTCTTCATCCTCTCGCGGTGAAGAAGGGATGGAACCCGCTTCCTCCCAAAAGTGGTATGTATTCAGCAATGGTGTATACTCTGGGCAGCTCCGGGATTTCTTCTAGGAAAGCAACTTCAGCAGTCTCCGGCTTCTCTAGCAATCCTTCCACTTCGTTCCTTTTCCGAGTCCGTGTCGCCGATGGAATTCTCGAGCCGGACCCGATTTCAAAAATGAAGGTTTCACAGAAGGTCCGTACCATTCATGGTAACGAGTTCATCATAGTTCGAATTTCCTTTCCCTTTGGCTCGCGGTGCCGGGTAGGTGCAGAGACAACTAGACCAGATGGGGTAGCAACAATAGTCCTTCGCGTGAGCAGCAGATTCTCTTAGTCTGAATCTTTTCGAGGAGGGAATTCAGCGAGTCGACTCGAGGTTAAACTCAATCAACGGCTTCTCGCCATCGGTACTTCGCTCGTGAGTGAAAAGAGAGCGACGTCGGGGATTTTGATGCTCGTGTCCGAATCCTTGTCCGAATCGAATAATTCCATTATCGGCATTTCGTCCTCGAACACGGCCGGTGTCCAAGTCCGTCGACGAAGGAGAAGATCCGTTTGGGGCTTCCATTTCTGCAGGGCAGATTCCAAGTGTTAGTCCCCGAATCGTGCTTCTTCTTATCGTACAACTTATGACGAAAAAGAAAGAGTCCGAACACATTTTTGTTTATCTTAGTGTATTTGTGGTATTAAAGGAAAATTATCTTTTTTGAAAAGATTTGTTCGTTAGGAAGGAGAATTATTAAAAGAAGGAGAGTTGTAGGAAGGGTAAAAGGAATTGATTAGGAACCGGAAAAGGAAGAGAAAGTCTTGTAGAAATTTCTCGACCCGCAAGACCGCTCCTAAACTAATACCTATCGGGGTCCACCCCACCTCGTAAATGAGGTAAAAGGATCTCGGAACCTCTCTCGTTTAGGGGTGTTTAAACAAAGGGCTCCTAAATCCGAGGGAATGTTGGCTATACTTGTTCAAGGTAGAAATGAACACAGTATTCCAACGGAAAGAAGGGTAGTTTGATCCATTAGGGACATGGATACACTACCGATTTTTGAAAGCAGAATTGTCTGATTAAAATGGAGAGAGGAATTGGTCCCCAGCGGAGTCGCCAGAAATTGTCGGCATATTTTTAGGTTGTGTGTTTTATTTTGAAAAGGGGGTCGCCTAACAGAAATTGTCAGCGAATTTTTTAATTTAATTTAAATAAATAATTTGAAAAGTAGTATTTGATTTTAAATTTAAAAATTTTAAGATATGAAATCAAACTGATCTCACATCCCGAATAGTTTACATAAACGAGCACCGTACCACAAACCATGTATCTATCCCGAAGAATAGACACATTGCTCGATAATGGGGCTCGATTAGATAAACTAGAAAGGTTTGTGACATCCGTTTGGTCTGCGAACCAATTTTATAAGCCGACAATTTCCCCGCTTAATACAAAGAAATTAAGCGGTGGTTTATATTATCTCGGTTCTTGAAATTCCCTATAAGGGCAAGCCCCTATAGTTAATTACATCTTAAGTGACGGGAATCACCTAAGAAAACTCTCGATAATAATCAGTAATTCTACTCTCAAGAATTTCAAAGTTTAAGTTTTCAAGGGATTGAATTTTTGAATTTCAATAGGGAATGGATCAAATTTGGAACATTTTATTTTAAGAATTCAAAGGAAGAAAGGTAGGAGAAATCACGTATTCGAAGCGTAACTTCGGTAATTTCCCGACTATCCTATTGTTCGGCTTGAATTTAGGAAGGCCCTAATGTTTATTTAATGTTTTGATCTTGCCAATTTTAATTAATTTGGATTTATATTTGTATGGTAAAATCACACAAGTAGCCTTGAAGATGTGAGGGTTTATGTCGTACCAAACGACTACCTCGGAGTCCTAAGATCGGTTAGGGCTTAATTTACATGACCTGATCATGCAAATGCCTAACGAAGAGTTGAGGATTTATGTTGCACTAAGAAAACTACCTCGAAATCCTATGGCTTTGTTGTTTAATTCTAGGAATGTTTAGCCGATGTAGAGTTGTTTTCGCCGATGACGATGGTCGTGCCGCCCACCATGCTCCGAGCTCCTTGTCGTTGCAGAGGTTTAGTTTTAGAAGTCATAAATCGGAGATGAGAGAAGTGTTCTCGTTTAGAGAAAATCTTAAAATCCAGTGTGTTTCTTAATATTTTAATTAAACAAATCTTAAAGTTGATTATAACAACACCGGTTAAGATCCCACTGGTTCCATCCTTCCGCATCGTTATTTTTATCGGATTCACTTAGTCCGTATGAATTTGCTAAACTCAACTAAATGAGTTCCACACTTTCATTTAAACCGTGGGAAATCCCGTTAGCAACACGTAGGTTACATCATCCGAGGTATTCCCGATCATCCAACAAGACGTTTTAATTTAGTTGTAATCGCTAGCTTTGTGTTCGGTTTGTGATTAAATTTCGAGTTGTTTTATATTTTGAAATGTTGTGGCGGTGAATTTTATCTTGCAATGACTTTTAATTTAGTTTTGGTTTCAGCTTTTAGGGACTATCCTAAAAGTGTGGGTTTTCATGCACAATGTTGTTTATCATGCAAGAAAAGTAAGTGCGATGCGATCAAATAAATTGCAAAAAAATAAAAGCATACCCGGAGGGTCTTCCCGTCATCCCAAGCCGCACTTAAACACAATTTAGAATATTTAAGCAAGTTCCTAGGTAAAGCTAAGGGAAGGGTTATGGTTTTCTACCAAATTCCTAATCCTATACCTAGTCATTTCCTATGACGTCTAGTCTTCGTGTTTTGTTCTGAGGACGATTTTCTTCATCAAAGAACAATTAAGTTCAATTGTTTTTATAAATATCCTATCATATTGAGGAAGTGCTTAAGAAGAATCTTAAACATCTTTTCAATATTGCTAGAATTGTTTTAAGTCCAAATGAATTTAATTATGCAAATGAATTAATCGTCCGGAATTCAAGTTTTGTTGTTATCTTACTCAGTCGAACTAGGACATTCGAATATCCTATGAGGGAAGTAACATTTCATTTAACGTTTTGTTTAGGAGTTATGACAACAAAAGCTTTCGAGGGCAAATCGATGTTCAAATGGTTTGTGATTTAATTTAATTTCGCTTAACTGGGTTTAAATTTGGAATAGTGTTCAAGTTGCTTCATATTTATTTTTGAATTTCTTTATGTCTTAGTGTGATGTTATTTTTAATTCAATTTAATTTAACTTTAATTTAATTTAATTTGGTTTAGTTTTAATTTTAATTTAATTTAATTTGATTTTAATTTTAACTTGATTCTATTATTTAATTTAATTTAACTCAATTTAGTTTGATTTGATACGATTTAATTTAATTTAATTTAATTTGATTTAATTTAATTTGATTTAATTTACTTGAATTTAATTTAATTTAATTTAATTTAATTTAATTTAAATTTAAATTTAAATTTAATTTTATTTTAAATTTTAATTAATATTTTATTTTTATTTTTTTTTATGTTTTAAAGATGATTTAATTGTAATTGTTAAAGTATTAATTTAATTGAAATTTTAAAAGGGTTTAATTTAAATATTTTAACTTTAATTTAATTTAATGATTAAGTCTTTTAGCATTTTAAATCTTAAATTTCGATTATCATTTTAATTAGAATTAAACATTATTGAGATGATTAATTTAGGGATTCTTAAATTAAAGAACAAATCTCTTCCTAATAATATCCCTATTTTAATAATTTCAATTTTATTATTCTTCCAAATTTAATCAATTATTTAATTAAGGTTTATTTTAATTATTTTTAAATTGTTTAGTAAGTTTCTACCCTTTAATTATTTAAATTTCAATCATCCAAATCAGATTAGGATCAAATATTTTACTCTTTGATTTTATTAAGCCTAAAGTTTTAATTAAAGGTTAAAATTTTAATTACCGCTTTGCCCTTCAAGCTTAATAATTTCATAACTCACTAAATTGAGCTTAAATGAACTTGAAATTTTTATGTGACTTCACTTATATGTCAATAAAGACATGAGAGGAGAAAATGTGATTTTTATGTATTTAATTTATTTATGTAATTATTTTTGGTGGAAAATAGCGATTTCCAAGGAAAATTTAATAATATGACCAAGGGAAAGTTTCTGTCCTTAAGAAAATTATGGGACATTCCTAATGACCAGAGGACCACTTGGACCAATTTTGTTGAATTTTTGAATTATATTCTTTTTATTATAATTATTTTGAGTTTTGAAGTATTAATTAATTTAAAAATAAAATAAAAATTGAAAAATGAATTTTATATTTTTCATAAATCTTTCTGATATCAAGGAAATCAGAGAATCAATTTTTACAATTTTCTGATTTTTCTTTGATTTATTAGAATTATTTTAGTGGAAATGCTAAAAAATACATTTTTTTAATTTTAAAATTACCTTAGGGATTTAAAATTTAATATCTCATCATATAGACTTAAGAAAAATATGGGGTTTGTTCCTAAGTGATTAAAATTCAAAATGTGACATTTTGGTGAATTTTATTATTTTTGTGATTTTTATTATTTTTTAATTATTAAAATATTAAAATAATGCAAAAAAACAACTTTTTTAGAAAATTGCAATTTTATTTTTCTTAAATTTCCCTAATATCAGAGAGGCTCTACAACCAATTTGGTGAGTTTCTGAAAAGTATTTTGAAAGTTATGAATTTTAAAGTTTAAATTGGCTAAATGGCTTAATCAACCCATTTAGTAGGGCTAACCAAGTCCAATTGACTTCAAATTTTTATGGTGGGTTCCTCTGATCCTAAAGATCAGTGGAGAATTGATTTCAAGTCAATTTGATGTATCATTAGCTCTAATTAATTAAAGACTTATTTTGGGTGTTTAAGCCAATTAGGGTTATTCCAAGTGGATTAATTCAAAACCTATTTTTCCTAGGTTCCTCTGGTCATAATAAACATCACCAAATTTTCCTAGAATTTATTTTACAATATGCTAATTATTGGAATTAAAATACTCAAAATAGCAACATGAATTTGAAAAATCAATAACTTCTCATAGGATGGCCTCGACCTTGGAAAATTCAGGGAATGTTCCCAAATTCAGAGGCTTCAAAAGCCCTATGGTCTCATGCCATGGTGAATTTCCTATATGCATGGAGAATTAAAACAATGCAGAGAGTAAATAAATCATTAAAAATAAAATACTTGATGAAATTAAATGATTTCTTTTCCACATTATTCTCCTCTGTTCACTGAGCAAGTGAGTATTTTTATTTTATTTTTCTAATTTTTCTACACAAAGTTATGCATTTTTGAAGTTTAGGGAATTAAATAAATAGAAAAATAACCTATTTTTCTACTTATCCATGCGGCGCCAACTCAACCTAGGCATCTCCGAAGCGTCACGTGTCGTCTTCTGATTTGGCGCCGCCATCCAACTCAGCGCTCCGGGGGCCCGCTGTATCATTCCGTCTCCTCATCTGGCGCGATTCTGGCCGTCCGTCCGCGCATGTATTAAATGAACGGCATCCGTTCATCATCCCCAAGCCTCCTAGCCCAAGAACCGTCCACACTAAATCCCTAATATCTCACTCAATACTTAACGGATTTTTGTGTTCTTGTGCTCTATGGATTCGTCTTGAAGAGACGAATACATCTATATGGTGATCATGCATTAAAATTAAGGCATTTGAAATGGAGAATCTCCAGAAGCTCGGGATAAAGAGTTAGCTCTTACCTTCGCTCGTAGAAGTGTGGCTTCAATCCGAGGGTTGTGTCACCTTCGATCGGGTCCAAGCAAGCTCCGGATGAAGTCCCTTGGCCGGGTGAATTGTCTAGGTATGATTTCGACCAAGCCCGATCACAAAGCTTGGAGTCCGGAACGTATGGATGGCCCGGAGAGGGGGCTTTTGCTTGCGGACTTCTTCCCTTGGTCCGGTGAAGGTGTAGGACCAATCAATTTGGGGATTGGTCCACCGTGAAGAAGTGCCCGGCTTTTGTGCTGAAATTCGAACTCAAAATCGAGCTCGCCAGAGGGAATCGGGCCGGAATCCAGTGGGAATCAAGTGCTCTATGTGTAGAGAGTGGTCCGGAATGATTTTGGCGAGTTTCCTTAAGGTTGGTTCGAAGACCTCTCCCATGGCCGAGAGATGGGGTGTTTAAATAGGAGAGGTTGGAGTGCCTCCTGTGGGAGTTAGGGCTTGGGATCACCGCTCGACGAGGAGAAGAACAACCATGGTGGCCACTGGGCATGGGGCAGCTCAAGCAAGGGAGAATTTCAATGTTGGCTCACATGTGAGCTCTCGGGAGTGGTGTTTTCCGGCGGCCCGGTGGCCGGCCGGCTGTGCACCGGTCACCATCTTGTTCGGTGGGTCGTGGTCTGGGGTTTAGTGTAGGCAATCGGCAAATGCCATGTGTCAAAAGCTCGGATTAGAATGGTATGGGAGAAGGCTCATTTTGGCTCAAATTGGTCAAATGCATGGATTGGGCTAGGTGCACCACCCAATGCTTGGTTTAGGCTGAAGGGAAATTGATTTGGTTCAAGCATAATCAGTAGGGTCAAGTCACCATCCAAGCACAATTAGGCATAAGCATGGTTAAGGGGAATCATGGGAGTGGTTAATCACCTTATGGGAATGTGGAAAGGATCTCCTCCTTTTGCCCAATGTGGTAAGGTCACATGTGAGCAACTCACATGGCTTGCATGTGGCTTAAGAGTGGCTTCATGGCTTGTCTTTGGCTTGGGGAAAAGCTTCGGTCAATTTCATGAAAATGGATTTTAGAAATTTTGGTAATTTAGGGGTGATTTGATGGGATTTGGCATATGGCTTGATTTGGAACCATTTGATGATTGATTTAGGACTTAAGGGATGATTTTAATTGAATGCATGATGAAGAAGAGTGTCATATGGACTTTGAATGAATTTTGGGCCTTTGAAATTTAGTGAAGATGGGCTTTTAAAATGGTTTAGAGAAGTGGGCTTTTGAATTTTAAAATGGATTTTAGGATGAGAATTTTGCAAAGGGTTGGGTCCAATAAGTGTTGAATTTAATTTAGGAATGTTTCATGAATGATTTGGAACAAATTTGAAGTGTTTTGGGCTTGAATTGGGTTGGATTTGGACCTCTTTGGTAAATGGGCCAATGTAGGTCAAATTGGGCTAACTTGGGCCAATGTTGGGCTAGGGTTGAAATTGATGTAAAATAAATGTTGGGAAATGTTTATAAGAGTGTTTCAAAGAGGTTTTGGCTTTGTTTGGGTTTTGATTTTGGGGTTTGGGCTTATTTGGGTTAGGTTTGGGTTTAGGTCAAAATTGGGCCTTTTAGCTTTGGGTTGAATTTGAGTGGTGTTTGGGTCTAAATTTTGGGCAAATCATGTTAGTGTTTTGTTTGTGGGGATGTTAGGGAAGGTTTAGAAAAGATTTGGGGTTAATTGGAGTTAAATTGGTTTGGTTTGGGTTAGGTTTGGGTCATGGGTCCAAATTGGGCTTTAAGGCCAAAAGTGAAATTGGATTCAAATGTCAATCAAATTAGACTTGGATCTGGTCTAGATTGGTGTTGGGAATGATAAATTGAAGTTTAGAATTGAATTGGACCAGAATTTGGGTCAATTGGGTAGGTTTGGCTTGACATCGGGTTCACTTAGTGGTTAAAATGGGTCAAATTGGGGGTTTTGACAAACGTGGGGTAAATTGACAAAATTGGCCCATGGTGTAGTTAAACAAAATGAAATTGGGAATATTTGGGATTTTCTGGAATTTTCTGGGAATTTTCTGAATTTTTGGATTTTTGGGTGAAGAGGGGTATTTTGGGTATTTGGAGGGTATCGGGAGGTATTTTTGGAATTTTTGATATTTTTGGCTATGGATGATCAACTTGATTGGTCAGGAAATGTTCAAGGTTAATTTTGGGGAATTTTGGGTGATTTGGAAATTTTGAAAATTTTGGTAATTTCAGGCTGTGCGGTACGCTAAGTGTCCGGGTCCCGGGTCAAAAATCGAAAATTTGCAAAATTGAAGATCGGGTAATTGTAAGTGGAATGAAATCATTTTGGTTGAGCCATGAAGCCATATCAAGCCCACATGAGCCATGAAGGGACTCATTCGAGGCATCCACTATGTTGTTCCTAACCCTCTTGCCAAGGGCTTAGGGTTAAGGACCATCCATGCGAATCACCTTTATGAGTCGGAGGTCAAGTTAGGTATGGGTGTGTTTTTAGGATGTGTGTGAAAGTGTAGTGTATAGGTGTAGTGTGTGTGTAAGTCAGCCCTTCACTCGTACTAGGCCACCTAGTAGGCGGTCCCTAAGGCCAAAGAGTCCTATAAGAACTCATCTCGAAACTTCCACATTTGATTTCAACCCTCTAGGTGATTAGGGGTCTACAGTCAAGTTTGTGGAGTTTGCAGGGAGTTAAGAAGTGGTTTGAATTTCTAAATGGTGGGTCCCAATTCTAATCCTCTAGGATAGTCAAAGGAAAAGCCTAAGGCTAGATCCTAAGTACTAAAGAGAAGAAGAGAAGACCTCATCAAAAATGAGGTCAACATCAATTAGGACAAATTGTCAATGCATTAAGTAATAGATCCCAAGGAATGCTTCCTGGTAATATTGAAGTAAATCCAAGACATAAGAATAAAGAGCAAGTAAAAGTAATTAAACTGAGAAGTGGAAGAGAGTTGGAAGGTAGAATTCAAAAAGAGATTGAAGTAGAGAAAGAAGAGATTGAAAAACTAAAAGAGGATGCTCCAAAAGGTTTGGAAAGACCTATTTCTCCACCTAAGATTGATTTAGAAAAGCCACCACCTCCATTTCCTCAGAGACTTTGTCAACAAAAGTTGGATAAGCAAATTTTCCAAAAGAGGAAGCTCCAAATGGTTTGGAAAGACTTTTTCTCCTCCTAAGATTGATTTAGAAAAGCCACCGCCTCCATTTTCTCAAACTTCATCAAATAAAGTTGGATAAGTAATTTTCAAAGTTCTTAGAGATATTTAAGTAGCTTACAATCAAAATTCCATTTGCTGAATTTTTAGAACAAATGTCAAGCTATGTGAAATTTATGAAGGATGTTCTCAACAGAAAAAGGAAGTTTAAAGATAATGAAACTGTTGCACTTAGTGAAGAGTGGAGTGCAATGCAATAATTCAGAAAAAGCTTCCTGAAAAGCTTAAAAATCCTAGTAATTTCACAATTCCATGTGCAATTGGAGACAGATTTTATGGAAAAGCTTTATGTGATTTGGGTGCAAGCATTAACCTTATGTCATTATCATTATTCAAAAGATTGTGATTAAGAGAAATAACCCCTACTACTGTAACTCTGCAATTAGTGGATTTTTCGATCACATATTCTAAAGGAGTTATTGAGAATGTTTTGGTGAAAGTGGATCAATTTATCTTTCTTGTTGATTTCATTGTACTAGATATGGAGGAAGATAAAGAGATACCCATAATTTTAGGGAGACCTTTCCTAGCCACAAGCAGAGCAATGATAGATGTGCAAAAAGGGGAATTAACAATGAGAGTCAATGATCAAACTGTTACATTCAATATTTTAAAATCAATGAAATATCCTGCAAGAGGTAAAGATGATGAATGTTATAGGATGGATGCTATCAGATATTTGAGTGAATGTCATTTCAAATCAGCTTATGAAGAAAAATCTGAAAGTGAAGAATTGGAACACGAGCAAGAAAAGGAATTACAACATTCTGAAGATTTTCATGAGAAAGATTTAAATTATGTTCATGGAGATTTTGAATTGTTGGACATGACTAAAAAAGATGAATATTTTGGCTCATCAATTGAAAAACCTCCTGAACTTGATTTAAAGTTGCTTCCTAACCATTTGAAGTATGCCTTTTTAGGTGATTCCTCAACTTTGCCTCTTATAATTTCCTCTCAATTGACTATGAAAGAAGAAGAGATTTTACTTTAAATTTTAAAGAAATATAAGAAAGCCTTTGGATGGAAAATAGTTGTTATTAAAGAAATCAGTCCTTCAATTTGTATGCTTATTGAGGATAACTGCAAACCTCAGGCTTATCCTTAAAGGAGATTAAACCCTATCATGAAAGAAGTTGTTAAAAAAGAAATTTTAAAGTGATTGGATGCTAGAATTATCTACCTTATTTCAGATAGTACATGGGATAGTCCTATTCACTGTGTTCCTAAGAAATGAGGAGTTATTGTGACAATTAATGAAAAGAATGAGATTATACCAACAAGACAAGTTACAGGATAGAGAATATGTATTGATTATAGAAAACTAAACCTTTCTACAAGGAAAGACCATTTTCCACTTCCCTTTCTAGATCAGATGTTGGATAGACTAGCTGGGCATAAATATTTTTGTTTTCTGGATGGATATACTGGTTACCACCAAATACAAATTGCTCCTGAGGATCAAGAGAAAATAACATTTACCAGTCCTTATGGTACATTTGCTTTTAGAAGAATGCCCTTCGGTTTATGTAATATCCCTATATTTTAGAGATGTATGATGGCAATTTTCTGTGATTTAATTGAAAAAGGAATTGAAGCTTTTATGGATGACATTTCAGTGTTTGAAATTTCATTTGAGTCATCTTTAGAACATCTGTCTAAAGTTCTAAAATGTTGTGAAGAAACTAATTTGGTCCTTGACTGCAAAATATGCCAATTAATGGTAGTCGGAGGAATAGTTTTAGGAAATCGTATATCATAAAATGGTATGGAGGTAGATCCTGCAAAAATTGAAGTGATCTCTAATTTACCTTACCCAACTAATGTAAGGGGAATTAGAAGTTTTTTTAGAAAATGTTGGATTCTACAGGCATTATATTAAATATTTTTTAAAATTTTCAAAACCTTTATGTCGTTTACTGGAAAAAGATGTAATTTTTATTTAGATGATGAATGCCTAAAAACTTTTGAAACATAAAAAGAAAAATTAATCACTGCACCTGCTATAGTCTCACCAAACTGGGAAAAACCTTTTGAATTAATGTGCAATGCTAGTGATTATGCTATTTGAGTTGTTTTAGGTCAGAAATATGATAAGATTTTTATAGTAATTTATTATGCTAGTAAAACTTTTAATGAAACTCAAATTAATTATAATACTACTGAGAAAGAGTTATGAGCTATAGTATTTGCTTTTGATAAATTCAGATTATATTTAATTGAAACTAAATGTGTGGTGCATACTGATGCAACTTTTTATATGTAGGAATTTATGACGTCATATTTATATATTTATAATGATTTTGTAAAGTCACAATTTCAAACGCAGGTATATGTATCGTATCAAGTAAAACAGGGCTCTAATGGAGTCCTGTTTATCGATCCCACAGGGAAGCGAGGTAAGAGGTTCTTAGTCAAATTCTAGTCTACTACTAACAGTCTTAGTTTGGAAGGGTGATATAAGTGGTTTTTCTAACAACTACTCCTAAATGCAGATAATTATATGTAAGGATAATAACTACTCCTAAATGTAAATATTACTTCTAAAGATAACCCTTTTTGGGGAAATTGTTTTAGTGAATTTTAAGATAATAAAAACTATTATTCTCATGTAATTAATTGGATAATGTATAGGAATGAGATCCATTAAATATTGTATGTGCCAAATAGGAGCAATCCTATTCTTTTCCCTCTTCCAAGTACCCCCTCTTCAGAGTGCTATAAAGAACATTGACAAATCCTAGGTTTAGTCCCTAAATTCAAGGTTAGGCTGGGAGGATACTGGCTGCCACTTCAGAGCTCCCACTTCCCTTCACCTGAAGGTTAACCCTAGCTTTAATTACTAAACTTTAGGACCAAATTAGGGATCTCAGCCTGTCACCCTGAAACCTCTAATTCGACACCCATGAAACTATATTTCCCTATTTATTTACACTCAATCCCCATGAACTACGCATTTCATTCACGGACATTGAATGTGGTTCCACTTTGTTGAGAATTACACTACCCTTTCTGGTCAATGCAATTACAACAAATTTTAATACTACAACGAGCTCTTTCTGTAATGTAAATGAAGCGCATGTAAAAATCATCACATTTATAATTAAACTTTTTTTAGAAAGCATCCAGATATCCTAAACATAAATCCTACTCATTGCAAAAGAAAAGTAGAATGAAAATAATGACATAATTTTCTTATGCCACTATTTCCAAATAAGAAGAAAGAGTAAGAGAAAGACATCACAAAGCACGAAGAAAACACAATGGAAAACTTCATTTCAAAGCAAATCCACAAAATAAGTGTTTACAAAATCATAGGATAATGAAGAACACTATACTTAGCTTTTTTTCTCTTGAAAAAAAAATGAAAATCTTTGCCATAAAGTCTCCCGCGGATCCATGCAATTCTAGAACATTCCCTTACAGATTCTCTCAAAATCCCCTCACCAATCTCTCAAAAAAGATAGAAATCTACATTTCAACTCCTATTCTAAGATCTCTAATCATTCTCCATATTTTCCCTATCATCTCCTCTCATTTTTTTGGCTTCAAATTCAGTTTAAAATAGTGTAGGGACGAAATTCCCAAGCGGTGTATGAAAAAACCTTCCAAATAACGTCAAGATTCGATGTATATGGCCAAAAACCACCCAATATCACATCCCAACCGTCTGAGCACTGCCGCACTGAATAGGGCGCTGCCGGCACCCTATTTTTGTGCCCTCAGGTTTCTGGCACCGCTGGGGCCGGTTTGGGCGCCCCCGGCGCCCATCCTGCGCAGCTCCACCATTTTGCTCAGTTTGGCTTCTTTCCAGCTCCGATTAGTCCCGTTTCGGTTGCGTTGCATTCCTAACAGATAGCCCTACAAAATAAGCATAAAAATAACATTTCTTTAAAGTGTAATATCATTCAAAAATATGCAAGAAGTTTAAAAGAGATTAAACATAGAAAGACTTATCGAAATGTGTCAAGCCAAAATTTGCTTTCTTGCTCGTTTTAGCTCCAAATTGCACCATTTTTGCTTCCTTTTGCTCCATTCACCATTTCTTGTACCTAAAACCAAAAAACATACAAAATACCTTCCTTTAAAGTGTAATATAATCAAAAATGAGTAAAATTATATAACAAAAAGCGTATATATTTTAGGCGTGTCACATACTGATTATTCTGCTATTAAATATTTAATGAAAAAAAGGATGCAAAACAAAGACTGATAAGATAGATTCTTCTGTTGCAAGAATTTAATTTTGAGATAGCAGATAGGAAGGGTGCTGATAATTAAATTGCTGATTATCTGTCCAGGCTTGAAACTGAAAAATCTTTCTGTGATGCTGAAGAAATTAATGAAAATTTTCTTGATGAAAAAATTGTTCACTATTAATGAGTGACGTGTTCTATGGTATGCCGACATTGTAAAATTTATAGTCGTTGATATTTTACCCTATGGTTTGACATACCAGGTGAAGAAGAAATTTTTATCTGAAGCTAAAACTTATTTTTGGAATGACCCATTTTTATATAAACAAGGAAAGGATCTAATCATTCGAAGATGTGTTCCTTTAGAAGAAACTTATAAAATTATTCAAAAATGTCATAATTATGATTATGGGAGACATTTTGAAGTTGATAAAACTGCATATAAAATCTTACAATCTGGATTTTATTGGCCTACAATCTTTAAGGATGTTAATGCTTATATTAAAAATTGTGATAGATGTCAACGTGTAGGCAATATTTCTATAAGAAATGAGATGCCTCTCAATTATATGTTAGAAGTTAAAATATTTGATGTTTGGGGATTAGATTTCATCGGACCATTTATACTATCTTTCAGAAATATATACATTTTGATAGCAGTAGACTATGTATCCAAATGGATAGAAGCTGTTGCTTTACCTCGATTTGATGCTCAAAGTGTTGCAAAGTTTTTAAGAAAGAATATATTTTACAGATTTTGGAATACAAAGAGTAATCATAACTGATGGGGGAAGTCATTTTAGAAATGCGATAATGGAAAAGTTAACAGAGAAAAATCATATTAACCATCGCATTGATACTGCTTATCATCCACAGATAAGTGGTTTCATTAAATTATACAATCGTGAAATTAAAAGAATATTGGAAAAGACTGTTAATCCCAACAGAAAGGATTGGTCAATTAAACTGGATTATGCTTTGTGGGCCTATAGGACTACTTACAGCACTCCTATAGAATTATCCCCATATAGGCTAATTTTTGAAAAAGCTTGTCATTTACCACTTGAACTTAAGCATAAAACATATTGGGCTATTAAAGAGTTCAATTATAATTTGAAAAATGCAGGAGAAAAGATATTATTGCAATTAAATGAGCTTGAAGAGATAAAGAATGAATCTTATGAAAATGCTAAGATTTATAAAGAAAAGATTATTTTGTGGCATGATCGGAAGATTCTTACTAAAAATCTTGAGCCAGGGCAACAAGTTTTGCTATATAATGCTAAACTAAAAATATTTGTTGGAAAACTTAAGTCTAGGTGGACGGGCCCATTTATTGTGATGAAAGTTTATTCCTATGGAACTGTAGATATTCAAGATCCTAAGAGTGGAAAAATATTTAAAGTTCATATTCATAGACTTAAATTATATTTTTCAACCGATCAACTTAAACCTGATAATAATCTATTTTTGGGTCACTCAGAATAAGCTCTGGGTGTGTCAGGCTGAAGACATTAAACCAAGCACTTTATGGGAGGCAACCCATAGCTATATGTGTGCTTTACATTAAGTTTGAAGTGTGTGCTTTGTTTGGTTTGTTTTTAAGATTATGTGGTAGTATTTTGAAGTTTATATGCTATAGTGGTGTTATTTGGACCTTATTTGATGACTTAGTGGAGTCAGAATGAAGATTTGGATGTTTAGCAAACCTGTGCTAAATTGAGCACTGGCGGCTATGCGCCGCAGATTGGTGCTTAGGCGCTGGAGTTTAAAAAAATGTGAAAAAATGATTTCTAGTAGTCTAAGTCGTGGGAAAGTAAATTTGGGAGTTATTTGGGAGTTTTAACACGTCTAGGGTCATTTTTAAGCCTTCCCAAGTCTATACAAAGGCTCTAAATTAAAGAAATACATACCTCAGTTCTTATTTTCATTTCTGAGTCTAAAGAAAAGTATTTTGAGTGCAAAAATGTCTTCTTAGGAGAGCGAAGTTAAGAAGAAGGAGGAAGTCAACAAGAAAATGTTTATTAGTGAAAGTGTTCAAGATTTATTCAAACGGATTCCTAGCAGTTAGTATTCAAGGAAATGCAGAAAGGATTGCAAAGATTGAAGCCAACGTGGAATCAATTGAAGCAAAGGATAAATGAAACTAACGCTCATTTAGCGCATATTGGATGGCAACTCAAAATGCAATTCAGTCATACAAGTAATGTGGATGAAGCAAATAGAGCGATGTTTCTGAAGAACAAATTGTTAGAAGAAGTAGATGTAAGAGTTTTTAATCATCATCTGTTTTATCAGATTTGTATTCCAGATGATTCAAATAGAACTAATGGTGGTTCTGGATATAACCTACCTGCAGGAGATTAGAATTTAATTAAGTGTAGCCTTGTGATTTATGTTTTTGTTTTGTTGCACTTTAATTTGATGTTTGTTACATCTTAATGATGTAAGTTTGTGTTTATGAAATGTTTTATGAACTCATGTATTGAAGAATTTCATATAAAATGCTTGGATAGAAATTGTTGGTTTGTATGAAGTGTGGTTTGTTATTATTGAAATATAAGTTTGTGTTTGTGTGAAATTTATTTGGAATCGATGGAAATTTTAGTGTAATTTTGGAGTATTAAGAAGAGTTTATGGGGAGAAATAATTATTAGAAGTGATTGAGGGTGATTAACTAAGTGTTTTAGTGCAATTAAATTAATTGTCAAAATCTGGGCACTGGCAGCTAAGCGTCAAACCGTCGGCTCTTAAGCGCCAAATTTCGCGGCTGTGCACAGTATGCTCTGCGCATAGGTGTCGGCTCGCGAAAAATCACTTTTCCGCAATTAAAAACCCAATATTTGCCATTTTTAAATTAGGATTAGCCAATGTTCTTTATGCGCTTGGAAAAGGGTAAAGAATAGGAATGCTCCTATTTGACATAATACATTTGCATCACGGATCTATGTCACAAAAATCAAGATATTATAACTGGAGAAGAGGAAGATTCTTTCTTACAACTGAACTTTGTTATAACTTTAGTCTTGTGTGAGTTTAACTTGCTAGAAGGTTAGAAAGTACTTTGGTAGGAGTAGTAACTACAACTGCTTGTCTTTATTTTAAGAATTGAACTTACTTGCAATTGTGTTGTGATTCGATAAGTGATTTCTGTGCTACACCATAAAATTAATTGCCTCCCTGTGGAATCAATATCCAGGACTACACTAGAGTCATGTATTACTTGAGGGATATGTATACTTGCATTTAATTGTGTGACTCGTTAGAAAACTAAATCTATATATATAAGAGTTCAAAAATTTTGGTAAATTATAAAAGTCGCACCAAGTTTTTTGGCGCCGTTGCCGGGGAGGAAAGGTAACTGTTAAAATTAATTTTGTAGTATTTGATTTATTTATTGTTAGTGTGCTAATAGTGTTTATATGCGTAGTATCAGATCTATAGGTTTAGTGTCTTACAATTCTGAATTAGACCGTACAATTAGAAAAATTCAGAAATAACAAAAACAATCTGAAAATCCTCACAAAATGAAGAACAACTTAAATAATCAAAAATAAATTATACCAAGACCTTTAAGAGATTAAGCTAATCCAACAGCAGATGAAATTCACTTAACTATCCAAAATCCTGATATTGCTGCTAATTCATTTGATCCTAACTTACATCTCGTTGGTTTTCTAGAACTGTGTGCTACTTTTAAATATGATGGAGTGTCAAATGATGTTGTTATGCTTAGAATATTTCTTTTTTCATTAAGGGATAAGGCTAAGGCATGGTTAAATTCGTTAGCATCTGGATCTATCATAACTTGGGGAGAATTTTCACAAAAGTTTCTGTCAAAATATTTCCCTCCTTCAAAAACTGCTAATCTGAGGAATGATATCACATCTTTTAGTCTGTTTGATAGAGAATCCATATATGAAGCTGGGGAAAGATTCAAAGATCTTCTGAGAAAGTGTCCACATCATACTTTACTAGACTGGTTAATAATTCAAACCTTTTATAATGGATTACTGGGAATTTTAAGATCGATTATCGATGTTGTTGCTGGTGGATCATTAATTTCTAAACCTTTTGATGAAGCATATTTGTTAATTGAAGAGATGGCTACTAATAATTTTCAATTGCCCTCTGAGCAGGTAAATCCTAAGAGAGTAGCTAGTATTCATGTTTCTGATGTGATAACTAAGATAGTCTCTCAAATTGCTGCACTTTCTAAAAAAATGGATCAATGTGGAATGAATTATTCTCCAACACCCCCAGTGTTAGAGGAAAATTCATCAAGACAGATGATAGACTCTTAAACGCCTTATGTAACCTTGAATTCCATAAAAAATAAAGTTAATAATCCTTATTCGAATTATTATAATCCTAGTTGGAGGAATCACCTAAACTTCAACTGGAATAACATCAATGGTGTTGTTAACCCGCAATAAGGAAACAATCCTATGAATCAAGTTGGAAATTTGAACAACCAAGGAAATACCAATTATAGACCCTCTTATCCTCCTAATTTTAATAGTAATCACCAATTTAAGGAAAAGAAGTTGTCTACTGAAGAAATGATTCTGAATATGGGTAATCAAATTCAAGCTCAAAACATTGTAATGAAGAACATTGAGAATCAATTGGGACATATCTTAACTGCGCTTAATAATAGACCTTCTAGAAACCTTCCTAGCAATGTTGAGATCAACCCAAAAGATCAAAACAAGGAGCAAATTAAGGATATTCAATTAAGGAGTAGAAAAGAATTGGAACCAAGAGTTCAAAAAGAAGTCGAAGTTGAACGAGAGGAAGTGAACATTGAGAAAGGTTCTAATAGGATATATCCTGACGAATATCCACTTGAACCAATGAAGATAACTGTTGAAAAATCACCTCCTCCTTTTCATCAAAGACTAAAGAAACAGAATAGGGATAATAGATTTGCAAAGTTTTTGGAAATCCTTAAGAAATTAACGATTAATATTACCTTTATTGAAGCATTATAGCAGATGTCTGATTATATAAAGTTTATGAAGGATATTCTTAAAAAGAAAAGAAAGTTTAAAGACCATGAGACTATTGCACTTAGCGGTGAGTGTAGTGCAATTATTCAGAAGAAGCTTCCTGAAAAACTTAAAGGCCAAGGTAGTTTCACTATCTCGTGTGCTATAGGTGAGAAATTTTTCGAAAGAGCTTTATGTGATCTTGGAGCTAGTATTAATCTTATGCTTTTATTAACTTTCAAAAGATTGGGAATAAGAGAAATTTCACCTACATCTGTGACTCTTCGAGTGGTTGATCGTTCTATCACTTATCCTAAAGGAGTTGTGGAAGATGTATTAGTAAAGGTGGATAAATTTATCTTTCTTGTGGACCTTATTGTATTAGATATGGAGGAAGATAAAGAAATTACAATTATTTTGGGAAGATCATTCATTGCTACTAGGAGAGCTATGATCAATGTTCAAAATGGAGAATGAACTATGAGAGTTAATAATCAAGAGGTAACTTTCAATATTCTGAAAATCTATGAAATACCCTTCAACTGAAAAAGATGATGAATGCTTTCGAATGGAAATCTACGATTATTTGAGAGAAGATCATTTTAAAGAAGTAATTGAAGAAAATTTGGAATGTGAGAATGAAAATGAAAGTGGAAGTGAATATGATTTAGATGATATGAAGAATGAAAAGTTAGAATTTGTTCAGGAAAAATTTGAAAGATTGGATACTATGGAAAATGGAGATAAAACTTTTATTCCATCTATCATTAAACCCCCTGAACTTGAGCTAAAAATTATCCATAATCATTTAAAATATATGTTTTTAGGATAATCATCTACTTTACCAGTCATTTTATCTTCGGATTTAAATGAATATCAAGAATAAAAATTATTGGACACCTTAAAAAGATATTAAAAGGCTTTTGGTTGGTCCATAGCTGATATTAAAGGAATCAGTCCATCAATATGTATGCACAGAATTTTGTTGAATGAACAACATAAACCTAGAGTTGATCCACAAAGGAGACTGAACCCAATAATGAAAGAATTGGTTTAAAAAGAGATTTTAAAATTGTTAGATGCTAGAATTATATATCATATTTCTGATAGTGTTTGGGTAAGCCCAATTCAGTGTGTTCCTAAGAAAGGAGGAGTGACTGTTGACGTAAATGATCGAAATGAAAGTATACCGACAAGACAAGTCACTAGTTGGCTAATATGTATTGATTTTAGAAAATTAAACGCCTCCACCAAAAAATATCACTTTCCTTTACCTTTTTTAAACCAAATGCTAGACAGACTTCCTAAACACAAGTATTATTGTTTTTTGGATGGATATACCAGTTATCACCAAATACCTATTGCTCATGAGGAACAAGAGAAGACTATATTTACTAACCATTATGGAACTTTTGCTTTTAGAAGAATGCCCTTTGGATTATGTAATTCACCTATAACATTTCAAAGATGTATGACGTCCATATTTAGCAAATTAATAGAAGATGGAATAGAAGTGTTTATGGATGATTTCTCAGTATTTGGAGTTCATTTGATGCATGCTTATGCAACTTAGAAAAACTTTTAGAGGTATGCGAAAGTACAAATTTAGTCCTAAACTGGGAAAAAAGTCAATTTATGGTTGCAAGAGGAATTGTGCTTGAGCATAAAATATCTGAATATGACATCAAAGTGGATCCTACAAAAATTCAAATTGTAGAAAAATTACCGTCTCCAATAACTGTGAGAGGGGTAAGAAGCTTTTTGGGACATGAAGGATTCTACAGGCGTTATATTAAAGACTTTTCAAAAATTATTAAGCCTCTATGCCAACTTTTGGAAAAAGATAGGAAGTTTGATTTTAATGATGAATGCTTAAAAGCTTTCGATCTATTAAAGAAAAAATTAATCGCTGCCCCAATAATAGTTTCACCTGACTGGGACAAACCATTTGAATTAATGTGTGATGCTAGCGATTATGCTATTAGAGTGGTATTAGGGCAAAGGCACGACAAAATGTGTAAAGTTATATACTACGCTAGTAAAACTCTTACTGATGTTAAAATTAACTACACACTACGGAAAGAGAGTTATTAGATATCGTTTATGCCTTTGAAAAATTTTGATCTTACTTAATTGGAGCTAAATATATAGTGCATACTGATCATTCTGCTATAAATATTTAATGCAAAAGAAGGATGCTAAACTAAGACTGATTCGATGGATATTTTTAATGCAAGAATTTGATTTTGAGATCATTAATAGGAAAGAGGTCGATAATCAAATAGCTGATCATTTATCTAGACTTGAACAACCTAATTTGGATGACTTTGAAAGGGAAATCACCGAAACTTTTCCTAATGAGCAATTATATAATATTACTGAAGAAAATTTACCGTGGTATGCTGATATTGTAAACTACATCTTAGTAATATTTTACCACTTGACTTAACAATGCAACAACATATAAAATTTAAGCATGATGTTAAATTTTATTTTTGGGATGATCCTTATCTGTACAAGCAATGCAAAGATCTTATTATTAGGAGATGCGTGCCTTATGAAGAAACTGAAAGAATTATTCGAGAATGTCATGATTCTAAATTTGGAGGACATTTCGGAATTGATAGAACTGTGAATAAGATTTTGCACTCTGGATTTTATCGGACTACAATTTTCAGAGATGTTTATAGATTTATCAAAACATGTGATCAATGTCAGAGAATAGGCAATATATCTAGAAGAAATGAAATGCCTCTTAATTTTACTTGGAAGTGAAAATATTTGATGCTTGGGGATTAGATTTTATGGGACCATTTATACCTTCATTTGGAAATATATATATACTAATTGTTGTTGATTATGTATCAAAATAGATTGAGGCAATAGCTTTACCTAGGTGTGATGCTAGAAGTGTTTCGAGGTTTTTAATGAAAAATATTTTTACAAGATATGGAAGGCCTAGAGTAATCATCACTGATAGAGGATCCCATTTTAAGAATAATCTGATTCAGAGATTGGCAGAAAAATATAATATTATGCATAGAATCTCTATAGCTTATCATCCCCAAACTAATGGCTTAGCAGAGGTATCTAATCATGAAGTTAAATGAATTTTGGAGAAAGTTATTAATCCTGAGAAATTAGATTTGTCTGCTAGATTAGACACT
Organism: Papilionanthe hookeriana x Papilionanthe teres; assembly: GCA_022702705.1. Lineage (NCBI taxonomy): Eukaryota > Viridiplantae > Streptophyta > Magnoliopsida > Asparagales > Orchidaceae > Papilionanthe > Papilionanthe hookeriana x Papilionanthe teres. Next base: position 3,947,356 of record CM040432.1, read on the forward strand.
GTTTTATGGGCATACAGAATTGCTTTTAAAACGCATATAGGAATGTCCCCTTACAGATTAATCTTTAGAAAGACTTGTCACTTACCAGTTGAATTAGAATATAAAGCATATTGGGTGATAAAGAAATTAAATTTTAATTTAAAAGATGTTGGTGAGAAAAGACTGTTGCAATTGAATGAATTGGAAGAAATCAGAAATGAATCATATGATATGATAGAATATACAATGAGAGAAGAAAAATATGGCATGATCAAAAGATTGTTAAAAAGGAATTTGAACTAGGACAAAAGGTTTTACTACTAATGCTTTAAATAAAGTTGATTTAAGATTTCGGAAAAGTATCCCTTCCTTGTTTTAGAAACTTAAGTGAGTAGTGAATTCAAATAGATTTTTATTGTATTGTGACAAATAGGCGCATTCTGACTAACACCCTTTAGTCCAGTCAAGAACGTTGTAGTCTATAACCCGATTCACAGATGCAGCTAGGGCGGGAGGATACGCTGCCACTTCGGAAGCTCCCACGTTCCCCTCACACAAGGGCTAACATCTACACTTCGAGTTCTCAAACAATAGGACCAAATTGAATATTTTAGTATTTTGTCACCTTTAAAATGTATATAGATTTTACTTCCGATAAATAATATTTCCCTATTTATTTGCACCCTCCTTCCAAGGCTTTTGACTTCTACGAATATTGGATGTAATCTTTACTATAGTTGATAATTCAACATATTTTAACAATTCAATTGGCAGTTAAGTAAATTAAGTTTTAAGTAAAATATTATCACAATTTATTTTTAATATATTAGGCACTTATTTAATTTCATCCAATTCACATAATTTCATAAATAAGGAGAAATACTAAGAAAACTACTCATAATACATGGGAATTAAGCAAAGCATGGATTTCATTTAAAGTTACTTAATGATAAATGAAGATACGCATCTAAATTTCCTCCCAAAGAAGACTCCTTGAAGTTCCTTTGACTTTTAAAGCTAGTACAACACACTTCTTAACTCACTGCCCACACTTCTCACTAAACTTCAACTTAGACTCAAAAGCACACTAATAGAATACTCTAAGACTCCTAAAATAGACACCCTACATACTAAAATTTGTCCTATATTTATAGAGGTAGACAAAGGTCAAAAGTGCCAAAAGCACCTCTTAAAAAAGCGTCAAGGTTCAATATGTCTGCCATTTGAAACCCAGTCTCGCGCGTCGGCGAAAACGACTTCGCACGTCGGCGGGGCTTCAGTCTTCAAACCGCCCCGATCTCGGCGGTAGCGGGCCGGGATCGTATCGGGAGGTAGTTGCAAATCTTTAAGAAATTCTCTTTATAATCTCGCCGTCGGCCAGCTCGATTACGCCGTCGCGCTTAATTCATTTTGCATGTATTTCTTTCCTTTTTGATCCAAATTTGCTCTATTTTATGTTTTTTCTTCCATCACTTATAAATCTTCGTTCCTGCAATAAAATAAAGAAAATACCTTTCTTTAAAGTGAAATTTCATAAAAAATAGGTATGAATTTCTTATATTTTCTGTGATCAAAAATCCCCCAAACTTAATTATTACTTGTCCTCGATTAATTTTTATACTAAACAAAAACAATTATTTTTGTAATACACGAATTTTTAATTCAAATAAACTATGAATTAAATTTAAATAATACTATAGTAAAAGTTAAATAGAAATATTTTTAAGTAATTAAATTAAACTTTTTATCGATATAAAATTATTTAGTTATTGAATCTAGTTACAACTCTCCTATTTATTTCAGAAGGAAATTTATATTTAAAAGAGTAATTTACTTAAGATATTTAGATGATAGGAAGTTCAAGAGAACACTATTTAGTAAAATACTAATCCATATATATAAGTTTAGAAATATATTTGAGTTTTACCCTTTAGGTTGATTCCGTTAGACGATTTTTGATAAGGCATCTCACAAAGCTTCTCATCATATATTTTTTCTTTCTTCTTTTTCTTTTTGGATTGATTTTCAGTATTCTCTTTCTTTTTCAAGTGAGGATTCTTTGTATGTCTGGATAGCTGTTAATAATTTTTGAACTTCAACTTTCTCTTCCTAAATTTGAAACTTAAAATATTTCTTTGCTTATATGTATTTCATAGCCTTTACTTCATTGAGTTTCAATCTCTTCATTTCATAAATACTTAAAAATTTCAATTTTAGAATATAATTTCCTTACTTTAAATAGTTTACTATATTCTTATTTCCTTTTAACCAAATATCTTATTCTATTAAATTAATTTGGATTTCTAGAAATATTTTATTCAACTTTCTATAATAATTATATAAATTAATTCAAGTTATTGATTAAAAATTTTTACAGAAAATCAAATAGCAATAATATTTATTATTTTTTTGAAAATAGAAATTGAGAACAATTTAATAATTAAATTTGTATTTTTCCTCCCAAACTTAAATTTTTCTATCTATTTCTAAATGGTGAAAGGAAAATATACAATGAATTTACATCATAATATTGAGCTTTAGGTATTTCTTTTCCTTGAAATTTTTACGAGCTTTTTCATTATTTAAAGAACCTGTCTTGTTAGTATTCTTCCATATATATAGTATTTAAAAGAGAGTCTTTGAGTAAAGAAATTTTGAAATAAGTATAAAAACTACCAAACTGATTAAAGCAATCTCTTTATTACACATCAATCAGTAGGTTACTAAAACAATCTAAAATTAAAGTTCACAATTTATAAAACTTAAACAACACATTTAAAGAAAAATTAACATACTACCTTAAAGAGAATTTGCATACTAATTTAACATATATAAAAAGTCTAACATAACGAGCAAGCAATTTAAAAACAAACACACCAACTCCACGATCCACGAAGTACATAAACAATTACACACAAAGTAATAAAGTTCTTAAAATAACAATTAATCTAAACAAACCAAATAAAGTCTCTAATCTTCGGCATCAAAATCCCAGACTTCTATATCCTCTCCACCAGTCTCCGGTGAGAAGGTGAGCGGTGATCTTGTGTGTAAGTGGGGGCATTCGGAAAGATAACATCCCAATTCACCTCTCCTGTAACGACGTTCGGCCTCATAATATGTTATTTCATATTATGAATGTATAGAGATATTCCACTATCATAATCGTATGCTTCTCTCCGAGCCTCGATCCTTTGGTCGCATATGTAACTTCCTTTCCATGTTCTCTCCATTTTTCAAAACTCTTTCTATGTAAGGTCGGCTCATTCATCGGATCATGAAGGGTAGGGGTGGTGTGCGAGGGGGTTCATAACTAGTAGAAGGTATATCTCTCTACTCGATGAAGGCATATAACTCCTCGTCACGATCTCCATCCTTCGTCGATTCATACGTCTTAATATTAGCCGGAGTGATGGAAGCCATTAGTTCCACCATTCCCTCGTCATCTCTGAACTCGGCTACGGAAGGTTAGCGAAGTGCAAAATCGGACCGAGTGTCCCGTCCTCCTCCACTTTCACTTAGATGGGTAGCTAATAATATTCTTATAAATAATATTTCCACATTTACACTTTTCTGATTGCGAATACAATAATTCTTAATTGCTCTATCTCTTGTTACCTGTTGTGGTGATAGGTGGGTAACAAGGTAGAACAAATGAAGTAGTGCCAGGCCTTAAGATAATGCATTTAACATTGAAAGAGGAAGAAGAATTTCCTTCCTTCTTGCTTTATCTTCCAAACTCCTTTCCATTCGGTAAGAAGTTTATCACCTCTTCAGTGGTCCTTACATTATTCAAAAGTATCATAGTCGGCTGGTATGCGGAGTCGCGTACCTCATAAAACGAATTAATCCTAGCGGCCACTCGATTCAACCAAAAATACTCTTACTTTGATCGGTGCATCTTCAATTACGATCGGATTGGCATAAAATTCCTTGACAACTTCTACAACAGCCTTGTTTGGTGTAGCAAAAATTTCCATCCTCTTTCCTCAATTATTCGTTCCACTTCTCAGCAAGTTCTTGAAAACTCGATCTGTATGCATTTTCTTGCTTGAATGTTTTTGAAAGTATCGAGTTTATTATGCTGCATTTATGAGTCGGGTTTCGTCGTAATCCCAACCTTCGTCTTCGTCGAGGATCCATTTCGTTACGTCTATGAAAATCACAAAAATTCTAACTAAACTTCCCAATTATTACTAAAATGGCTTCCTATAGCAACTAAAATCCATTTAAATCGATCTCCATGAATTTCTTCCAAGTATTTTTCTCCATATTTTGAATTTTTCAAAATTTCCACGATATGAAAATTCATGGTGAAAATAAAAAATTTTGCATAGGAGTGGCCCCGCACTTACCAACGGGAGATGAAATCCGGTGTCGAAGTGCCGAAATCGCCTCGAATCCGAGATCTCGGCCACAAGTGCGGTTTTTAAGTTTTGAGGAAGAGGATGATGAATAGTATTGTTGGTCAAATATAGGACATTTCTTGATCTCGGCACATCGGCGAGATTTTCATGCCGTCGGCGAGATCGTTCTTAACATCGGCCCGGAGCTTTCCCTCGCTTTCGGCGGGATAATTCTCGCCGTCGGCGAGCTCCCGAAAAATTTTAAATATTTAAAATTCTTCAATCATTTTCAACCTCGATTTAGCCCTATTTAATCTTAGATCACTTAATTTGATAATTTAGTATGAAGAATAGATACTTATACTCACAAAAAGTTCACGAAATAATATAACTTTATATATGAAATCCATAATACTTCTGAACTTCACACTTTTAAACACTAACACTTAAGACTTCAATACATCGAACTCTCAAATGCACAAACATTGCAATCCACACCACCAGCACTCTAAATGCTTAGACATAACAAATGCATATAATTTCATCAAATCTGAGATGATCAAATTTAAAGTTTAAATCATAGTAAAACCTAAATCCAAATCAACACATATATACACACAAATATAACATAAGATAGAAATCTTTACTACTCCTCGAGTGTACGAACTAACATCCTCTACGATATTCCCGATGTAGCGCGAGTGCACAAATAGATTGTAAAGGCCTGAAAGGGTACGCAGTAGATTCTTCGTAAATTCACCTTTACATCTTAGGTAAATGAATAAAAGTAGCCTCAGAGATGCTCCGGTATGATCAAAGTGCTCTTTCATCTTTCGATCGATGTGATCGAACATGTGAGAGATATTATCGATGGAATTCATCACATTTCGCAACTCATTCTCTAATCCTTTAATCTTTTTGAGAATGAGAATTTGTTTTATCGGTAAGGGACCTCACTAAAGGATTGTTTGTGATGCTGCGCTCGGGAAATAATGGTAATCATCATTGTTATCAAAGTTGGAAACATGTCAGTAGGATCGGTAGTTTCCATGGCAAAAGTACCTTTTCCCCGCCTCATAACAAACTTAGTGCGGCGCAGCAAATATAGTCGATAGGTGTCCAAGTCCATGGGCGGCCATGCACAATCAATCCCGATGCGGCTTTACTATAATTGATCCGACATCGATAGGTAGTCCGGTATGAATACGGTAATTTAATATAGCGCATTCCTTTGAAAACTTATTTACCCTCATAGTTGGTAATAATTTTGATGAGATAAAGAAATGCCAGTAGCCGAGACGGGGTTAAGAAGTGATGCGAGCCCGACATACCCGTCTTCGCGCGACTCTCGATCATCGGGTTCGTCGGTCGGTATACATAAATCTGTGCCATTGTATCTTGAAGGAAAAAGTTTGAATAATGACCCGGTATTCTTTAGAGTAAATAAATTCATTTACCCTTCAAGGAGTAAATCGCTATGTCTTCCTGCGGCGTAGACACTTTCGTTGTTGATTGCATGTAGATTAGGTAAAACTCTTTAACTACGGGAATAACTACAGCGGATATCGTATAGCAAAATACCTCCCAATGCATTTACACGATCATTTCTTCAATTTTTGTGGTGGAATTTTCTCCTGCGGTGACAAATCCTTTTTTAATAAGTCGCTTAAATCGCAAAACTTTTGTTGAAAATACGCGGCGCCTCACGAAATGACAATTTTCTTCGGTTGAAAACTCCAGTTTTTGTGGTTTCTAAGAGTTGATGGCCATTTCAGATTGAAAGGAATGGTCTCTAGTCGTTTCTTGGGGAAGAAAACGATTGTAAAAATGAATTTGGGATAGTTTTCTACAAAGAAATGGCTTTAGAACCGTCAAAACCGCACATAAAACTTAAGAGACCATTTTTACGACTGCCTTGCCGTCGGCGAAAAGTTTCTCGCCGTTAGCGAGCTAGTTATAAAACTGATTTAAAGATATGTCACGTGATCTCGCTGTCGGCGAATTCAGTAAATGCTGGTGCGCTGCGAATCCAGAATACTTTGATCTCATTATAGAGGTTTAATTTATGATGATTCTAATTAAAAATTGAATAGTAAGATTTATTTTCATATTACGGACTCACTTATTTATATATAATTAAAATAAAGAGCTCTTGTCAGGTTGCCCTCTAGCGCTTGGTTTAACGTCGTCGTGACCTAATTTCAGTTAATGTCAATTCGACTAAGCATTAAAACCTCTTTAAATTTAGTCTTCTACCTTGAAATATGGTTTTAATCTATGTCCGTTTACCTTAACTTTATGTCTTTTGTTTTTGGATCTTGATTTTTATAGTTTCCATATGATAATATTGAAGTTATAGTGAAAGGTCCTAACTACCGAGATTTCAATTTCCGGGGAAATAATTTTCAATCTAGTATTATATAGTAAAACTTCTTGTCACAGTTGAAAATTTCTCGATTAATCTTCGATCATGCCCATAATTTCATGCTCTTCACTAGATCTATGTTCTCATATGATTCATTCACTTAATTCTTCTAATTCATTTAATTGTAACAATCTCTTCTCACATTCTTTCATATTATAATTAAATTCTTTAATCGCCAATATGCTTTATGTTCTAATTCGATTAGTAAGTCGCCAAGTTTTCCATATATAAGCACCGCGAGAGTTATTACGATCGGAGTTTTAGCAGATCTGTGTCGCGTGCGGTGTGTCTTATAGACCGATCCCGTCTATTAGGGATTCTGAGACTTTTCTAAAATACGCTTAATCTCTCGATTAGAAACTTCGGCTAATCCTTTAGTTTGTGGATGATAAGCGATTGATATCTTATGAATAATATTATGTTTTCTCTTAGTTTGTGAATATATTTATTTCTAAAATGAGTTCCTCGATTGGTGATAATCACTCTCGGCATTCCAAATCTAGTAAAAATATTTTACAAATAAAATTTTGAAACACTTTTAGCTCTTTAAGTAAAACTGCCCTTCAATCAATTGGAAAACGCCATCAGCATTCTTAATATATATGAGTTTCGAATGAAGGAATAAAAGATCCCATGAAATCTAATCCCCCGAGCATCAAAAATTTCAACCCAATATAAAATTCGAGCATTTCATTTTTCTTGATATATTTCCTAGTCTTTGGCATTTATCACAGGTTTTTATATGTCATATACATCTACAAAATAGAGTAGGCCGGTAGAATCGAGATTATTCTGATTTTATCTGTAGGTTATACGTAAAAATATATGCGAAATCGAATGTAGCGTTTTGAATAATTGGTTCGGTTCTTCATAAGGCACGTATCTTCAATAATTGGTCCTTACATTGCTTATATAAGTATAGTTCGTCGAAAGTATGTTTTAGTATCATGAATGAATTTTTTCGTATTTTACGAAGTTAACATAGGTGGTAAAATGCTCAACACAATATAATTTACTATATCGGCATACAAAGGTATTTTCCACTCTAATTATATTATAAAGTTGTTCATGGGAAAACAGCACAACAATTTCATTATCGGTATCAGATAATTCGCTGATATTACAATCTTGATAAATAAATCCAATGATTTGATTATCGGCTCCTTTTTGTCTTTGATCTAAATCGAATTCTTGCATTAATAACATCCATCTAATTAATCTTAGTTTGGAATCCTTTTTGCATTAAATATTTTATAGCGAGTGATCGGTATGCACAATACATTTAGTTCTATTATTAGATAAGGCAGAAATTTATTAAGCATATTATATTCTGCTCCATTCTATTTGATAGCTTCATATAATTTATTTTGACATATTTAAGTTACTAGCATAATATATAACTTTGAAAAAATCTTATCATATCTTTTGGCTTGCTCTAGCATAATCATTAGCATCAACATAAGCACAAATGGTTTCTCGATTAGGTAGAAACTATTATAGTGTTATAATTAATTTATCTTTTAATAGTCCAAGCATTCGGGCATTCGATTGTAAATTCAAATTTCTTGTCCTTTTCAAGAAGTTGGCATAGGGTTAGTAATTTTAAAATCTTTTATATAGTACGCATGAATCCGGCATGTCAAAACTTCTTACCCATATAAACGGAGTTGAGGTAGTGAATTTAGTATAACAGATTTTTAACGAGTCTGCTTCCATGCCACTTTTAGAATTTTGTCTTACTAATACAATGCCTCCTGCAACCATAAATTGACATTTCTCCCAATTAAGAACTAATTGATTTCTCATATGAAACTTTGGGGGAGATGATTTGACATAATAATGATGATATTAAATCCAGAAAATTATTCATCTTTATTCCATTGTCAATTAATTTACTAAATACTTGCATCGCCATCTTGGAATGTTGCTGATGCATTCACATAATCCAAAAGGCATCCTTCAAAAGCGAAAGTTCATAAGGACTAGTAAATGTAGTTTTCTCTTGATCCTCGGGAGCAATTTGTATTTGATGATAAGCTGGTGTATCTGTCAAGAAACAAAAATATATGTATTCATCATCAACGCTAAGTCTAGAAATCAGTAAAGGGAAGTGATCTTTCACAGTAGGCCCATGTTTAATTTTCTATAATCAATACATATTGTATCATTAACTTGTCTTATGCAGGATAAGATGTATTTTAATTAACTTTACGGTCGCCATCCTTTCATAGGCACACGATCCAGATTGGGCTTACTCGAAGCAGCATCGGAAATAGGATAACTAATAATACCATTTATCTAACCATTTTAAAATTTCTTTTATGACTACTTCTTTCATTATCGGGTTTAATCTCCTTTGGGGATCTACTTTAGGCTTATGTTCATTATCTAAAATAATTTTGTGTCTGATTGAAGGAGTAGTGTTAATATGCGCACAAGTCCGACCAAAGTTTTTTCTTATATTTTTTAAGGTATCTAAAGTTTTGTTCTTGAGATTCATTTGGTGAGATGAAATAATAGCGGTAGAGTTGAAGGTACCTAAGTAAGCATATTTCAAATGATTAGGTAACGTTTTAAGCTCGAGTTGAGTTTAATAATCGATGGGTATATTTTAGGTGTTCTTGTGTTATCCGAAAATTCAAATTTCTCTTGAATATAATACGAATTCTTGTTTATCAGCTTTTTCAATTAATTTAGTATTTTCTTTTTCTGTTTTTCTTCATCATATTCACTTAAAATATTCTTTTTATAAATGATCGATACTTGAACAAGAAAACACCATTCATCCTTTTCTATCGCAGGATATTTCATTGATTTAGCAATATTAAAGTAACTTTTTGGTCATTTTTACTCTCATAGTTAATTCTCCTTTACGAACATCAATCATAGCTTTCCCGGTGGCTAAAGTAGCGCTTCTAAGATGATAGGAATTCTTTCTCTTCTTAACGTCATATGATAAAATCTACGGGGAAGATAAATTTATCAACACTAAAACATCTTGATAACTCCCTTGGGATATGTAATAGAACGATCGGCTAACTGAAGATTCTTTGAAGTAGGTGAAATTTCTCCCAATCCTAATCTGCAAAATTGATAGAGGCATTAGATTGATGCTTGCTCCTAAGTCGCACAAAGCTTTTCCGTAAAATTTTTCTCTCGATAGCGCGAGTATAGTGAAACTGGGGATCTTTTAATTTTCCGGGAAGCTTTTTCTGAATAGCAGAACTACTCCTCACTAAGTGTGACGTTTCATTATCAGTAAATTTTCTTTTTATTTAAAGTCTATCTTTTGTAGTTTTACACTTTGGCATGCAGTACAGAGCTTACGAAAGGAATATTTATTGTTAATTTCTTAATTTTAAGGAATTTAGCTAAATATTTATCTTTTTTATATTGATTTAGTCATTGAGGAAATGGTAGAGATTTTCAACAGAAATTTTCATTGGTATTAAAGGATTTTCTAAGTTTGGATCTTGTTGATTCTTTTTCCTTTTCGATTTCCACTTCCTCTTTGACTTTCGAGTTCTTTACGAGTTCGAGGAGTTCTAATTCTTCCACTTCATGAATTTTATCGCCTTAATTTGTTCCTTTCTTTGTCTTCCAGGATTTATTTCCTCATTACTAGGAAATGTTTCAGGTATTCTATTAGCGGTGTGATATGTCAAGGTTGAGTTTCGATATTTTTGTGTTGTTCCTTGATTTTGTAATTGGTTTCCTTGTATTTTTAATTTATTTCCTTGATTTTGTAATTGATTTCCTTGATTTTGTAAATGTTGACCCATATTTAATATTAATTCTTCTATAGATTTTTTGACCTCATTTTTGATGAGGTCTCTCTCTCTTTTTAGTACTTGGATCTTAGCCTTAGGCTTTTCCTTTGACTATCCTAGAGGATTGGAGTGGGACACATAGAAATTCAAACCTTTAACTCCATGCAAACTCCACAAACTTGATTTTAGACCCCTAATCACCTAGAGGTTGAAATCAAATGTCGAAGTTAAAGGATGAGTTCACATGGGACTCTTTGGCATGAGGCCATACAGGTAGCACAGTACATTGAAGGGCTGGCTTCCTATGCTTATGCACTGCACTCACTCTATTTTTAGCCACAATGACCTCTTGACTCATGAAGGTGATTCATGGATAGTCCTTAACCCCTAAGCCCTTGGGCCCCAAGAGGTTAGGAACAGCATAGTGAATGCAGATATGAGTCTCATGGCTCATAAAGAGCTTAACATGGCTTCATGGCTCAACCAAAATGATTTATTCCATACATTTACACAATCTTCAATTTTCAAATTTTTTTAATTTTTGACCACGGGACCCTACACCCGCCTAACTTCCACCTAAACCCTTGAAATTACCCAAATTTTCAAAATTCTCGAGCTAACGAATTCCTTCAAAACCCGATCCCGAACATTCCCACATCATAAAATTTGATCATTCATAGCCAAAAATACCAAAAATTTCAAAAATACCTCCCAATACCCTCCAAATGCCAAAATGCCCCCTCTTAGCCAAAATCCAAAAATTCGACAATTCGGAAAATTCCAGAAAATCGAATATTCCCGATTTCATTTTTGTCGACTACACCATAGGCGGTTTGTCAATTACCCCACTTTTGTCAAAATCCACAATTTCGGCCATTTTAACCCAAAGTGAACCCAATGTCAAACCAAACCTACCCAATTGACCCAAATTACGGTCAATTCAATTCTAAACTTCAATTCGACATGTCCAACACCAATCTAGACCAAATCGAGTCGAGTTTGATTGGCATTTGGACCCGATTTCATTTGGACCTTAAAGCCCAGTGGGGACCCATGACCCAAACTTAGCCCAAACTCACCCAATTCAACTCCAATTAACACCAAATCTTTCTAAACCTTCCTAACATCCCCAAAAACAAAACAACGGCATAGTTGCCAATTTCGACGAGCCCTCGGAAATTCAACCCAAGCTAAAAATGCCAATTTTGACCTAAACCCGAACCTAACCCAAATAAGCCCAAATCCCAAAATCAAAACCCATCCAAAGTCAAATCTCTTTGAAACAATCCCATAAACATTTCCCAGCATTAATTTTACACCAATTTCAACTCTAGCCCAAAAATGGCCAGTTAGCCCAATTTGACATGCATTGGCCCATTTACCAAAGAGGGCCCAATCCAGCAGAATCAAACCCAAACCACCTCAAGTTTGTTTCTGAAACCACTCATGACACATGCCTAAACCAATTGCAACATTTATTTGGCATGGCCCATTGCAATTTTTTTTTATTCACAGCCATTTTTAACCTAAGAGCCCACTTCCTTAAACTACTTTAAAAACTGCCTAAGACCATTTCAAAAGCCCAAGTTTTCAATCCAAAGCCCATGACACTTTCTCATCATCCATTTAATCAAAATCACCCCTAAGTTTTAAAATCATTATTAGCCATTCCAAATCAAGCTTCATGAAAATTCTCCACCAAAATACCAAAATTCCTAAATTCTATTTCCATGAAATTGACGAAGCTTTATCCTAAGCCTTGAGCAAGCCATTTACAAGCCATATGAAGCCATGGAAGGTTGAGATGTGACCAAGCCATTAATGGCAAAGGAGAGGCCTCCTTTCCTAATCCTTCATTAAGCCTTTTTAACCATAAACATGTCACACACTAAACCATGCTTAGGCTACCTCATGGCCAGATGGAGACTTCACCACTCCATGGCGGTGACCCAGCGGATTCCCACAGCCCAAAATCGAGACCATGGGAAGAGTGAACCAAGCCCAAACACATGGGTTGACACAAACCAAGCCAAAATGGCCTCTTCCCATTCCATTCCAAGCCATCCCCTTTACACCAGCAGCAGAAATTTGTTCGTACTAAGCCCAAGCCCGGCCACTGAACAAGAAGGTGACCGGTGCTGGCAAGCCCGGCCACGGGCCGCGAGCTTCTCAGCCGAGACCTTGGGAGGAGCCAAAAAATTCAATTCCACCTTCTTGGCTGCCCCTTGCCCAATGGCCACCATGGTACATTCTTCCCATCGGCACTGTGGTGATCTCGAGCCTTAAGCCCACGGGAGGCCCTCCGGCCCTCTCTACATTTAAACACCACCCTCTCGGCCATGGAAGAGGTGTTGAACCAACCTTGAGAGCTACATCAAAATCATTCCAGACCACTCCACACATAGAGCATGATTCCCTTTGGATTCCGGCCAAATTCCCTCCGTGAGCTCGCCGAGGCCAAGGACTTCATGCGGAGCTTGCTTGGACCAATGAAGGTGACACAGCTCTCGGATCGAAGCTTCCGCCTGCGAGAAGGTATGGACTCACTCTTCTTCCCCGAGCTTACAGATATTCTCCATATGGTCGTCCCGATTTAAATACATGTTCACAGTATGTATGTGTTCGTCTCTTGAGACGAATCCGTAGAGCATAAGAACACAAAATGCGGTGAGAATCGAGTGAAATTAGGGTTAGAAGGTTGGCGGTCAGGTTCACACCAGTCGTAGACGATGACCAGGAGCCGTCCGGATTGCGTGTGTATCGAGCGGACGGCGAGGATCCCGCGGACGGGCAACGGAACATGGTAGCGGGCCGCGTGGCAAACAGGTGGGATGGCGGCACCAAATCGGAAGACGACGCGTAGGGCTTCGGAGATACCTGAGTTGACGGCGCCGCTTGGATAAGTAGGAAATTAGGCTGTTTTCTAATTTATTTAATTCCTAAACTTAATGCATAACTTTGTGTAGAAAATTAGAAAAAATAAAATAAAAATACCTCTTGCTCGGTGAAATGGAGGAGAATAATGTGGAAAGAAATCTAATTTCATTGAGTATTTGATTTTTAATGATTTATTTACTCTCTACATTTTCAATTCTCCATGCATGTATCAATTCACATATGACATGAGACCCGCAAGGCTTTTGAAGCCTAAGATTTTGGGAACGTGCTGAATTTTCCAAGTGAGTATCGAAAAGAGGATTATTGATTTTCAATTCTGAAGTTGCTGATTTGATATTTAAATTCAATAATTAGCATATTGTGAGATAAATTCTAGGAAAATTTGAAGAAGTATTTTATTACTTGACCAGAAGACCCTAGGAAAAATAGGTTTTGAGTTAACTCACTTGGAAGAATAACCTAATTGGCTTAAGCTTCCAAATGAAGCTTTAATTAATTAGAGCTAATCAAACATCAAGTGGCAAATCAATTCTCACCTTTTGGAATCTGAAAGACACCTGCAAAGTTTAGGCCAATTGGACTTGGTGCTTTATCAAATAGGTTGATTAAGCCATTTAGCCCAAAATTAAACTTCAAAAATCCATAACTTTCAAAATACTTCTCAAAATTCCTGCAATTGGTTTTGAGCCTCTCTGATATCGAGAATTTAAGAAAATTAAAATTGCAATTTTCTAAAAAAGTTGATTTTTCCATTATTTTAATATTTTTAATAGATTAAAAAATAATAAAAATCACAAAAATAATAAAATTCACCAAAATGTCACATTTTGAATGTTAATCACTTAGGAATAAACCCCATATTTTTCTTAAGTCTCTATGATAGAATATTAAATTTTAAAGCCCTAGGAGTAATTTTAAAATTAAAAAAATGTATTTTCTAGCATTTCCACTAAAATAATTATAATAAATCAAAGAAAAATCAGAAAATTATAAAATTGGTTCTCTAATTTCCTTTGATATCAGAGATTTTTAAAAATATAAAATTCATTTTTCAATCTTATTTATTTTTGAAATTAATTAATACTCCAAAATTCAAAATAATTATAATAAATAGAATATAATTCAAAAAATCACCAAAATTGGTCTAAGTAGTTCTCTTGTCATTAGGAATGTCTCATAATTTTCTTAAGGACAGAAACGTTCCCTTAGTCATGTTATTAGATTTTCATGGAAATCATATTTTCCACAAAAATAATTACATAAATAAATTAAGTACGAAAAAAAATCACATTTTCTCCTCTAATTTCTTTATTGACACATAGTGAAATGCTTTAAAATTTGAATTCATTTGAGCTCAATTTAGTGAGTTATGGAATAAATGAAAGCTTGAAGGGCAAAATGGTAATTAAAATTTTAGCATAATTAAAACTTTAGGCTTAATAAAATGAAAAGTAAAATGTTGATCCTAATCTGATTTGGATGATTGAAATTTCAATAATTAAAGGGTAAGAACCTACTAAATAATTTAAAAATAATTAAAATAAACCTTAATTAAATAATTAATTAAATTTGGAAGAATAATAAAAATTTGGAATTATTAAAATGAGGATATTATTAGGAAGAGATTTGTTCTTTAATTTAAAAATCCCTAAATTAATCACATAAATAATATTTAATTCTAATTAAAATGATAATCCAAATTCAAGATTTAAAAATACTAAAAGACTTAATCATTAAATTAAATTAAAGTTAAATTATTTAAATTAAATCCTTTAAAATTTCAATTAAATTAATACTTTAACAATTAAAATTAAATCATTTTTTAAAACAAAAAAAAAATTAAAAATTAAATTAAATTAAAATTTAAATTAAATTAAAATCTAAAATAAAAATTAAATTAAAATTAAAATTTAAATTAAAATTCAATTAAAAATAAAATTTAAATTAAATTAAATTAAATTAATTAAATTAAATTAAATTAAGTTAAATTAAACTAAATTAAATTAAATTAAATTAAATAAAATTAAATTAAATTAAATTAAAAAAATAAAAAATCATGTTGAAATTAAAACTGAATTAAATTAAATAAATTAAATTAAAATTAAAACTAAACCAAATTAAGTTAGAGATTAAAGTTAAGTTAAATTGAATTAAAAATAACATCTTTAAGACATAAAAAATTCAAAAATAAAATGCAAAACAACTTGAACACTATTCTAAACTTAAACCCATTACTTAAATTAAATTAAATCATAAATCACTTGACATCCATTTGCCTTCGAGAGCTTTTACCATGTAACCTGTGAGTATTAAGTGAAATGTTACTTCTTTCATAGGATATTCAAATGTCTGATTCCTTTGAGTAAGATAACAACAAAACTTGAACTCCGGGTGATTAATTCATTTATAGTCCAAATTCTTTTGGACTTAAAATAATCCTAGAAATATTAAAAAGATATTTAAGACTCGTCTTAAGCACTTCCTCGATATGATAGGATATTTCTAAGAACAATTGAACTTAATTATTCTTTGTCAGAAAATGAATCCTCGAACCAAAACACAAGAACCTGAGCGTCATAGAGGATGACTAGCTACGGGATTAGGAACTTGGTAGAAAACCATAACCCTTCCCTTAGCTTTACAAGACTTGTTAAATGCTTAAATATTCTAATTATGTTTTAAGTCTGACTTGGGATAGCGAGGAAGACCCTCCCAGTGCGCTTTTACTTTATTGTACTTTCTGTGTGCAATTTATTTAATAGCATCGCACTTACCTTTTACATGATAAACAAACATTACATGACACACCATTAGGATAGTCCCTAAAACTGAAACCAAAACTAAATTAAAAGAAATTTACAAGATAAAATTCACCGCCACAATATTTCAAAATATAAAACAACCGAGATTTAATCACAAACAAAACAACAAACTATAGCTACAACTAATTAAAATGTCTTGTTGGATGATCGGGAATACCTCGGATGATGTAACCTGCGTGTTGCTAACGGGATTTTCCACGGTCTAAATGAAAGTGTGGAACTCATTCGATTGAGTTTAGCAAATTCCTCTGGACTAAGTAGATAGATAAAAATAACGATGCGGAAGAATGGAGCCACGTAGGATCTTAACCGATGTTATTATAATCGGCTTTAGAATTTGTTTAAATTAAAACATAAAAAAAACACTTGGAAATTAAGACCTTCTCTAAACAAGAAAACTTCTCTCGTCCCTCCTTATTTATGATTTCTAAAACTAAACCTTTGCGATAAGGAGCTCGGAGGCGTAGTGGGCAACACGGCCATCATCGTCGACAAAACTCGGATCTACTACAACAAAACCTTTCTTAGAATTAAATAACTAAACCATGAGGACTTCGAGGAGTAGTTTGCACAGGTACGACATAAATCTCAAACCTTTTATTGAGCATTTACATTGCAAATTAAGCCTAACCGTCTTAAGTTCGAGTAGTCGTCGATACGACATAAACCCTCACATCTTCAAGGAAGCTATTTGTGTGATCGCATCATACGAATATAAGTCAAATTAATTAAAGTAGCGAGATTGAAACACTAAATAAAAGTGAGGCATTCACAATTCAAGCCAAACAATAGGATAGTCGGGAAATTGAAAGTGCTCAGATAAACGTTTCTGCTATTCCTTTGAATTCCCAAAACAAAATGTTCAAACTTGATCATTCCTATTAAATTCTAAAATTCAATCCCTTGAAAACTTAAACTTTGAAATTCTTGAGAGCAAAACCAGCAGTTATTGCTCGAGAGTTTTCTTAGGTGATTCCCGTCACTTAAGATGTAATTAACTATAGGGCTTGCCCTTATAGAAATTTTAAGAACAGTGTCTCAAACTAACATTTGATGTTTTTCATATTAGCGAAGACATCGGCTTATAAAATTGAACCGCGGACAAACGGAAACGTCCTGACCTTGCTGGTTACCCAATGAGCCCCATTACTTGGCAGTGTGTCTATTCTTCGGGATAGATACACGGTTTGTGTGCGGTGCTCGTTTATATAAACTATTCGGGATGTGAGATCAGTTTGATTTCACATCTTAAAATTTTCAAATTTAAAATTATTTTCAAAATCAAAGACTACTTTTCAAATTATTTATTTAAAATTAAATTAAAATTTCGCCGGCAATTCTGTGGCGACCCTCTTTCAAAGAAATACAACACCTGAGCCTAAATATACGTGACAATTTCCCTAGCGACTCCAGCTGAGGATAATTCCTCTCTCCATTTCCCATTGAGATGGATTACACTTTCAAAAATCGGTAGTGTATCCATGTCCCTAATGGATCAAACTACCCTTCTTTAAGTTGGAATCATGTTCATTTCTACCTTCGTGAGAGTATAGCCAGCATTCTCTCGGATTTATGAGCCTTTGTTTAGACACCCCTAGGAGGGTTACGAAGAGATCCTTTACCTCATTTCTGAGGGTGGGGTGGACCCAATAAATGTTAGTTTAGGAGTAGTCCTTCGAGTCGAGAGGTTTTGCATAAGACTTTCTTTTTAGCAATTCTAGATCGGATTCCTTACCTTCTCTACACCTTTGAACATTTCGTTCCTAATAAAACAAACCCTCTAATGAATGACTCTTTTAACAAATAACTCCTTCTTATAAATACATAGACAAGAATGTGTTCGGACTCTTTTCGATTCCTTTCTTTCGTCTGATGAGAAGAACATAACTTAGAGACTGACAATCAAAATCTACCTTGCATAAATGCAAGCCCAAAACTGATTTTCTCCTTCACCAATTGGTGGACTTCGGCCCACGAGGATGAGGCTGCCGACAGTAGGATCATCAGAGTTTGGATAAGGATTCGAGAACACAAATGTCAAGATCACGGCGTTACCCTTTCACCAACGACGGACAAGTATACGAAGGCGAAGGAACTGTGATCGGGATTCGACGCCAAGTCAGCTCAAGAGTTCCCTCCTGCCAAAGGATTCCGGTGGGAGGAGTACTTGTCCCTTAGAAGGGGCCGTTATCTCTACCCCCACTTCCCGAGTCTAGTCGTCTATTTTCACCCGGTTTCCATGGCCCAGAGGAAGGAAGTTAATTTATAACGAGCATGTTACGAAGTGGAGGGTCTGATTTCACGTGCAGATATACATTTTGAAATTGAGTCCGGCTCAAGGTTCCACCTAACACGGACTCGAGAGGAGAAACGGCGGGGAAGGGTGCAGGAAGGCCGGAAGGCTGCTGGTAACTTTCATGAAGAAATCCGCAATTACACACCACTGCTGAATACATACCTTGCTGAATATACCGCTTTTGGAAGGAAGTAGATTCCATCCCCTTTCCGCACAGGCCCCAGCGGGGAAAAGTATAGCGAGTTGCTTCTACACTACTGCGACCCGCATACTATAGCGACGGCCAGAAGAAAGGGCTAGGATTACACCATTTGCCGGAAACAACGGACGCCGGTGAAATTGTAGAAGAAATGCTGTGTATCGGAGATCTTAAGAAGAATAGGACGGGTGCCGGCCAAATCCGTTTTGGAGTCACGGGCGAATGCTATCGCTGCGCGCGAGCCGAATAAGAAGATAAGGCTAGTCCACCTGTGGCGCTCGGGTTTACGGATCGGGGGAGGATACGGCAACCAGGGCGTTCGTGAGCGGACCATCCGGTCACAGGCAGCCTGTGCTGAAGGATGGTCGCGGCGTCCCGCTCTGGGCGATTAAGACCCGAAACGGCGACACGAAGAAGAATCTCGTCGGGGAACTTCGCAGATCCGAAGAAAGCGCCACCCCGCAATGAAGGAACTCCCGAGAGCCGGCGGCCATCGCATAATAAACGCGAGCCGCACGAAAAAGACCATTGGAAGACGTTATGGAAAAGCTAAGGCCGACATTCAACGATTAGCAAGAAAAGAAAAAATTTGGAGATGAGATTGTTCATCCAGAGTTCATGGATAGTGAATAGCAGAAATTAACATGGTTGAAACCGAGCATCGTCGGCTCCGCCGAGGTACTCCATTCTTGAAAAGAGATAGGCAGGAAGCATTAAGAGCACAAATTCGAGAAAAGACGATACAATCTCTCAATTGGCAAAAAGAATGGAAGAGTGGCTGCATCCTAGCCACTCTTGATCAAGCTCAACCCCCAAGAAACGCCTCCGGAAGTTATTCATATTACGGACGGAGGAAAAGAGATTACATCCCCATTGTGGAGACGTCTGACCAAAAAAAGATTCTGCCGAATATGATTCAGGAAAAGGATATCAAAGGTATGGTGGAATAGCGGGTGCGAGAAGCCTTGGCACAGTAAGGCGGGACATCCATTCGGACGGGTAGACCTTACCGAAGAATTCGACGCGTCGATATACGAAGGCTTTGTACCACATTCCCGAGACCTTTGATGGAACCGGAAACCCTCGGCACATGTTGCACATTTTCGTGCCGATTGTTGCAATGCGGTGGAAGTGATGCCTCTTCGGACAATTTGTCAGCGACACATCGAGGATCGCCTTTGATTGAGTATGCGAGTGCCGAACGAGTTCGGTGGGGACATTTTAGAACTGAAGGCCTCTTCATCAGCGATTTGCGGAGCTCGGCTACATCACTATAGGTGATTTAGTGGTAGAAACGGAAACGAACGAAACACTGGTGGATTACATGCTTCGATGGAGGGGAATCTAAGTATGAGTGTGAACCACATTTCTAAGAACAGCATCTGGTCGGCATTTCATAAGAGCATTCATGGCCCGATGTACTTCTCCTCGAGAAGTTGCTATTAAAACTTTCGAGAAGTTATTAAGCAAGACGGAAGCTTACGAAGGAGGCGAAACAATTAAGTTTTCATCGACAAAACGGACATGTGAAGCCGAAGTAGAAACACGAAGAAGTCTCCGGGATGTCGTAGTCGATAAGGGCAAGCAACCGATACAAATGCCGTCCCGAACAGCCGCAACAACCTCGACGGAGACACGACAACCCCGACCCTGGCTTCCTCCCGATCATCTT
The DNA here is from genome assembly GCA_022702705.1 of Papilionanthe hookeriana x Papilionanthe teres. Lineage (NCBI taxonomy): Eukaryota > Viridiplantae > Streptophyta > Magnoliopsida > Asparagales > Orchidaceae > Papilionanthe > Papilionanthe hookeriana x Papilionanthe teres. Next base: position 3,967,763 of record CM040432.1, read on the forward strand.
AACGATATGAGCAGCCGCCTCGTCCACAACGTACGTTAAGGGAGCTTACGGCGGGAGTATCCATTCAAGAATGTGGCGGTGCCGAAAATGTTCCTTCGATCTGATGAAGACTCCAGTTTCCGGTACCCCGAGCACAGAGAGACCGGAAGACGTCGACAAGAAAGGTGATCTGACTTTTGCCCTTACCACGGATGCTTGGACACAAGATAGAAGATTGTATTACCTTCAAAAGTTAGCTCAGCAATGATCTTCGAAAAGGGAACATAACAATCCGAAGAATACATGAAGGAACCCCGAAAGGAGGAATTTCGTCAAATCTCCTCTAAGCCAGTTTCATTGTCCGATAGATCCTGTCGTGATGATGGATGGACTACCGCTTGGACAAAGACTTGAAAGAAGATTTTGGATCGCATCCGAGCCACTTCGGTCACGAGCTTCGATTCGAAGTTGAAACTTGTCAGTCGGCACTATCACTTGCGATAGAAGAACCACCTCGACGAGAGACAATTGAAGAAGAAAATTGATGAAGAAGAAAATGAGGCTCTTAAGGCTAGGCTAGGGGCTGTATCCTAGGATAGTTGTTTCCGATTCGGGGGAGAAATCCTCGACATACGACTCTGTATGATTGTTTACTCACTCTAGGTGGGATCTTATAATAATGAGGGTTATGGCATTGGCTACGTTTTGTTGTTTAACGATTACGTAACTAGCGACAATCAGCTTTGTCCAGGACAGCAGGTCGATACGAATAACAGAATTCCAAGTCTTACAATCTCGATGATCCACGGTAATAGAAGACATCCGCCAAGGAGGCTACGAGAGTTCAACGAAGCAACGAATGTTTGTTTTGCGAGTTTCGAGAACAAGTCCTGACAAGTTAGAGCCTTCAGATTCCGAAGCTAATCCGGAAAACTATCATTCGATTCGGAAGGAGACACCAGCAAATGATACTGGATTCGAAGAAATCCTGGTATTTAAGAAGTGGAAGAGGTTACCTCTGAGAATGGGTCAAAGGACAAAGAAGCGGGTGGTTATTGGGAAGAACCAGCCGGCCCGGGAAAGACACCCGTGGAAGAAACGAGACACATGAAAATAAAGTGGACTCGCGTGCTAGCCCATCTTAGGAAACTACCATTATTTGAGCATCTCACGAGCGCTCATCTTATCAAAGGAGATGAAGCTACGGTAAGGCCATGATCCCGAGAAATTTGCTTAGCTCAAATGGCCGGAGATTTGTAGATGAGGTTTGCTACGTTAAAGGAACGATGGTGTTACCTTCACGGACAATGACTACTACTTGGGACGACGGACCACGACAAGCCATTATACATTTCGATTTACAATTGGAAAGTTTACACTCTCCATAGTATTGGTGGATCCAGGAGCATCAATCAATATAATGAATCTTCGAACGCTAGCATACTTGAAATTGGTGCTCGCGAGCTCGAAGCCCGGACAAGTGCAATAAGAGGATTCGAGCGGAAAGGAGAAGAGCCCTCGGATCGTGCTTAACGCTAATGAAGCCAGGTGACTTAGCAAAGACAACCGCGAAATTTCACATAATTGATTCGAGGAAACGTCATTCAGCGCCTACCGGAACGACCATGGATACATGACGGATGGTACCATCATCTACATCGAGTGCATCGAATGCTACGATGGAGGGGAACAATGCATCAAGGTGACTTACAACCATTTCTCTTAACCACATGAGAGTGGAATCCATGAAGATGCGACTTATTACGCACCCGAAGAAAACAATCTTCTCCGGAGAATGCCATAACAAATGAAGCAAAGGGATTCGGGACGGCGAAGAACCTGAAGTTCTAGTCCGCGCAGATCACTCACCACTCCCTTGGCGAGATGGTGAAGGTTTCTCCACAACTCGCATCCGAGGTGGGCGGGACGAGGTCGTGGCGAGAGGCCGATTACCGAAGACGGTTTGGATAGAGGAAATCAGCCATCAATGTTGATTGAGAAGATAGTTACCGAAGAAGAAAGAAATCAAGCAAGAAGCAACGACAATAAGTCGGAAGAAGCCGCAATTGAGATCTCTCTCGAGAGTAAGAAAGAACGAAGAATATAAATCGATATGCGAGAAGATTAACACTATGTACATACTATGACGGACACGATCCATTGACAAGATCGAGGCCACTGAGCTGTCCAAAAGATGTATGTGACGTCTAATATAAATTCTACGTAGTACTCCTTCCTCCGGCGAAAATAATGTACAATTTGAAGATGCTACTTCCTTGAGAATTAATGGAATTACCTTTTGGTGGTACTCTCCACATGTTCAAATTTAATTCAGCGTAGTTTCTTCACACTACAATGGAAAAAAGTCAATCGCAACATTTTAAAAGAAATTTGTCGAATGCTTCCGATCAATCACGATTAAAGCATGGTCTCGGATTCGGCCTAGTAGGATCAGTTGACGATACTGAATTTTGCTTGGTTGTCACTTGCGAGTCTAATGAAAAGCGCATGGAAGCTACGGAAAGAACTTGAAGATTTACAAATTGGAAACGCTCACGGAGATTCCGAAGAAGAGATCGGAAATCTCTGATAGATGAGTTAACGGAAGTTAACCAGGTAATGTGAAAACCTAGACCTACCTTTGTTAGCTCCTTACTCAATAAAGAAGACTCCGAAGAATAATCAAGTTATTAATGGAATTTAAAGATTTTTTGCTTGGAGAGTACGATGAGATGCCGGGGATTAGCTCCGGTCGCGATCCATCGCTAAGGTGGATCCTGCCATTCCGGTCGGACAAGGTTCCGAAGAATCGTCTGAAATCGAATAGCAAGTCATAGGCCCCCGGGATTAAAAAGCTAATAGACGCTAAGTTGTCCGTGAAGAACAATACCCGACTTGGCTAGCCAATGTGGTACCGATCGGGGAAGAAGAATCGTTGGAGATCGAATTTGGCCTTGGATTTCGGAAGTTAAGAACAAGGCATGTCCAAAGATGAATTTCCTCTACCGATCCCGCAGTGTAGTCGACATTGCTTCAACACATGAATATTCTCATTCATGAATGGATCTTCAAGATACAGCAGGATAAAAATAGCTCCGGAAGATGAAAAACTTACGGCATTCAGAACGCCGATCGGAGTATATTGCTGCATTAGATGCCATTCGAATTTGAAGAACGCGAGCAACCTACTGAGAGCGATGACAAGAATTTTGATGATCTCATCCACAATCCAAAGTCGAATGCTACATGGATGATGTGGTCATCAAAAGCAAAGTAAAGGAAAACCACTGTATGATTTGAGAATTGTTTTCGAACGATTAAGACAATTTAACCTTAAGATGAATCCCTTAAAATGCGCCTTCGGGCGTCACCTTCGGGAAATTCTTAGGATTCGTTGTCGACATCGTGAATTGATCGACCAGGAAAAGATTAAAGCTATCTTAGAAATGCCACCTCCAGGCAACCAAAACAACTACGATCTTTTCAAGGAAGTTGCTTTATCTTCGGCCGCTTTATCTCCGAACTTGTCGAGGTAGGTGTGACCTTTCTCGACATTAGTTAAAAGAACCAAATTTATTTGGGAAGAGAAATGCCGAGCCTTCGAGGACATTAAACAATATTTATTGACACCCCTCTGTCTTCGCGACCACGATCTCGGAGTAGACCGTTGATACTTTATCTTGCGGCTTTAGACGACTCTCTCGGAGCACCATTGGCAGGGTCGGTATTGAGGTAAATAAAATGCTCTTTACTACCTAAGCGTCGTTTACTTCCAACGGAAATAAAGTATCCTCGATTGAAAAGCATTGTTTGGCCCAGTCTTCGCCGCTCAAAAGCTCAGGCACTATGCTTTCTCATAAGGTCAGCTGATCTCGAAATTTAATCCAATTGCAATACTTGATGACCAAATCCAGCGCTTTACGGCAGACTTGCCAGGTAGTCAATGATATTATTGCAATTCGATATAACTTTCATGCCTCTGTGCCGTAAAGGACAAGTCCTAGCGATTCCTCGCAGCACACACCCTTTGCCGGCGGAATCTCCTCTTAATGAAGACTTGCCGGATGAACAAATAATGAGCCTAGAATACATTGATCGACGTTAGAGATTATATTTCGACGGGCATCTTGACACACAAAAACGAAAAATCGCAAGTGATAGTGCCCGACAGGCGGGAATCGGACTAATGCTACTAACACCGGAGCGGGGGATGTTAGATACTCCTACCGCAACGAGCCGTGTACAAACAACGAAGCGAATACGAAGCCCTCATACTTGGACTAGAATTAACTATTCGAATGGGGATAACCAACATCAACATCTACGGGGATTCGCGGTTAATCATTCAGCAGATCGCCGAACAATACGGAATTTTAAAGCCAAGACTCGAGTAATACTTCCGATATGCTGCCATGGCCCCATTGGAACAAATTCCGAATGTGACGATCTACGAATTCCGGAAAACGCTTTAGCATATGTATTGCTTTGCCTCGCAAAAGAATTTGCCTTCTTGCAAGATGAATCGATGGAAGTCGATTCAAGGACGTCGAGTCCTATCACGGCTCGACATAGACACAATACGCAAATCGAGAGAAAAAGAAGAAGAGTCGGTTACAACGGTGACGGAGAACAGCACGGAAGATTGGCGACGACCATTAATGAACTACACAAACAAGAAAACTACCGGGCGATGGAGTCGTTAGCCCATCGGATCAAGAAAGAACTACGCATCCTACGCATTAATAAACAACACGTTATACGAAGGTCTTCGATCAAATGTCGCTAAGATGCTGACGGAGTACGGCGTGAAATTGTTAAAGAGGTGCATTCGGGACTGCATGGAACTCACCGGTCGAATTAGAGATGAAATGAAAGTCAAAGACAGGATATTCTTTGGCCCTCGTGTGCATTTGCATGAAAATATAATGACATCACCAATGTCAGAAGTGCCGCAATTAGTTACTTTTTGACCTCGAATGTGCTACATCCGACGAAGTGCATCATGGCCATTTGAATATTGGGGCACGGATAGTGGGTCCGATAGAAATGCCATCTTGAAAGGACATCGCTTCATTCTTGCGGCTACGATTACTTTTCGAGTAGGCGGAGGCGAGTTCCTTAGAGATGTGGCTTGCACCACGTGCTACGGTTTTTCAAAAATGAGATTGTCTACCATTTCGGGTACGTGCGGGATCATCTCGGATATTAGTCGGCGTTCGAAGCACACAAATCAACAATTTTGTCGAGCACGGAATCGGCGCGATGTTCAACAATTTACTACCCGAGAGCAAACGGCACATTTGAGGCTTTTAATAAAACTCTCGTTCAAATCTTAAAGAAAACCTTGGACGATAATAGAGAATTGGCACGAAGTTATTAGAAGCCTTATGAACCCTCTGGGACAACAATAAAGAACTCACTCGAAGCTACACCTTACGCTCTCGGGTATGGAGTCCGGCAGGAGATGTGCATAGAGGTCCGGCTTCCATCACTCGGGGTGAGTTGCAAACAAGATCACGACGAAGAGAATGCCCAAATCCATTGGAGGAATTGGAAAACACCGGAAGGAAAAAGACTTGGGCGCATCAAAATTTAGAACTATACCGAAGCTAAAATGGTTCGAGCCCATGACGGTCAGTCCGCCGAGCCTTCAAAGTTGGTGACTTTGTTCTCGTTCTCAAAAGACCTATTCTTGCACACCGCAAGATAGGAGAAAATTTGAACCCACTTGGGAAGAATTCGTTTGTGGTTGAGGCTGATCACCACTCGGGGCTCCTACCGGCTAATGAATTACCGAGGAGAACGACATATGCTTAGATCCATGGACGATGCTTGAAAAGTATTCACTTTGATGTTTCGAAGGAATCGTTTTCACCCCTAGAGCATGGGTGAAGTAATTACTTATGTTAGTCAGAACCCAAAATAATAAAAATTGTGCTAAAATAAATAAAATCATGATAATAAAATTTTCCTTGTTTTCTCTTCCATTATTAAAATCGCTTTCTGATCTTTTCATTTCATTCCTGTTAGTTAAAAATACAAAAATATAAAAAAAAGCATCTTTAATAAACATTTTCTTAATGTTCTTGTTCTTAGTCGGCCCTTGATCCTTTTCCTTGTCTTTTCGAAATCTCGGAAGCAGGCAGTTGATGTGAACTTTAGAAATGGCGTAAGCCTTGCACTCGAAAACGAAAAGGGTGAAAGATGGAGCGATAATAAAGTTGGCTCGGACTTGCACCGGCAGGCCACACGATACGAAAATGGTATGAGTCGCGATTGGCCAAGAAGGAGACGCGATCAGGAAGACGATAATGAAAGTGGAGTGGCCCGAGCCGCAATCCGGCTGACAAGAAAAGAAAAACAAACCTTTGAAGGCAAAGTGATGCGTAGTATTTCTGATAGAAGGCGAGCTTCTCGATGCCGCGCCTGATCGGGGGAGAGTACGAGAGCTACTCTCACGACTCGGCGAAGAAATAAAAAATGTTGTATCCATGAAAGATGTGCTTCGACTAGCGGCGGACCGGCGCGACGAGGCGATTCTTCACTAGCCGTGCATAGCGAGGATACGGGATTGGCAGGGCTGAAGAAGGGGGATAGCCCCGAGGGGATAACGAGGAAGGAGTAAGAATCCGGAAAGATCGGGAAGAAGGAAGGCTACGCCACCGGATAAAGTCACCGATGCCGCCTTGTTGCGGGAGCGACCCCGGAGGATGTCCGTAACGGAGACCATCCCGAGCCGAGGTATGCGGAGAACGTGAAGGATTGAGCCATATATCCCCGGTCGTCCCTAGGCCTCGCCATTTGCGGATTATTCCGGTCGAGCTAGAAAGAATGCGGAATGTCGGGAAAGCTTTCCGTCGCCGAGAGAATCGGGCGGAGGATCACGTATACTAGAAGGCCTCGAGCTACATACGGACGTGTTCACCGACAGGAGCAACAGCCGTCGTGGGCCCATCCGGGATTTGAAAAGAATGGGCCGGGCGGCGCTGAAGAAAACACTTACTCGGAGCCAGGAGATGGATGCCGAAGGGAGAATTACAATACGATGTGGATCTTTGCTACGATTTCGCGGCGAGAAGACAGGAAGGAAACCACGGGGATACTCCGTCATGGCCGGTGGATCCAATGCCATTAGTCATCAAAAGGATGGTAAAAATAATGATAGCATGGAGAATGCGCACCGTGATTACACTACCAATGATTTCGTAATTAACATTCTGAAGTGTGGTACATACCCCCGCATATAGATCACCACGATTTGCAGGACCTTTCTGCACGGTTCTTTTACGAGCAGGTGTAATATCATGTTCGGATCGACCTCCGGATAGCGAATACTGTTGAGTTAGAGACGTCAAAGATACCATTGCAGTGAGTTCCGTCATGATATTAAGACGACGTAGGAGCGGATGTAGCTAAACATTGCATACGGGAGTACCAATGAAGCGGATCTCGATTACTTTTAGAAGGATGAATGATAGGAAAGCACCCACCACTTCCGGCGGACGAGCTAGGGGCCTCCGGTCTTACGAGCAGCAAGTTACATGGAAATTATCGCACCTCCCACGTACATCAATACGGCATCCTTGCAGATGGCTTGGAAGGTGATGTTATTGACCATGTACCTCACTATTCGGACATGGATTTTTGACGGATACCTTTGTATGGATCAACAAAGATCATACATAGTCCATTTTGAGTCTATATGGATTGTATGAGATGTATTCCAGGTCAAGGTTGTATGATGTATCTTGACATGATTGAAATGAAAGTAAGCGATGTCACATTTTTGGCCTTCACCTCTTTTGTGCGAGTTAGTGAGAAACGCCATTAAAGTTAAATGAACTTGATTAAAAACAGGATAAAAAACAAATAGAATAAGAGAAAACTTTCCCCTTAAAAATATAAATAAAAAATGATGGACTCCAATTCACATGAATATTAAATGAACGATAAATCGTTAAAGAATAAACAAAAATGAACACAAATTTTAAATCGAAATTTCCAAATTCGACTTTCAAATTTTAAATCAAATCTCAAATTCAACTTTCCCGAGATCTTAAATCAAATCTCGATCGAGTTCAAACTCAACTTTCCAGATCTCAAATCAAATCTCAGGTAAACTCGAGCTCAAACTTCCAAATGCGAAATCCGATCCATTACTCTCTCCTTATGCAGGATGGGGCAGTCGATTCCATTGACGCGGAATACGAGGTTTCGATTCGGATACGTGTGAGAATAGTCTCCAATCCAAACCAGCAACCTTGATCAACCTTTTTGAGTGAGATATGTAGCATCTACATATTTCCCTCCTAATTTGTTTCTTTCCGAAAATCTTTTACAACTTTCGCTGAAATTCTCGAAACACCAAATGCTTCACACTTTTGAATCAACGATTACAAATCTTTGCAAAATCAATTACCATTCAAAATCAAACTTTTAGGTTAAGTTTTGTTCGATCTTGCCATTGCTTTAGGTTCTTTCCCTATCGCAATGAAATACATCAAAATCAAATTCTTGGGGTTGAGGATTTTACATCAGGGCTTGCATTCTAACACAGGTTCTTTCCATTTATCGCAATGAAAACATCGAAATCGAGTGTGGGGTTGAGGATTTTACATCAAGGGCTATGACTAACTTTAGGTTCTTTCCTATCGCAATGAAGTACATCAAAATCAAATTATTGGGGTTGAAGTTTTACATCAGCGAGGCTGACTAACTAGTTCTTTCCATTATCGCAATGAAATACAGCAGAAATAAATTCTTGGGGTTGAGGATTTTACATACGAGAGCCCCACGTACTTTAGGTTCTTTCCACTATCGCAATGAAATACACCAAAATCAAATTCTTGGGGTTGAGGGGTTTTACATCCGAGAATTTGCATTGCTAGGTTCTTTCTATCGCAATGAAGTACATCAAAATCGAACTTTTGAGGTTAAGGATTTCACATGCGTCTAGCATTGCTTTAGGTTCTTTCCATTTGCTCCTTGATAGAGAATACATGAAAATCAAACTTTTGAGGTTAAGGATTTTACATCGATACGTAAAATCCAATATTGCATTGCTTTAGGTTCTCTCCCTATCGCAATGAAGCACACAGTGCATTTGTTGAGGTTAAGTTTTACATCCAATACCGCATTGCTACCGAGTCTTTCCTCGTGTAATGATTCGATCAATCAGTTAATTTTTGAGGAGTTGAAGATGTTAAATACAAGCACTTGAAAATTAGATTTCATTCAAGTTCAAATCCTTCAAATTAATTTTAACAAGGCTTAATCTAAGTGGAAACTCGAACTAAAATCTGAACTTACATAAAACTTAAGCGGAAGCAAAAATGAAATCTAAATCGAAATTCCGAGATAATGTGATTTGGGATTCTCCTCCTTTTCCTTTCCTCGGCGAGTTCGGGAATCTCCGGTCTGAGAGATATACTTGGCCTCCCCAGCGGAGATTCTTTCATTTTGTCCTAAGTTTGTCACTTGGACATCTGTGTGTTAGTTTTGTTGATCTTGCAGAGTCCGCCTTGATACGCGCGGTGTGCTTTGGTAGCACACCACACACATTGAAGTCCGTTTGTTGACCCTCATTTTTGATGAGGTCTTCTCTTCTTCTTTTTAATGCCAGGATCTAGCCTTAGGCTTTTCCTTTGACTATCCTAGAGGATTAGAATTGGGACCCACCACAGAAATTCAAACCCATGTAACTCTGCAACTCCACAAAACTTGATTTTGGGCTAATCACCTAGGGGTTGAAATCGAATGTGGAAGTTAAAGGATGAGTTTCACATGGGACTCTTTGGCCTTGGGGCTTGCCGCAGAACAGCACAGTGCGGTGAAGGGGCGACCTACACACACATATGCTTATACACTACACTTTCCTGAAACCGCGCACAAAACCCCCAACCGCCTCGACTCGCCAGAAGGTGATTCACATGGATGGTCGCCAACACAACCCTTGGCTAAGAAGGTTAGAACAACATAGTCGTGCCTCAAATAAGGTCACTCTCCATGGCTCATAAAAGGCTTAACATGGCTTCATGGCTCAACCGAAATGATTTCATTCAAAGCATTTACCCGATCTTCAATTTTCCAAATTTTTTTTAGTTTTTGACCAAGGACCCTACACCGCCTAGCTACCTAAAACCTTGAAATTACCCAAATTTTTTTTCAAAATTCTCCAAAATCACCCAATTCCTCAAAACGATCCCAAACATTCGCATCACTCAAATTGATCATTCATAGCCAAAAATACCAAAAATTCCAAAATACCTCGATACCCTCGAATACCCAAATGCCTCTTGTAAAAAATCCAAAATTCAGAAAATTTAAAAATTTCAGAAAATCCCAAATATTCCGGAATTTCATTTTTGTCCAACTACACCACCCGTAATTCGTTATTCAATTGCCGCTTTTGGCCGAAATCATAATTTGACCCATTTTAATATACAGTGGAAACCAATGTCAAACCAAACTACAATTGGCCAAATTCTGGTTCAATTCAATTCTAAACTTCAATTCAACATTCACAGCACCAATCTAGACCAAATCAATTAATTTGATTGGCATTTGGACCCAATTTCATTTTGGACCTTAAAGCCCGATTTGGACCCATGACCCCGAACTTAACTGAAACTCACCCAATTCAACTCAATTAACGCCAATCTTTTCTAAACCTTCTAACATCCCCAAACAAGAAACAAACATGATTTGCCCAAAATTTAAACCCAAACCTCGAATTCAACACAAAGCTAAAAGACCCGATTTTGACTAAACCCAGACAAACCCAAATAAACCCAAATCCCAAAATCAAAACCCAACCAAAGTCAAAATCTCTTTGAAACACTCCCATAAACATTTCCCAACATTGGCTACACACCAATTTCAACTCTAGCTCAACAATGGCCCAAGTTAGCCCAATTTGACCTACATTGGCCCATTTTACCAAGAGAGCCCAAATCAACCCAAATCAAACTCAAACCACCTCAAGTTTGTTTCAAACACTCATGACACATGCAAACCAATTTACAGCATTTATTTGGCATGGCCTTTGAAACACCATAATATTTAAAAGTAGCACATAATTCTAGAAAATTGGCAAGATGTAAATTAGGATCTTCAGTTGGTGCTTCCTAATGCGACTTTTTTATATGCAAGAATTTATAAATCCAGATTATATATTTATAATGATTATTGTAAAGTCACAATTTCAAATGCAAGTATACCTATCACTCAAGTACTGCAGGGCTTTAGTAGAGTCCTGGTTATCGATCCGACAGGGAAGCGAGGTAGGAGGTTCTTAGTCAAATTCTAGTCTACTATTATTAGAATTTAGATTGGAGGGTCGATATAAGTGGTGTTTTATCTAGCAATTACTCCTAAATGCAGATGATTATATGTAAGGATAATAACTATTCCTAAATGCAAATATTACTTCTAAAGATAACCTTTCTGGATGAGTTGGTTTGGTGAATTTTGAGATAATAAAATCTACTATTCTTAGTGAATTGGATAATGTAAACGAATGAGATGCATTAAATATCGTATGTGCAAAATAGTAGAAATCCTATTCTTTACCCTTTTTCAGCGTATAAAGAACATTGGCTAATCCTAAGTTTAGTCCCTAAATCCATGGTTAGGCTGGGAGCATACTGGTTCTCACTCCAGAGCTCCCACTTTCCTTCGCCTGAAGGCTAACTCTCACTTCAGTTTCCAAACATTAGGACCAAATTGGAGATTTTAGTCTATCACCATAAAATCTCTAATTCTATGCCCATTAAAGTTTATTTCCTTATTTATTTTCACTCAACCCACATGAACTTCACCATCCATGGTATTTGAATGTGGTTCCACTGTGTTAAGAATTACACCGCCCTCTCGGATCATAGCGCGATTACAATGAATTTAAACACTACAACGAGCTCTTTTTGTAATGTAAATGAAGTGTAAGTAAAAACCATAATATTTATAATTAAATCCACTTCTAACATGTATCACAATATCCTAAACATGAATCCTACTCATTGCAAAAGAAAAGTAAAAGGAAAATAATGTCATAATCTCTCATGCCATAATTTCTTAAAAGGAAGAAAGATTAAGAGAAAGACATCACAAAACTTGGAGAAAACACAATGGAAAATCTCATTTCAAAGTAAATCCACAAAATAAGTGTTTACAAAATCATAAGATAATGAAGAACACAATACTTTGCTTTTTTCCCTTGAAAGAAAGAAAAAGATCTTTCCTACGAAGTCTCCCGATGATCCATGCAATGCTAGAACAAACATTTACAAATTCTCTCAAAATCCCTCACTAATCTCTAAAAAAAGGTAGAAATCCACATTTCTACTCGTATTCTAAGATCTCTCAACATTCTCCAAGTTTTTCCTAACATTCCTCTCTCAAAACCTCCACTTTTTCTAACATAAATTCTTTCTTTTAAAGTATAGGGATGAAGTTTGAAGAGTTGCCACAAGAAACCTTTCAAAAAGCCTCCAGATTTGACGTATATGGCCAATAACTACCCAAAAACGATTATGAACTGTCAAAAATCGTGCCCAAACAGTTTGGGAGCCGCTCCGTTCGGCGCATTATTCCACTGAAATTTGTCATTTTTCTGTCTTCTAGCACTGTTCGGCGCTCTCCCTAGCGCTATCCTATGCTAGTCTGCACAGCTCCACCATTTTTCTCCGTTTGACTCTGTTTCAACTCTGATTTGCCAGAATTTTTGTTGCGTTGCATTCATAACAGATAGCCTTACAAAATAAACATAAAAAGACATTTCTTTAAAGGTTAATCTCATTTAAAAATATGTAAGAAGTGTAAAAGAGATTAAACAAAGAAAGACTTATGAAAATGTGTCAGGCTAAAATTTGCGTTTTTGCTAGTTTTTGCTCCAAATTGCACCATTTTTGCTTTTTTTTCTCCAAAAGCCATTTCTTGTACCAAAAACCATAAAACATACAAAATACCTTCCTTTATAGTGCAATATCATAAAACATATGTATGAAATAGATAATAAAAAGCTATCAAATTTTCAGTGGATCAAGATCCACCAAACATAACTTTTACTTGTCCTCAAGTAATTTAGTTAATACGTAAAATAATGATCCACTGCAATGAACTTTCTTTCTAGAATACCATGATTTTGACTTAGATAAATACAATAGTAAAATTTTCAGAAAGATCTTTGAATAATTTAAGTAAATTCTGCAGGTATAAGGCTATCTACACATCAAGTCTAAGAGTTTTAGCATTCTATTCATTTTAAAAATGACTGTAGATTGTCCTATTAAGACACTTAAAGGGATTACATGAAAAGAAGTTTATGAGAACACTACTAGTAAAGATGCTAATCCACACATATAAGTTCGGGAAAGTAATTAAGTTCTTCCCCTTAGGTAGATCTAAGTAAAGCCAATTTTTGATTAGGCATCTCCTCAAGCTTCTCCTCACTTTTTCTTTTATCTTTCTCTTTTCTTTCTCTTTTTTTTCTTTTGCTTTCTTTTGGTTTTTTAATCCCTTTTTTTCCTTTTTTTTCTTTTTTTTATGCGAGGATTACTATATCTGGATAGCCTTTAATAATTTTGAACTTCATCCTTCTTACGCTAAATTTGAAACCTACCACGATCCTTTACCTTATAGGCATTTCTTTAGCTTATTATTGATTCATCATAGAGTCCTAATACTTTCCTTTTACATAAAGTTTTAAGATTCTTAATTTTTCGAACATACAGTTTTTCTTACTTTGAATAGCTGACTATAGTCCTATTCTCTTATACCAAATATCGTAGCCTACAAACTTACTTTTCATTACCAAAAACTTTCATTCAAGTCCACTAAAGTACTCAAATAAATTCAAAATACAATATTTGAAATTGACCTCTATCACAGAAAATCATGTTAATAATTTTGAAAATACTTTTAAATGAGAACAACTAACAGTTAATTCTTTCTCCCCTAAACTTAAATTTCAAAATATTTTGCAATTAATTCCATAAAATGTAGCAGGAAGAAAACGTAATTGAATTTACTAGCTACTAGAACATTCTATCAAATTCATATACATGCATAATTAGGATAGAATGACTGTAGAAAAAAGTAACTAGAACATTCTATCAAATTCATATACATGCATAATTAGGATAGAATGACTGTAGAAAAAAGTAAATCTAGCCTAAAACATGCTTGCAATAAAATTACACTAAAAGGAAGTATTGTCACTTTAAAATTTTATTTATCTTCCTACCCACAAACTTAATTTATAACATATATAACATTTATTACAAAAAATATATGCAAGAAGAAAAATAGTTTAGAAATTCTATCTACCACAAGTGTCTATAAAAAAAATTTACAAGTATTAATCAAGACAAAATAATATGTAGCAGAAAGTAAATCTAAACTAATCATGCCAGAATGAAATTTACTAAATAAAAGTTTAATTAGCATATTAGGTATCAACATGGGAATATAAAAATGTTCTACAAGTCTTATATAGAGTTGTAACACAAACACAAATACACATAATAAATGAGGTCAATTCTTCTATTATCTCATCACATCTCACTACTTACCTCCATTTATAATGGAACCACTACACTAATAAATCATGTACTTTTTAAATGATTTTATAGATTATAATCCCAAAGATAATATTAACCCTGATATATTGGCTTCCATGCGCCAACCTTAGGCATGATCTAATCGCCTTAATTAAGAACCTTTTACAGTTATAAATTGTACTGTAAGATCATCCACTTGATCAAATAGGTTCACGACTCTTACCAAATGAAATCAAAGTTGGAGAAATGAAGTAACAAAATTGAGATATAGATCTATCACTGTTTAAATTCCTTATATCTCTTATAAAACTCAATTTCGAGTAAGCCCCGAGTTGTAGTGGACTCGTCAATCTAACTACTACAAGAGAACATACAAGTTTATCCATAATGAGAAGTTAAGGAATCAACTCTTTCATGACACACAAAGATCAAATCAAACTTCTAACAATCTGATCCACTTAAAAAAATACTCATTTTTATGCCTTATTTATGATTCAATTCTTAAAGATATTATGATTTAATGAAAGGTATTCTTATGTTTTTGGATGTAGGTGATAAAAAAAGAGTTCAAGAAGGAAAAAGGAGCAAAAATGAACAAAAAAGAGCAAAAATAGAGCTTAAAAAGCAAGGTTGTCGAAATTGTAAGCCTGGTGCCTAGGCGTCAGAATCCGACGCCTAAGCGCCAGTTTGATACAGATGCTGACAAGAATTTTGACGACTTTGGGTAGTTATTTTGACGGTGTTAAGCGGTTGTTAGAGCTTCTAGAAGACTAGAAGTTACTCCTAATATATAGGACATGTGATACAATGCATCTGTACACAGGAAACGGTTTTAATCGCGAAGATGTGTGATCTAAAGTGAAGAGGTGTGAAGACCTGATCACGGAGTCCGACACCTAGTCGCCAGATCCCGGCACCTAGGCGCGACAGTTACCTTCTAAAAGATACATTGTATTTGGACGAATTTTGAAGAGGTGCCTTAAGCAACCCATGGTCAAATTCAGAGCTCTATAACTATGAGCCCATTCTACAGAGAAAATCGCCCCTTTTAGCACCATATAGTCCCCAAGCACCATTTAGCCATTATACCCCCCTCTAACATCCAATTATTTTAGGAAGCCACCTTCTTTAGTATTTAGTGAGTTTATTTTTTTGTTTATTTTGAGTGTAAAGTGTGAGATTATTAGTGTTATTGTTGTTGAAGTCTTTCATCATTGCATTAGATTCAGTAGGAGTCAACGGATCCCTTGAAGGAACATTCCAGATAAGTATTTGTAACTTGGTTCAAAGTTTTATAAATATGTTTTATTGTGTGAATTCAATGTGTTCTGAGTAGTTAGTTTTCTTTCTCCTTTCAATTATGAAAAGATAATAAGATAATTAAATTTTTTTGGAGAATTTAACTTAATATATTTATAAAAATTGTGATGATATTAATACCTGATCTTAGTTTACTTTTGAACTAGCCATATAAATTATTAGAACCTATTGAAGAATTTTGAGACCTGTCCGGAGATGATTTCTTAACTAGTAGATATCACATGAATCCTCGGGTAATCGAAGGCTTTATGTGGGTTATTCAAGGTGAAGTGCAAATAAATAGGAAGATATGATTTATTGGGCGCAGAATTAATTAATTTTTAGAGTGACAGACTAAATTCTAATAATTTTTGTTTATAAAAAGGGAATGGGTCACTGGTAGGGCCGACCATAGCCACCCTTGGACATCTAGTAGTGTGAGCCTAGATTCTACTAATAAAACATCCTGAACCGATCTATAGATTAGTCAATGTTATTTATGCCTAGACCAAAGGGTAAATAATAGAAATGCTTCTATTTAGCACAATACCATAATCTAAATTCTCCACAAATGATAATTATTCTAAAAATCTTAAATTAGTTGAAAAGGAGAAAGTTGCTTTATTTATACCTGCATTAATCTTTATTTTATTATTGCTTACTTACACTTAGTATAAATTTTATTAAAACTAATATCTAAACTTTGAAAAGAAATAAAAATAATAATTACTTTTAATTTTAAAAATCTAAAAATATTTCTTAATATTCTCAAAATCTTCCCTGTGGGATCGATAACCAGGACTCCACTAGAGCTTTGTATTACTTGATACGATACGTATACTTGCATTTGAAATTGTGACTTTTACAATAATTATTTTAAAAATCTAAATATAATTTCATAAATTCTTACATAAGTAAAAATCGGGCCATATTAAGTTTTTGACACCGTTACCGGGGGTTAAATCTTCTAGCAGTGGTATCAAATTCTTGCATTTGAAAGTATATATAAAGCTCCGTTAGGCAAGTGATATCACAATCTAAACATCTAACAATAACAATCAAACTTATCCATCCACAATAAAGCAAACACAATACAATACTAACAATCATGACTCCCAAGAATACTAAATAAACGCACACTGATAACTATGGGTTGCCTCCCATAAAGCGCTTGGTTTTAACTTTGCGTGCCCGACAATGACTCCTTCTGGATCAAGTTTTTGGCACCATTGCCGGGGAGGATAAGGAAGTAAGTTAAAAAGACAATTTTTACATTTCTCAAATTAAAATAATTTATACACTTTTATTTCTTTAAAAATAATTAAAAATATAAATAAAAACAAAAATACCAAAAAGATTTTAATTTATTTTATGCATAGTTCTGGATCTTAAGGATTATTACCTTTTGATTTTGAATTAGAAAGAACAGTTAAAAGAATTAGAAAAGGAAAACAAATTAAAAAATATCAGGAAATGACTAACTTACATAACAATAATCAAAATTCAATAGAAATTAATGAACAAAATATTTATAAACCATTAAGGGATTATGCAAACCCTACAGCTGATGAACTTCATATTAGTATTCAAATGCCAACTTTATATGCTAATTCTTTTGAGCTTAAACCTTCTATTATTCAAATGTTTCAAAATAATCAATTTGGAGGAACACCAAATGAGGATCCAAATTTACACCTTGCTAGTTTCTCAGAACTTTGTGCTACCTTTAAATATAATAATATTTCTGATGATGCTATTAGGCTCAGACTCTTTCTTTTTTCCTTAAAAGATAAAGCAAAGATGTGGCTTAATTCATTAGCAACTTGTTATATTAAAACTTGGGCAAATATGGCACAAAACTTCCTTGCTAAATATTTTTCTCCTTATAAAAATGCTAAATTAAGAAATGATATAACTTCATTTACACAATTTGATGGAGAAGCAATTTATGAAGCTTGGAAAGATTTAAAGAACTATTAAGAAAATGTCCTCATCATGCTTTGCCAGATTGGTTAATTATTTAAACATTTTATAATGGACTTATTGGATCACTTAGATCTATTATAGATGCTGCTGCTGGTGGTTCTTTAATGGCTAAGACATTTGAAGAAGCTTATACTTTAATTGAAGAAATGGCTAATAATAATTTTTAATGACCTTCTGAAAGGGTTAATCCTAAAAGAATGGCAAGTAGTCAAGATAATGAAGCCTTTTCTATTTTAGCTTCACAAGTGGCTGCGATATCTAAGAAATTAGATAATTTTGCTATTAATATATCACATGTAAGTAATGATAATTCTGCAAATACTGATGATTCTTAAACAATGGAAACTTTGCAAGCTATTGCTAGTAAAACTAATAACCCTTATTCTAATTATTATAATCCTG
Source organism: Papilionanthe hookeriana x Papilionanthe teres (assembly GCA_022702705.1). Lineage (NCBI taxonomy): Eukaryota > Viridiplantae > Streptophyta > Magnoliopsida > Asparagales > Orchidaceae > Papilionanthe > Papilionanthe hookeriana x Papilionanthe teres. The sequence continues at coordinate 3,985,987 of CM040432.1, forward strand.
GTTGGAAAAATCATCCTTTGAAATAATGGACATCAACAATGGAGTAATAATTAAGTTAATCCAAATTGGAACAATCAAGGAAATTCAAACTTTAGACCAACTTACCCTCCTGGTTTTAATAATCAGCAGAAAAAGTTATCTATAGAAGAATTGATCTTACAACTAGGTAATCAGCTACAAAGTCAAAACACTACAATTCGTAATATCGAGTATCAGATGGGTCAAATTGCTAGTTTTATTAATTACAGACCCTCAAGGAACACTACCTAGTAATGTCGAAATTAATCATGCAGAAACAGGGAAAGAACATGAACAAGCGAAAGCTATACAACTTAGAAGTGGAAAGGATTAAAAGAGAAAATTCGGAATGAAATTGAAAAAGAGAGAGAGGTAGAAGAAATTGAAAAACCTAAAGATACTCTTTCTCCAAGTAAAGATTGGACTATAATTCTTATTGAAGGGGAAGTTGAAAGACCACCACCACCTTTTCCTCAAAGATTAAAACAACAGAAGCTTAACTATCAATTTTCTGAGTTCTTTGAGATTTTTAAGAAACTTACCATCAACATTCCTTTTGCTGAAGCTTTGGAACAAATGCCAAGCTATGCAAAATTTATGAAGGAAATTTTAAGCAAGAAAAGAAAATTTGAAGCTTATGAACTGTTACATTAAGTGAAGAATGTAGTGCAATAATTCAGAAGAAACCACCTCAGAAACTTAAAGATCCTGGAAGTTTCACTATACCATGTGTTATTAGAGAAAAAATTTGTGGAAAAGCCTAATGTGATTTAGGAGCAAGTATTAATCTCATGCCATTTTCAATCTTTCAAAGGTTAGATTTAGGAGAGATTTCTCCCACCACTGTAACCCTTCAGTTAGCTGATCGATCTATCACTTATCCTAAAGGAGTTATAGAGGATGTTCTTGTTAAGGTAGATAAATTTATCTTTCCTGTGGATTTCATGGTGCTAGATATGGAAGAAGATAAAGAAATACCTATTATTTTAGGGAGACCCTTTCTAGCTACCGGATGTGCTATGATTGACATGCAAAAAGAAGAATTAACAATGAGAGTTAATGATCAAGAGATAACATTTAATGTTTTGAAATCAATGAGGTATCCTGATAAAGAAAAATGCTATCAGATGGATATTTTTTTATTATATAATTGAAAAGCATTATCAAGAAAAATGTAAGGTCATTTCTGAAGATAAAGATGATGAATCTATAATATATAACTAGTAATTAACTGAAGAAATTAAAAAGGTAAATGAAGAAAAATTATCTGAAGAAACTCATTATATTCATGAAAATTGGGAGATTTTAGACACAAATAAAACTGATATACTTTTACCCTCAATTGAAAAAGCCCCTGAACTGGAATTAAAAATTTTACCTGCACATTTAAAGTATGCATTTCTTGGAAATTCATTAACTTTACCTGTAATTATATCTTCAGAATTAAGTAAAGAACAAGAATAAAAATTAATAGGAGTTCTGAAGAACTATAGGAAAGCTTTTGGTTGGACTATTGTAGATATAAAAGGAATAAGACCTTTAATCTGTATGCATAGGATTTTAATGAAAGAAAATTGTAAACACACTAATGAACCTCAAAGAAGATTAAACCCAGTTATGAAAGAGGTTGTAAAGAAAGAGATTTTGAAATGGTTAGATGCTGGAATTATTTATCCTATTTCGGATAGCCAATGGGTAAGTCCTATTCATTGTGTTCCAAAGAAAGGAGGTGTAACTGTCATTGTTAATGAAAAAAATGAATTAATTCCTACAAAAAAAGTTACTGGATGGCAAATTTGCATTGATTATAAAAAATTAAACAGCGCCACTAGAAAGGATCATTTTACTTTACCTTTCTTGGATCAGATGTTGAATAAATTAGTTGGACACTCATATTTCTATTTTCTGGATGGATATTTTGGTTATCATCAATTACCTGTTGCTCCTGAGGACCAAGAGAAAAAAAAAACATTTACAAGTCCTTATGGAACATTTGCCTTTAGAATAATGTCTTTTGGTTTATGCAATGCACCTGCAACTTTTCAAAGATGTATGATGTCGATATTCTGTGATTTAATTGATAAAGGAATTGAAGTATTTATGGACAACTTTTCAGTATTTGGAACTTCTTTTGAGTCTTGCTTGGAAAATATAACGAAAGTTTTGAAGAGATGTGAAGAAACAAATTTGCTTCTAAATTGGGAAAAATGTCAATTTATGGTCATAGAAGGAATTGTACATGGACATAAAATTTCACAAAAAGGTATGGAAGTTGATAAGGCAAAAGTGAAAATTAATGCTGAACTTCAACCACCTACTGCTGTTACTGATGTGAGAAGTTTTCTGGGTCATGCTGGATTTTATAGAAGATATATAAAGGATTTTTCTAAAATTGCTAAACCTCTTTGCCATTTATTGGGAAAAGAAGCTGAATATGAATTTAATGAAGATTGTTGATCCACCTGATATTTATACTTACAAATATGATATGGAAATTGGCAATGGCACCAAAAACTTGATCTCGCCGGATATATATATATATATATATATATATATATGCTTATGATTTTGATTTATAATGTGGATACTACACAAGTATATGTATCGTTCATCAAATAATATAGAACTTTCTGATTAAGCCCCGAGATATCGTACCCATAGGGAAAGGATGAAAATCTTTAAAGGAATCAGAAAATTATCTTTTTACTTTTTTTAATGGTTTTTGAAAAGTATGTCTTGATTTTGAAAAGTTTTGAAAGTTGATTTGACTTTTGAAATTTCCTTAATAAAATGTTAAGCAAGAAATTAAAATTATAATAACTAATAACACTGTATGTTAAACACTATTAACTAGAATATCTTTTTCTTTCCTTTTATGAAATAGTAATAATTATTAAAGTTTTGTTGTGGAAGTATTTAAATTTGTTGTGACAGATAGAAGCAAATGTGTTCTTTACCTTACTTGGTTCTATTAAGAACATAGGTTAATTTGAAATTTTTATCATTTTTAACATGGTTAGGCAGGGAAGATACCAGTCTCTCACTCTAGAGTTCCCTCGATTCCTACCAACTGGGGGCTAACTTCTCATAACAAAACTCAAAACTTCAAACCAAATTAGGGGTTTTAGTCAGTCACTCTAAAATCCTCTAATTTTACCCCCTTCCATAAAAATATCTTCTAATATTACATTCAATTATATGGACTACAATTCTCACCCATATAATTGCATGTGATTCTTAACTAACTTTTATGAGATAATACAGCATTGGATCTTACATAATCTCAAGAAATTCTAGAACTTAACAAGCCAAATTAAAAAGTACGCAAAGTTTTCAGAATCAATCTTCACAACTTCTTCCAACTTTAAACACTTATACTTTCCACAACAATTCTCTATAAACTAATTACTTCTCCAATTAAGAAAGAAAGAGATAAAGTAAACTACTCAGAATGCATTGAGAAAATACACAAACACATTGATTTGAAATTAAAAACCATAAGAAAAACAACAAACAAAAACAAGTATTAATTAAAAAATTAAATGTAAGAACAAAAGTAAACACTTATCTGAAAGTTCTCTCCACAAGACTCAGAAAGTTCCTCTGAAACTTTAACTCTTCAATAAACTACTCCTCAGAGCGGATCTCCCAACTCTGATGACTCTGAATAAAATTCAAACTTTAATAGAAACTAAACTAAAAGAAAGAAAAGAAGTGAGAAGAAGAAGACATCACTCCGAACCGTTTCTCCTTTCTACTCTCTACTCCTACTCTTAATAAAAACTCTCACAAAATAAAAGTAAAATAGTGTAAAAACTCTCTTCAAATGCTAGTGGAAAAGCAAAAGAAAGAAAGAACCCTTCAAAATGTAAAGGAAGAGCCCAAGAAAGAAAGAACCCTTCAAAATGCAAAGGAAGAGCCCCCTAATCTTTCCTAAGACTCTCTTTAAATATTAAACCAAAAGGTGCCTTGGTGTCTCTTCAAAATGTGTCCAGATTCAATGTATCTACCAAAGAATGCACCCCTCCATTCAAATTTTCCGCCCAAAGGAAGTTATGGAAGTTACCACCAAGAGTTGCATCCCATCCCTTTTGAAAATGGCTCCAAATTCAATTTAATCTCGATTTTTAACTGTGGCGGCTAAGCGCTAGCCCAGCGGCGCTTAGCCGCTAGTGCCAAAATTTTGATTTTTCATTTTTTTGCTCTAAATTTGATCCAATTTTTCTCCTTTCATCATGACAGTCCATTTTCGCCATACCTGCAAGAAAAACACAAAATTCCTTCCATTAAAGTGCAATATCATTAAAAATAGGTATAAAATGTGCATAAAAATACTATATATTTTAGAAGTATCAAAATTTTCCAAACTTAAAATGTTACTTGTCCTCAAATGACAACTAATCTTATAGAACATTTTAGCATGCAAATTATGTAATGAGTTTCCTAGGAAGATAACAAATTTTTTTTCTAGAAATGGAATAGTCCAATTTAGAAAAAAATTTTAGTAATTAAAACCAACTTCAAGTTTAGAAAGTTCCTAAGTAAAGTAAAATGACAAATATAAGTTTCTATCTAATTCAGAAATATTTGTAGATTCTTTAAATTATAGGACTCAAACACTTATTTTTCTCACTTAAAAATCTTTATTTGAAAATAATTTACTTACTATATTATAACCTTAAGCTTTAGATTTTCTCTGAACTTATATCTTAAACTTTAGGTGTGAAACCAATTTTTGATTAGGCCCTTAAATCCTCAAGCTTATCCTCCCTTTTTATATACTATTTTTCACTTTCTCTTTTCTTATTCTTTTTTTTATAAGACAATGATTACTATATCTGGATAGGCCTTTAATGATTTTGAATTCCACCCTTTCATTTAAAATAAAGGTCAGATATACATCTTTCACTTAAAAATCATAATAATAGTATTTGAAAATTATTCTTCAATAAAAGAAATTTAAGCTTTGAAGAATAAAAGTCAAATCTTCTATTTATCCAAAAATACAAAACTTTTTATTAAAGATAGTTTAACTTTATTTAACACCTCTTCATTAAGAAAATTTTAACCTTAAGTTTTTCAGGATTACTATAAATTTTAACTAAATTCTTTTATTAATTTCTATATTCAAAATTTTTGTTCCCCTAATATAACTTCATGTACATAATTGTTCTTAATCAAAAACAAGATTTATTTTAAGTATTCTTGAGAATCAAATAAAATTTTAGGTTTTTGAAAATCATTGTTTTAAAATCCCCCACCCCCCCCAAAACTTTAATTTTTAGTTAAGATAAAACATTTAAGCATAAGAAATGATACATGGGTGAGAATTAAAGACTAACATAACATGTTTGCAGTAATTTTTAATATCCTAATATGCAAGTATAACAATTTAAATAACAGGAGTAAAATGAAATCAAATTTAGTTTTTCAAAATAATTTTCTTTTTATAACAAGAAAAGTAAAAAAAATTCAAAAAGACTTCTACAGTAGTGGAGGTTTTCAAAGCAAATACACACCAACTAAAATAATACACTGATACAGATAACAGATGATAGTGGAATTTGAAAAATTTTAAACATGTAGTTTCCTAAGTAGAAGTTCCCAATAGTGGTTTATAATCTCCTAACAATTTTTTTTAATTAAATTACACACTACTAAAATCTCTGACATAACATACACATAAAAATATTTACTGCCGCACACACAACACTCAAAGCAACATATAAATCATCAATACAACAACAACAATACATTTGACTATGCATAACAGATAAATAGTACAACTACAATCTGCATACTATCAGAATTCACATCACAACACAATCATCAAACAAAATATTAGATAAAGTACACAATAACACAACACAACAACACAATAACTAAAACAAACAACATATATCTACTGTTCATCCTCATCATCATCATCATCCTACTCGTTCCAATCCCTGGATGGCACATAAGGTATGTAGAATGTATGAGGGGGCATCTTAGCACTCTGATCACCTCTAATCAGTTTATCCAAATAATGCTGATAATTCTCCTCATACTCATCATGTTTTACAATTTATCTCTCCACATTATCAATCTTACCATCCATATCTTTCATATGCTCTCGAGTAAGACTCACTTTCTTCAAAATTTTTCTTAATAACCCTGTCTATGAATCAGTAGATGATGAAGCACGTGAAGTAGTAGCACGAGAAGTAGATGCAGTAGAAGCAGAAGTAGTAGAAGCTCTACCAAATCATCCTCTCCAACCAAACTCTGAATGTACAGTGTAAGCACCAACGTTGACACTGGTAATTGGTCTCAATGGCTAAAGTACCTCTTTCCAGGTTTCAAACTTCACTCCAGATCGTTCACATAATGAATGAATCAAGGAAGGAAATTCCATACCTGCAATAGTGGTTGCTCTAGCATAGTTCAAAATATAATCATAAATTATACCTCCAATGTCAATAGGCTTCCCTTGTTGAATGCAATGGTTCAACACAGCTCTTTCTCTCGTTACTTCACTAGTGTATGACTCGAAGGTAACATTTTAGATGAGATAAATAAATGCCATGCCTTAGAAGTGACATTCAATTTGGAAGCAGGAATGTTCACTCTTCTATCATTTGTTATTTTCCATAATCCTCTTTGACCCACTTTTTAATGTTTACAAAAATAGCAATAGCACTAAAAACTTGATCCCGCTTAATATATATTTAATTTTATGATGGAATGTATAATGTGGATTCTACGTAAGTATACGTATCGTATCAAGTACAGGGCTCTAGTGGAGTCCTGGTTATCGATCCCATAGGAAAGTTTTAAAAGATTTGTAATAGCTAAATTTAAAGAATTTACTTACTAATATAGTATACAGAAATTAGAATACTTAACTAAAGCGATCTAAAGTAAACTAATTCTTTAAATAAAGTTGATTTAAAGATCTCAAAAAAAGTATCCTTCCCCTTGTTTTTAGAAACTTAAGTGAATGATGAATTTAAATAGATTTTTTTTTATTGTATTGTGACAAATACGAGCATTTCTATTCTTTAACCTTTGGTCCAGGTGCAAAGAACATTGACTAGTCCTATGCTTGATTACTGAATCTGCGGCTAGGCCGGGAGGATACTGACTGCCACTTCAGAGCTCCCACGTTCCCCTCACCTAAGGGCTAACATCTACACTTCAGCTCTCAAACAATAGGACAAATTGAATATTTTAGTCTGTCACACTAAAATGTCCAATTCTACGTCCGATAAATAATATTTCCCTATTTATTTGTACCCTCCTTCCAAGGCTTTTGACTTCCCTGAATATTGGATGTAATCTTTACATAGTTGATAATTCAACATATTTTAACAATTTAATTAGCCAGATTGAAAGTAAATTAAGTTTTAAGTAAAAGATTATCACAATTTATTTTAATATATTAGGCACTTCTATTTAATTTCATCAATTCACATAATTTCATAAACAAGGAGAAAGACTAAGAAAACTACTCAGAATGCATGGGAATTAAACAAAGCATGGATTTCATTTAAAGTTAACAACAATAAACAAATATACTTATCTCAATTTCCTCCCAAGCAGACTCCTTAAAGTTCCTTTGACTTTTCCTTCTAGTACAACACACTTCTTAACTCACTACTTACACTTACTCACACTAAACTTCAACTTAGACTCAAAAGCACACTAATAGAATACTCTAAGACTCCTAAAATAGACACACACATACTAAAATTCGTCCTCTATTTATAGAGGTAGACAAAGGTCCAAGGGGTACTTAAGCACCTCTTCAAAAAGCATCCAGGTTCAATGTATCTGGCATTTTGAACGGTCTCGCCATCGGCGAGAAACGACCTCTCCGTCAGCGGGGCTTCTAGAAGGTCTTCAAACCGCGCGATCTAGCTGTCGGCGGGCTCGGGCTCGCTGTCGGCGAGGTAATTGCAATCCTTTAAGAAATTCTCTTTATAATCTTGCCGTCGGCGGGCTCGATTTGGCCGTCGGCGACGTAGTTCATTTTGCATGTATTTCTTCCTTTTTGATCCAAATTTGCTCTACTTTATACTTTTTTTCTTCCATCACTTATAAATCTTTGTTCCTGCAATAAAATAAAGAAAATACCTTTCTTTAAAGTGCAATTTCATAAAAAATAGGTATGAATTTCTTAACATATTTTTCTATGATCAAAATCCCCCAAACTTAATTATTACTTGTCCTCAAGTAATTTTTATATTAAATAAAAAAACAATGATTTTTGTAATAGAATTTTTTTAATTCAAATAAACTATGAATTAAATTTAAATAATACTATAGTAAAGTTAAATAGAAATGTTTTTAAGTAATTAAATTAACTTTATAGATATAAGATTATTTAGTTATCAGATCTAAGATTTCTAGCTCTCTATTTATTTCAGGAAAGACTATATTAAAAAGAGTAATTTACTTAAGATATTTAGATGATAGGAAGTTCAAGAAAACGCTATTTAGTAAAATACTAATCCATATATATAAGTTTAGAAATATATTTGAGTTTTACCCTTTAGGTTGATTCCATTGAAGCCAATTTTTGATAAGACATCTCCTCAAGCTTCTCCTCACTTATATTTTTCTTTTCTTTTCTTTTTTTTCTTTTTGGATTGATTTTCAATCCTTCTCTTTTTCTTTTCAAGTGAGGATTATTGTATCTGGATAGCCTGTTAATAATTTTGAACTTCAACTTTCTCTTCCTAAATTTGAAACTTAAAATATTTCTTTGCTTATATGTATTTCATAGCCTTTACTTCAATGAGTTTCAATCTCTTCTTTTTCACTTAAATACTTAAGAATTTCAATTTTAGAATATAGTTTCCTTACTTTAAATAGTTTACTATATTCTTATTCCTTTTAATTAAATATCTTATTCTATTAAATTAATTTGGATTTCTAGAAATATTACTATTCAACTTTCTATAATAATTATATAAATTAATTCAAGTTACTGAATTAAAAGTTATTACATAAAATCAAATAATAATAATTTTTTTAAACATATAAATTGAGAACAATTTAATAATTAAATTTGTATTTTTCCTCCCCAAACTTAAATTTTTCTATCTATTTCTAAATGGTGAAAAGGAAAATATACAATGAATTTACATCATACCTTTGAGCTTTAGGTATTTCTTTTCCTTGAAATTTTTGCGAGGCTTTTTCATTATTTAAAGAACTTGTCTCGTTAGTATTCTTCCATATATATAGTATTTAAAAGAGAGTGCTGGGTAAAGAAATTTTTAAATAAGTATAAAAAAACAAACAGATTAAAACATAATCTACTATTACACATCCAATCAACTAGGTTACTAAAACAAATTAAAGTTCAATATTTATAAAACTTAAACAACACATTTAAAGAAAAAACTAATATACTACCTTAAAGAGAATTTGCATACTAATTTAACATATATAAAAAGTCTAACATAACAGCTTAAGCAATTTAAAAAAAACACACGAACTCCACAGTCCACAGAAATACATAAAAATTACACACAAAGTAATAAAATTCTTAAAATAATAATTAATCTAAACAAACCAAATAAAGTCTCTAATCTTCAACATCAAAATCCTAAACTATATCATCTCCCTGATCTTCAGGTTGAGAAGGCTGAGCAGGCTGATACTGTGTTTAGCGGGGGCATTCGGGAAAGACAACATCTAATTCACCTCTCCTATTACGACGTTCGGCCTCATAATATGCTATTTCGTATTCGAATGTCGTTGGAGATATTCATCGTCATAATCATGTCTTCTCTCTAAGCCTCCGATCCTTTGGTCCATATGCTCAAACTTCCTTTCATGTTCTCTCCAAATTTTTCAAAACTCTTTCTATGTAGGGTCAGCTCATTCATCAGATCATGAAGGGTAGGGGTGGTGTGCGAGGGGGTCATAACTAGTAGAAGGTATATCTCTACTCGATGAAGGCATATAACTCCTCGTCCCTGATCTCCATCCTTCGTGGGATTCATACGTCTTAATATTAGCCGGAGTGATGGGCTTCATTGGTTCTACCCATTCCTCATCATCTCTAGCCTCAACTCCAGAGAGTTGGCGAGTGCAAAAATCGGACCGGGGTGTCCTAGTCCTCCTCCACTTTCACTTCGTGCAGTGGCTAATATATTCTTATAAATAATATTTCCCACATTTATACTTTTCTGATTATGAATACAATAATTCAGAATTGTTCTATCTCTTGTTACCTCACTGTGGTGATATGTGGGTAACAAGGTAGAACAAATGAAGTAGTGTCAGGCCTTAGATAATGCATTTAACATTGAAAGAGGAAAATTTACCCTTTCGCGCTGCTTTATCTTCCAAACTCCTTTCCCGTCAGTGAGAAAGTTTATCACCTCTTCCAGTGGTCCTTCCATTATTCCAAAAGTATCATAGTCACTGGTATACAGGTCACGTACCTCATAAAATGAATTAATCCTAACAGCACTGAATTCAACCAAAAATTCTATTACTTTGATCGGTGCATCTTCAATTGCAGTTAGATTGGCATAAAATTCCTTGACAACTTCTACAGCAGCCCTGTTTGTGGTGTAGCAAAAATTTTCCCATCCTCTTTCCTTAATTATTCGTTCCACTTCTCCACCTGGATTCTTGAAAACTCGATCCTATATGCATTTTCTTTCTTGAATGTTATGAAAGTATCGAGTTTGTGCTCTTGCATTTATGAATCGGGTTTCATTGTAATCCAACCTTCGTCTTTGTCGAGGAGCCATTTCGTTCGATCTATGAAAATCACAAAAAATTCTAACTAAACTTCCAATTATTACTAAAATGGCTTCCTATAGCAACTAAAATCCATTTAAATCGATCTCCATGAATTTCTTCCAAGTATTTTTTCCATATTTCAAATTTTTCCGAAATTTCCCATTGTAGAAGAAATTCATGGTGAAAATCAAAAAAATTTGCATAGGAGTGAAGCACTTACCAAGGGGAGATGAAATCCGGTGTAAAAAAGTGTTGAAATCGCCTCAAATCTAAGATCTCATGAGCCCTAGGTCGGTTTTTTTTGAAGTTTTGAGGAAGGGGATGATGAATAGTGTGGTTTGACTGGTCAAATATAGGACATTTCGCGATCTCGTTGTCGGCGAGCTAATTAATGTACCAAGGCCAAAGTTTCTGGAAAATCTCACCGTCGGCGAGATCGTTCTCGCTGTCAGCGGGCTTTCCCTCGCTGTCAGCGGGATAATTCTCGCCGTCGGCGAGCTCCCAAAAATTTTAAATATTTAAAATTCTTCAATCATTTTAAACCTCGATTTGGCCCTAATTAATCTACCGATCACTTAATTTGATAATTTAGTATGAAGACTAGATACTTATACTCACAAAAAGTTCACACAAACAATATAACTTTATATATGAAATCCATAATACTTACAAACTTCACATTTTTAAACACTAACACTTAAGACTTCAATACTTCAAACTCTCATAAATACTCAACATTGCAATTCACACCACAACACTCTAAATGCTGAGACATAACAAATACATACAATTTCATCAAATCTGAGATGATAAAATTTAAAGTTTAAATCATAGTAAAACCTAAATCCAAATCAACACATATATACACACAAATATAACATAAGATAGAAATCGTTACTACTCCTCGATTGTACGAACTAACATCCTCTCCGATATTCCCGATGTGATGCGGGTGCACAAATAGATTGTAGAAAGGTACGAAAGGAATTCGCGAGTAGATTCTTCATCGATCCACCCTTTCGTCTCGGTAAATGAATAAAGCCGGCCTCCGGATGTCCAGTATGATCAAAGTGCTCCTTCATCCTCCAGTCAATGTGATCAAACATATCAGAGATATTATCGATGGAATTCATCACATTTTGCAACTCTTTCTCTAATCCTTTAGTCTTTTTCAGAATGAAATTTGTTTTATCAGTAAGGGCCTCACTAAAGGATTGTTCTGTGATGCTCTATCAGAAATAATGATAATCTCATCATTGTTATCCAAAGTTGGAAACATATCCGTAGGATCGAGTGGTTTCCATGGCAAAAGTACCTTTTCCCACGCCACATAAGAAACTTGGTACTGATTGCATAAAGCAAATATAGTTGATGGGTGTCCAAGTCCATGAACTGACCCATGCACAATCAATCCCAATGCAGACTTTACTATAATTGATCCAACATCGATAGGTAGTCCAATTTGAATACGAGTAATTTAATATAACGCATTCCTTTGAAACCTTATTTACCCTCATAGTGGGTAATAATTTTGATGAGATAAAGAAATGCCAATGCTTCGAGACGAGGTTAAGAAGTGATGCGAGAAACCGACATACCCGTCTTCGCGCAACTCCCAATCATCGGGTTCGTCGGTCGGTATCTATAAATCTCGTTCATATTGTATCTTGAAGGCACAAAGTTTGAATAATGACGGACAGGGGTATTCTCTATAGAAAATAATTCATTTACCCTTGAAGGAGTAAATGTTACCCATCTTCCTCTGACGTAGACACTTCCATTGTTGATCGCATGTAGATTAGAGTAAAACTCTGTAGCTACAGGAATAACTACAGCGGATGTCGTATAACAAAATACCTCCCAATGCCGCTGCACGATCATTTCTTTAATTTTTGTGGTGGAATTCTCTTCTCCTCTGTTGACAAATCCCCTTTCTTTAATAAGTCGCTTTTTCATCAAAACTTTGTTGAAAATACGCTGTGCCTCCGAACTGACGAATTTTCTTCGGTTGAAAACTCTAATTTTTGTGGTTTCTAAGAGTTTGGTGGCCATTTCGGATTGAAAGGAATGGTCTCTAGTCATTTCTAGGGAAGAAAACAGTGTAAAAATGATTTTGGGATGGTTTTCTACAAAGAAATGGCTTTAGAACCGTCCAAAACAGCACATAAAACTTAAGAGACCAATTTTCAACTGCCTCGCCGTCGGTGGGAGGTTTCTCGCCGTCGGCGAGCTAGTTATAAAACTGATTTAAAGATATTACACACGATCTCGCTGTCGGCGGGCTCGGGCTCGCTGTCGGCGAGATTCGGTAAAATTGCCCAATTTCGCTCTGGTCTGAATATTTTCTGATCTCATCATATAGGTTTGAATTTGTGATGATTCTAATTAAAAATTGAATAGTAAGATTTATTTTAATATTACAGACTCACTAATTTGTATATAATTAAAATAAAAGACTACTATGGGTTGCCTCCCATAAAGCGCTTGGTTTAACGTCGTCTGCCCGACCTAATTTCGGTTAGTAATCAGGTCGACTAAGCATTAAAACCTCTTTAAAATTTGGTCTTCTACCTTCGAAATATGGTTTTAATCTATGTCCGTTTACCTTAAATCTATGTCCTGTTTTTGGATCTTCAATTTTTATAGTTCCATATGAAAATATTTGAGTTATAGTGAAAGGTCCTAACCATCGAGATTTCAATTTCCCAGAAATAATTTCAATCTAGTATTATATAGCAAAACTTCTTGTCCTGGTTCAAAATTTCTCTGATTAATCTTCCAATCATGCCATAATTTCATCCTTTCTTTATAAATCCTATCATTATCATATGATTCATTCCTTAATTCTGTCGGCATATTTTTGGGTTGCATGTTGTGTTTTTTAAAAGGAAGTCGCCTACAGAAATTATCAGTGAATTTTATATTTTAAATTAAATTTAAATATATATATATATAATTTAGAAAAATAGTATTTGATTTTGAAAATAATTTTAAATTTGAAAATTTTAATATATGAAAAATCGAACAGATCTCACATCCCAAATAGTTTATATAAACGAGCACCGCATCACAAACTGTGTATCTATCCCGAAGAATAGACACATCGCTCGATAATGGGGCTCGATTAGATAAACTAGAAAGGTTTCGTGACATCCGTTTGGTCCGCGAACCAATTTTATAAGCCGACAAGTTCCCTCGCTTAATATAAATGAATTAAGTAGGGTTTATATTACCTGGGTTCTTAAGATTCCCTATAAGGGCAAGCCCCTATAGTTAATTACATCTTAAGGGACGGGAATCACCTAAGAAAACTCTCGATAATAATCAGTAATTCTGCTCTCAAGAATTCTAAAGTTTAAGTTTTGAAGGGATTAAATTTTGGAATTTCAATAGGGAATGGATCAAGTTTGGAATAATTTATATTGGGAATTCAAAGGAAGAAAGGTAGGAGAAATCACAAATTCGAAGTGAACTTCGGTAATTTCCCGACTATCCTATTGTTTGGCTTGGATTTAGGAAAGTCCTAATGTTTGTTTAATGTTTTGATCTTGCCAATTTTAAGTAATTAGGACTTATATTCGTATGATGTGATCACACAAATAAATCTCGAAGATATGAGGGTTTATGTCATATCGGATGACTACCTCGTAATCCTAAGACCTAGGTTAGGGCTTAATTTGCAATGAAAATGCCTAACAGAAGATTGAGGATTTATGTTGCACTAGGCAAACTACCTCGAAGTCCTATGGTTTGGTTATTTAATTCTAAGAAAGTTTTGCTGACGAAAATGGCCGTGCTGCCCACCGTGCTCAAGCTCCTTATTATTGCAGAGGTTTAGTTTTAGAAGTCATAAATCAGGAGATGAGAGAATTGTTCTGGTTTAGAGAAAATCTTAAAATCTAGGTGTTTTTATGTTTTATTTAAAACAAATCTTAAAGTTGATTATAACAACACAGGTTAAGATCCCACGGTTCCATCCTTCCGGCATCGTTATTTTTATCGTATTCACTTAGTCCGTATGAATTTGCTAAACTCAACTAAATGAGTTCCACACTTTCATTTAGACCGTGGAAATCCCGTTAGCAACACGTAGGTTACATCATCCGAGGTATTCCCGATCATCCAACAAGACGTTTTAATTTAGTTGTAATTGTAGTTTTGTGTTCGTTCGTGATTAAATTTTGAGTTGTTTTATATTTTGAAATGTTGTGGCGGTGAATTTTATCTTGCAATGACTTTTAATTTAGTTTTGGTTTTAGTTTTAGGGACTATCCTAAAAGTGTGGGTTTTCATGCAACAGTCGTTTATCATGCAAGAAAAGTAAGTGCGATGCGATTAAATAAATTGCAACAAAATAAAAGCGTACCTGGAGGGTCTTCCCGTCATCCCAAGCTGCACTTACACATAATTTAGAATAATTAAGCAAGTTCCTAGGTAAAGCTAAGGGAAGGGTTATGGTTTTCTACCAAATTCCTAATCCTATAGCTAGTCATTTCCTATGATGTATATGTTCTTGTGTTTTAGTTTGAGGACGATTTTCTTCATCAAAGAACAATTAAGTTCAATTATTCTTATAAATATCCTATCATATTGAGGAAGTGCTTAAGAAGAATCTTAAACATCTTTTCAATATTGCTAGAATTGTTTCAAGTCCAAATGAATTTAATTATACAAATGAATTAATCGTCCGGGAATTAAAGTTTTGTTGTTATCTTATTCAGTGAACTAGGACATTTGAATATCCTATGGGGGAAGTAACATTTCATTTATCGTTCTGTTTAGGAGTTATGACAACAAAAGCCTTCGAGGGCAAATTGATGTTCAAATGGTTTGTGATTTAATTTAATTTCGATTAACGGTTTAAATTTGGAATAGTGTTCAAGTTGCTTCATATTTATTTTTTGAATTTCTTTATGTCTTAAGTGATGTTATTTTAATTCAATTTAATTTAACTTTAATTTAATATAATTTGGTTTAGTTTTAATTTTAATTTAATTTAATTTGATTTTAATTTTAACTTGATTCTATTATTTAATTTAATTTAATTCAATTTAGTTTGATTTGATATGCTTTAATTTAATTTAATTTAATTTGATTTAATTTAATTTGATATGATTTAATTTAATTTAATTTAATTTAATTTAATTTAATTTAATTTAATTTGATTTAATTTGATTTGATATGATTTAATTTAATTTAATTTTATTTAATTTAATTTAATTTAATTTAATTTAATTTTATTTGATTTAATTTGATTTAATTTACTTTAATTTAATTTAATTTAATTTTAATTTTAATTTAATTTTATTTTTAATTTTAATTTAATATTTTATTATTATTTTTTTTTATGTTTTAAAGATGATTTAATTGTAATTGTTAAAGTATTAATTTAATTGAAATTTTAAAAGGGTTTAATTTAAATAATTTAACTTTAATTTAATTTAATGATTAAGTCTTTTAGCATTTTAAATCTTAAATTTGGATTATCATTTTAATTAGGAATTAAATATTATTGAGATGATTAATTTAGGGATTCTTAAATTAAAGAACAAATCTCTTCCTAATAATATCCCTATTTTAATAATTCCAATTTTATTATTCTTCCAAATTTAATCAATTATTTAATTAAGGTTTATTTTAATTATTTTTAAATTGTTTAGTAGGTTTCTACCCTTTAATTATTTAAATTTCAATCATCCAAATCAGATTAAGATCAAATATTTTACTCTTTAATTTTATTAAGCCTAAAGTTTTAATTAAAGGTTAAAATTTAATTTCCATTTTGCCCTTCAAGCTTAATAATTTCATAACTCACTAAATTGAGCTTGAATGAACTTGAAATTTTTATGTGACTTCACTCATATGTCAATAAAGGCATTAGAGGAGAAAATGTGATTTTTCTGTTTTTAATTTATTTATGTAATTATTTTTGGTGGAAAATAGGGATTTCCAAGGAAAATTTAATAATATGACCAAAAGAAAGTTTCTGTCCTTAAGAAAATTATGGGACATTCCTAATGACTAGAGGATCACTTGGACCAATTTTGGTGATTTTTTGAATTATATTCTTTTTATTATAATTATTTTGAATTTTGAAGTATTAATTAATTTAAAAATAAAATAAAGGTTGAAAAATGAATTTTATATTTTTCAAAAATCTCTCTGATATCAAGGAAATCAAAGAATTAATTTTTGTAATTTTCTGATTTTCCTTTGATTTATTAGAATTATTTTAATGGAAATGCTAAAAAATACATTTTTTTAATTTTAAAATTACCTTAGGGCTTTAAAATTTAATATCTCATCATATAGACCCAAGTAAAATATGGGGTTTGTTCCTAAGTGATTAAAATTCAAAATGTGACATTTTGGTGAATTTTATTATTTTTTTTGATTTTTATTATTGTTTAATTATTAAAATATTAAAATAATACAAAAAATCAACTTTTTTAGGAAATTGAAATTTTAATTTTCTTAAATTCCCCTAATATCAGAGAGGCTCCAAAACTAATTTGGTGAATTTTTTAATAGTATTTTGAAAGTTATGAATTTTTAAAGTTTAAATTGGCTAAATGGCTTAATCAACCCATTTAGTAGGGCTAACCAAGTCCAATTGACTTCAATTTTTTATGGTGGGTTCCTCTGATCCTAAAGGTCAGTGGAGAATTAATTTCAAGTCAATTTGATGTATGATTAGCTCTAATTAATTAAGGACCTATTTTGGGTGTTTAAGCCAATTAGAATTATTCCAAGTGGATTAATTCAAAACCTATTTTTCCTAGGTTCCTCTGGTCATAATAAACATCATCAAATTTTCCTAGAATTTATTCCACAACATGCTAATTATTGGAATTAAAATACTCAAAACAGCAACATGAATTTGAAAAATCAATAACTCTTCATAGGGATGGCCTCTGACTTTGGAAAATTCAGGGAATGTTCCCAAATTCAGAGGCTTCCAAAGCCCTATGGTCTCATGCCATGGTGAATTTCCTATATGCATGGAGAATTAAAACAATGCAGAGAGTAAATAAATTATTAAAAATAAAATACTTAATAAAATTAAATGATTTCTTTCCACATTATTCTCCTCATTCACCGAGCAAGAGGGTATTTTTATTTTATTTTTCTGATTTTCCTACACAAAGTTATGCATTTTTGAAGTTTAGGGAATTAAATAAATAAGAAAATCCCTATTTTTCTATTTATCCGAATCGGCGACGCGTCAACCTTAGCATCCCCGAACAGCCACACGGCGCTTTCTGATTCGACGCCGCCATCCGACTCAGAGCTCCAGGGGCCCGCTATATCGTTCCTTCTCCTCATCCGGCGCGATCCTGGCCGTCCGTCCGCGCGTGTATTAAATGAACGGCATCCGTTCATCGTCCCCAAGCCTCCTAGCCCGAGAACTGTTCACACTAAATCCCTAATATCTCACTCAATACTTAACGGATTTTCGTGTTCTTGTGCTCTATGGATTCGTCTTGAAGAGACGAATACATCTATACAGTGATCATGCATCGAAATTAAGGCATTTGAAATGGAGAATCTCCAGAAGCTCGGGATAAAGAGTTAGCTCATACCTTTGCTCAGAGAAGTGTGGCTTCAATCCGAGGGTTGTGTCACCTTCGATTGGGTCCCGCAAGCTCCGCGATGAAGTCTCCCGGTCTCGGTGAATTGTCTAGGTATGACTTCGACCAAGCCCGATCACAAAGCTCGGAGTCCGGAACAGATGGGTGGGGCCCGGAGAGGGGCTTGTCTTGGTGGACCTCTTCCCTCGGTCCGGTGAAGGTGTAGGACCAATCAATTTGGGGATTGGTCCACCGTGAAGAAGTGTCCCGGTTTTTGTGCTAAAATTCGAACTCAAAATCGAGCTCAGCCTAGAGGAATCGAGGTCGTAATCCGAGTGGGGATCAAGTGCTCTATGTGTAGAGAGTGGTCTCGGAATGATTTTGGCAAAGTTTCCTTAAGGTTGGTTCAACGACACCTTCCATGGCCGAGAGAGGGGGTGTTTAAATAGAAGTCGGTTGGAGGCTCTCCCGTGGGAGTTAGGGCTCAGGATCGCCTGCTCCTGGTGAGGAGAAGAACAACCATGGTGGCCACCTGGGCATGGGGCGCACTCAACAAGGTGGAATTCCAAAGTTTGGCTCACATGCGAGCTCTCGGGTGTGGTGTTTTCTGGTGGCTCGGTGGCTGGCCGACTGTGCACCGGTCACCATCTTGTTCAGGTGGGTCAGGGCTGGGGTTTAGTGTAGGCAATTAGCAAATGCCATTGTTGACCTCATTTTTGATGAGGTCTTCTCTTCTTCTTTTTAGTACTTAGGATCTAGCCTTAGGCTTTTCCTTTGACTATCTTAGAGGACTAGAATTGGGACCCACCACTTAGAAATTCAAACCACTTCTTAACTCCCTACAAACTACACAAACTTGATCGTAGACCCCTAATCACCTAGCAGGGTTGAAATCAAATGCGGAAGTTTAAAGGATGAGTTCCTATAGGACTCTTTGGTCTTAGGATTGCCACAGGTGGCCTGGTCCGGTGAAGGGGCTGACTTACACACACACTACACCTATACACTACACTTTCACACACCTATACCTAACTTCGACCTCCGGACTCATGTAGGTGATTCACATGGATGGTCCTTAACCCCTAAGCCCTTGGCTAAGAGGGTTAGAACAAGCATAATGGATGCCTTAAATGAGTCCCTTCATGGCTCATGTGGGCTTGATATGGCTTCATGGCTCAACCAAAATGATTTCATTCCACTTACATTCACCCAATCTTCAATTTCCCAAATTTTCAATTTTCGACCCCCGGACCTTACACCCGCCTAACTTACCCCAAACCCTCGAAATCCTCCAAAATTTCCAAATCACCCAAAATTCCTCAAAACCAATTCCTAAACATTCCTCATCACTCAAATTGATCATTCATAGCCAAAAATACCAAAAAATTCCAAAAATACCTCTCAATACCCTCCAAATACCCAAAATACCCCTCTTGACCCAAAAATCCAAAAATTCCGAAAACTTCCCAGAAAATTCCAGAAAATCCCAAATATTCCCAATTTCATTTTATTCAACTACACCATGGGCCAATTTTGTCAATTTACCCCACTTTTATCAAAACCCCCAATTTGACCCATTTTAACCCAAAATGAATCCAATGTCAAACCAAACCTACCCAATTGACCCAAATTCTGGTACAATTCAATTCTAAACTTCAATTCAACATTCCCAACACCAATATAGACCAAATCCAAGTCCAATTTGATTGACATTTGGATCCAATTTCACTTTTGGCCTTAAAGCCCAATTTGGACCCATAACCCAAACCTAACCCAAACTCACCCAATTCAACTCCAATTAACCCCAAATCTTTTCTAAATCTTCCTTAACATCCCCACAAACAAAACACTAACATGATTTGCCCAACATTTATACCCAAACCCCACTTAAATTCAACCCAAAGTTAAAAGGCCCAATTTCGACCTAAACCCAAACCTAACCCAAATGAGCCCAAACCCCAAAATCAAAGCCCAACCAAAGTCAAAACCTCTTTGAAACACTCCCATAAACATTTCCCAACATTAATTTTACATCAATTTCAACCCTAGCCCAACATTGGCCCAAGTTAGCCCACTTTGACCTATATTGGCCCATTCACCAAAGGAGCCCAAATTCAACCCAATTCAAATCCAAATCCAAATCACTCCCAATTTGCTCCAAGACATCTATGAGCTAAAACCAACAATTATTTGGCCCAAGCCTTTACCAAAATTTCATCCTAAAGTCCATTTTAAAATTCAAAAAGCCCACTTCCCTTAAACCTTCCTAAAAGCCCACTTCCTTCAAATTCAAAAGCCCAAATTCATCCAAAGCCCACATGACATTTCCATTTGCCATCCACTTAATCAAAACCATTCCCTAAGTTCTAATCCCATCAATTAAAGAATTCCAAATCAAGCCCCATAACAATTTCCATTAAAATGCCAAAATCCACAAAATCCCTTTTTATGAAATTGACCCAATCTTTTCCCAAGCCACATGGAGCCATGAAGCCACATGCAAGCCATTGGCAAGCCATGAGGATCTCTAAGTTGTCAACTCTCCTTAAATGGAAAAAGGAGGAGGTCCTTTAAGCACTTCCTAAAAGTCATTAACCTTAAACATGTTTCACCTTAACCCAAATTTAATCCAAATATATTTGGATAAGGACTTCTCCATGCCACAGAGGTGAATACTCGGCGTTCTTCTTTTCGAGATCTTTTCCCGTAAAGGCAACTTCAAAGAACTCGACCTTCTCGGTCCCGGCGATCTTTCTCCGCTTCTATTTCTCCTTCGAGTCCGAGCATGTGCAACTTCGAACCGGACGCTATCTCGAAGACATAAGGTATTGTAGTAAAATTTGTACCTCCACGGTGACACGCTCATCACATACTTGGATTTCCTTCCCTTCAAGCTTTGCGGTGCGCCGGTTAGGTGTAGAGATGACTAGACAGTAGGGGTAGGAGATTGGGCCCCTCTATGAACAAGGAAGATTTTCCACCGGAACTCTTTTATGTGAGGGAACTCTGAGTCGATTTCAGGCTGAACTCAATTACGGGTTCCTCAGTTTCGGTACTTTGTCCATTAGTGCGAAGAGAGCGACGTCGAATTTGATGTTCGTATCGTCGAACCCTTCGTTTCCAAAGCGAACGACGCATCATTAAGCAATTATCCCCGTAAACAATGTTTATCCTGTTGGTGAAGGAGAAAATTAACTTTGGTGCAGACATTTCCTACATGGTAGATTCTGAACGTTAGTCCCGAATTATACTTCTCAAGGCAATACTTAGGACGAAAAAGAGAAAGACTCCAAACAAATTTTTGTTTATCATGGTGTATTTGTGATTTTTAAAAGATTTTGTTTATTAGAAGGTTGTTTATTAGAGGATTTGTTTGTTAGGAACAAAACGATTAAAGGAGGAAGGTTATAGAAAAGGTAAAGAATCCGATTCAGACTAAAAGGAAGAGAAAGTCTCGTAAGACTTCTCAACTCAAAGACCACTCCAAGTGCTAACACCTATCGGGTCCACCCTACTTTTGGGAGGTGGAAGGATTCCGAACTCTCTATTTAGGGTGTCTAAAAGTGGTTCCTAATCCAAAAGGAGCTGACTAATCATAAAGACGTAAAATGAAAGTGGTAGCTAACAAAAGAATGGCATTGTCCACAAGGGTATGAGACACTATCGATGATGGAAAGCAAAACCATCCGATCAAAAAGGAGAGAGGAACTAGTCCTCGGAGTCGCCGAAATTGCCGCATATTTTTAGGCGTGTCTCTAAAAGGGGGTCGCCTACGAAATTGTCGATGAATTTTAGATTTTAAATTTAATTTAAATATATATAATTTGAAAGTAGCATTTGATTTCAAAATAATTTTAAGCTCAAAATTTTAAGATATGAAATCAAAACCGATCTCACATTCCAAATAATTTATATAAACCCAGCACCGCATCACAAACTGCATCTATCTCAAGAATGTATTAATATTTACTTCGATAATGTGTTCGATTAAATAAACTAGAAGATTTGTGACATCCATTCTGTCTCGCGAACCAATTTTATAAGCCGACAGTGCCCCCGCTTAATATAAATAAATTAAGCAGGGTTTATATTACTCCGGTTCTTAAAGTTCCCTATAAGGCAAGCCCCTATGCTTAATTACATCTTAAATGTCCGAAGACACTTAAGAAAACTCTCAATGATCGTTGGTTTTGCTCTCAAGAATTTGAAAGTTTAAGGTTTTCAAACAATTGACTTCAAAATTTCAATAGAGAATAGCTCAAATTTGGAATGCTTTATTTTAAGAATCCAAAGGAAGAGAAGTAGAGGATGTCAATGGACCCGAAGTGAACTTCGATGACTTCAACTATCCTATGGTTTGGCTTCACCTGAGAATTTATTTAATGTTGTAATCCTACCAATTTTAGTTAATTAGGACTTATATTTTTATGACATAATCATACAAATAGTCTCGAAGATGTGAGGGTTTATGTCGTACCAAATGACTACCTCGGAGTCCTAAGACCGGTTAGGGCTTAATTTACATAACATGATTATGCAAATGCCTAACGAAGAGTTGAGGATTTATGTCGCACTCAGTAAACTACCTTCAAAAATTCTATGGCTTTGTTATTTAATTCTAAGAAAGGTTTTCAAGGATGCATTCCGCTTTGCCGACGAAGATCGTCGTGTTTCCCACTATGCTCCAAGCCCTTGCCGCAAAGGTTTAGTTTTAGAAAGTGAAAATCAGGAGATGAGAGAAATATTTTGGTTTAGAGAAATCTGTGTCCAAATATTTTTAATATTTTAATTAAAAAAAATCTTAAAAGTCAAGTTAAACAACCGATTAAGATCCCACTCGTTTTCGTCATCCCGCACCGTTAATTTCATCGGATTCACTTACCTCAAATGAATTTGCTAAAACTCAACTTAATGAGTTCCACACTTTCATTTTGATCGCGAGAAATCCCGCAACACGCGGGTTACATCATCCGAGGTATTCCCGATCATCCAACGAGACGTTTTAATTTAGTTGTGAAGTAATTTCGTTGTTCGTTTGTGATCAAATTTCGAGTTGTTTTATATTTTGAAATGTTGCGGTGAATTTTATCTTGTTGTGACTTTTAATTTAGTTTCTGGTTTCAGTTTTGCGGCTATCCTAAAGTGTTTTACATGTAGGCGACTTTGCTTAACATGCAAGAAGTAAAGTACAAACTGCGTAAATAAATCGCAATGAAATAAAAGGGTATCTCGTAAGCATTCCTATTTATCGTCTCCTGCACTTTAAACACAGTTAAAGCATTTACATAATTGCAAGAAAACACCTGTGTAAAGTTAAGGGAAGGTTTTTATTGCCTACCAAAGTCCTAATCTTATAGCTATTCAATTCCTATTTATCAAGCCTAGGTTCTTTTGTTTACATGATGATTTTCTTCACCAAAGAACGATTAAATTCAGTTGTTCTTCTAAATCATCTCATCGTATTGAGAAAGTGCTTAGAAGAAGTCCTAAACATCTTTCTCAATAATTTCCGAGATTATTTCGAGTCCAAATGAATTTCATTGTACATTAATTAATCATTCAATATGTTTAGTTAAGTTTTGCTTCTTACCTGAACTAGGATACTGACATCCTGGCGAGTGAAGCGACATTTCACTTAATGCTTTATTTAAGAGTTACGATAATGAAACTTTTAGGGCAAATTAATTATTAAGATTTTAACAATTCTTAAATAGAAAATTGGAATTATTGATTTTTAAATGATTTGGTTTAGTTCTAAACTTTAATTAATGATTTTAAGTTTGGAATAGTGTTCAAGCTTGCTTCAATTCTATTAAATCTTTTACATTTTAATGATCTTAATATTTTGATTAATTTTACCATTTTAAATTTGCTTAGGTTGGAAGAGGTGTTTAAATTATTTATTTTTATTAAATTTTAATGACTTTATTTGGATTGATTGTAATATTTTAGGTTGGTTTTAATTAGTTTAATTATTTTTATATACATTTTTATTATAATTATTTTGATATTGATTTTTAATGTTTCAAATTTGTAATAGGTTTTTCTTCAAATGATAAATTAATTTTACTGTTCTCAATTTAATTTAATTAATTTATTAAATCACTTAATGTTTCAAACTTTAATTTAATTTAGGGTTATTTTCCTTTTACTTATTTAATTATTAATTCCAATTATCATCTTAAGTTTAATTAAGAGTTAAATATTATCAAAGTGATTTATTTAGGGATCTTCAATTAAAGGGTTGATGTCTTCTCAAGTCATATCCCTAATAATCCAAAATTTTAATTTTCCTCCCAAAATTTAAATGATTTAATTAATTAAAGTTCCATTTTGATATTTTCAAAGTGATCAATGGGTTTCTACCCCTTCACTCCCCTAAGTTTCAATCACCCAAGAGGAAATTAAGATTAGATATTTTACCCTCCCTTTGATTAAACCTAAAGTATTAATTACAAAATCCTTTAATTACCTTTATGCCCCTTTAGGCTTATTTATTTCATAACTCATCAAACTAAGCTCAAATGAATTTAAAATTTTTATGTCACTTCACTCATATGTTAATTAAGACACTGAAGGAGAAAATGTGATTTTTCTGAATTTAATTTAATTTATATATTTATATTCGTGAGAAAATGAGGGTTTTCAATGAAAATTGAACAACATGACAAAGGTGAGGTTTCTATCCTTAGGAAAATTGTGGGATGTCCCTACCGACTAGAGGACCACCTAGACCAATTTTGGTGATTTTTTTGAATTATATTTTATTTATTATAGTTATTTTTAGTTTTATGGTATTAATTAATTATAAAATAAAGTTAAAGTTGATAATTAAGTTTTATATTTTTCTTAAGTCCTTCAGACCTCAAGGAGTCCAGAGAAGTAAATTTTATATTTTTCTGATTTTTCTTTGATTTATTAGAATTAATTTATAGTAATGTTTGGGAAAGTCATTTTTTAATATTAAAATTTGGTCTCTAAGCCTTTAAAATTCAATTTCTTAACCTATAGACTTGAGAAAAATATTTGGTTTATTCCTAAGTGATTAGGAGGCAAAATGTGACATTTTTATGTTTTTTAATATTTTTGTGATTTTTATTAATTTTTAATTATTAAAATATTAGAAATATGATTTAAAATGAAAATTTTTAGAAAATTTCAATTATAATTTTCCTAAACTCCTCTAATAGCATAGAGCCCTTAAAATCATTTTAGTGAATTTTTGAAGTGTATTTTAGGTTTTATGAATTTTTTAATTTTAAAAGTGGTCATACAACTTAAATAATTCATTTAATGGGTTAAATTATTTCAAATTGACTTCAAATTTTTATTTGACATTTTTTGCATCCTAAGTGACAGTAGAGAATTGTTTTCAAGTAATTTTGAAGTGTAGTTAATCCTAATTAATTAAAACTCAGTTTTGGGTGTTTAGTCCAATTAGGTTATTCTATGAATTAAACCAAACCGTAATTTTCCTATGATCCCCTACCATAAGATACCTCCCCAAATTTTCTCGAATTTTCTTAAGCAACATGCTAATTAATGAATTAAAACATAAAAAAAGACACATAAATTTGAAAAAATCAATATCTTGCCACTGCAGATGGCCTCTCGCCTTGAAAAATTTAGGAATGTTCCCAAGAGCAGAGGCTACAAAAGCCCCATGGTCTCATGCCATGGTGAATTGCTATATGCATGGAGAATTAAAATACCGAAATCGCAAATAATTAATTAAAAATAAAATACTCATCAAAATAAATTAATTCTTTTTCCATATTGTTCTACTCTATTTACTGAGCAAGAGGGTATTTTTATTTTATTTTTGTGATTTTTCTACACAAAGATATTAATTTTTGAAGTTCTGGGTATTTAAATAAATCAAAAATTCCCTATTTATCTAGTTAAACCACTCAGCGCCCCGTCATCCTACGGCTGATCGAAAGCCTGTGCAGCGTGCTCCCATTTGACGCCGCCATCTAACTCGGGATGCCACGCGGCCCACTCGGGCTCCGTCTCATATCTTGATCCGCACGATCCCGGCCGTCCATCCGATACACGCACGATCCGACAAACTCGCCGGCCATCGTCTCTCAGTTCCGGTGTGTCCCGAGAGCCGTCCACCTTCTAGGATTGATATCATCTCACTCGATACTTAACCAAATTACACGTTCTTATGCTCTTATGAACTCATCTCAACGAGACAAACACATCCATATGGCTAACATACATTGAAATTGACTCAAACAAACGGAGAATCCATAAGTCAGAGGAAGAAGAGGTCAATACCTTTGCTCGAGAGAAGAAGCTCAACTGGGAGAGCTGGGGGCACCTTCGGATTGATCCCAAAAAAAGCTCCGTATGAAGGCTCGCTTCCGAGGAATTGTCCGTATGAAAGTGACCGTGGCCGATTTTAAAGCTCGTCGATGTAATAGCCCATCAGTCTTGAGAGGGGGATTTCACGTGTGAACTTTCTCGGGTCTGGTGAAGGTGTAGGGCTGCTCAATTTGGAGATTGGTTCACTGTGGAGAAGTGTCCTAAGCCAATTGCACCGAACTCGAAATCGAGCTCGCCGCAGGGTTTTAGGTAATGGGATTTTAGTGGGGATCAAGTGCCTATGTCTGGAGAAGGGTCTGAACGATTTTGCGAATTTTCATAGGGTTTGCCCGCACCTCGTTTAGCCGAGAGAGGGTGGTGTTTAAATAAAGGTCAAGCAAAGAGCTTCCCATGGAGTTTTGAAGGCTTGAATCAATCGCTCGTGGCAAGGAAGAATGCTTGTAGTGGCCATTGGCCATGGGACAAATTTCGCAGTTCAATTAATTAATCAAATGGGTGCTCGGCTGATGGTGTTTTCCGACAATCGTGGTGGGCCGTCGTCAGCATGGGTCACTCTCATGGTCTCGTATTCGTGTCAGTTTGATGCAATCAATCAGCTCATGGGCATGTGTAAAGAACTCGCTTTAAGTGGTGGCGAGGGGGTCATTTTAGGTTCAATTTGGTCAAGTCATGTAATTGGGTTGAGTGCACCTTTCCAAATTATGATTTGGGCTGAGGGAGGTCAAAGAGTCAGCTAGGAAAGGGTGTTGAGGTCCCCATCCAAGAATATTAGATTAATTTCTAGTTAAGGGAGTCAGTGCGAAGTGGTTAATAACTTTTAAGGGGTGCTTAAAGGCTCTCCTCCTTCGCCATAAATGGGTCAAGGAAAAGTCAAGATTCCCATGGCTTTCATGTGGCTTGTGCATGGCTCCAAGGCTTGCTTATGGCTTAGAGTGGCTTGGCTCAATTTCATGTAAAAAGTCTTTTTTAGATTTTGCATTTTTGATGAATTTAAGGAAAATGAATGAAGCTTGATTTTGATTTTATTCGATGATCGGGTTTAGGACTTGGGGACGATTTTGATTAAATGGATGACCAATGAAGATGTCATATGGGTTTTAAATGTGTTTTGGGCTCAAATTGTTTTGATAGCTTTTAAAGTGTCTTAAAAAATGTGGGCTTTAGGTTTTAAAACAAGTTAGCTACATGAAAGTTTTGAAAAAGAATGGGCCCAATAGTTACTGGATTTAATTTGAGAATGTTTCATGAATGGTTTGAGCAACGTGGTGATTTTCAGATGAATTGGCTTAATTTGCCTGGGTAATGGGGCCAAAGTGGGTCATATTGGGCTAACTCGGGGCTAAGGTCGGGCTAGTGTCAGTTTTGATATAAAATTAATATCGAGAAATGTTTATTAAAAGCATAAAGAGTTTTCAATCTTGGTCAGCTTTGATTTTGGATTCGGGGCCTACTCGTTCATGATCGATTAGGCCAAACGGGAGATTTTTTATTCGGGGTTAGGTTCGGGTAAAGTTTGGGTTCAAATTTTCAGAAAATAAAGTTAGTGTTTTGTTTTCAGGGGGGATGTTAGGAAGTTTTTAGAAAGGATTCGGGGGCTAATTGAGCTGAGTTTGGCCGGGGTTCAAGCAAGTTTAGGTCATGGGCCAAAATTGGGTTTTAAGCTTCAAATTGAAATTAGATCCACATGTTGGTCAAATTGGGCTTTTATTTGGTCTAAATTGATATTGGAGATATTAAATTGAAGCTTAATTTTGAATTGGATCAAATTGAGGTCAATCGAGTGGCTCAAGGCATTGGGCTCTCTTAGTTAAAATAAATAAATTAGGTTTTTTAGTAAAAGTGAGCTAAATTGACAAAATTGGCTTATGGTGTAGTTGAACAAAATAAAATTGGTAATATTTAGGATTTTCTTGAATTTTTTAGGAATTTTCTGAATTTTTTGAATTTTTGGGTTAAAAGGATATTTTGGGTATTTGGAGGTTATTGGGGGGTATTTTGAAAATTTTGGTATATTTGACCAAAGATGATCAATTTGGGTGGTGGGAAATGTTTAGAACTGATTTGAGGAATTTTGGGCAATTTTAAAGGCATTTGGCAGTTTAGTGGGTTTAGGTCCCAAAAATAAAAATTGAAATTTTAGAAAAATGAAGGTTGACCGCGCGAGTGAAATGAAACATTTTGGCCGAGCCATGTGCCATGTTGGCCATAGCTATGAGAGGACTCATTTAGACATTCACTATGTTAGCTCCTAACCCTCTTAGCCAGGCGAGTCCATCCATATGAATTACCTACATGAGTCGTGAAGTCAAATTGGGTATATGTGTGGTTTTTAGTGGTTGGAATGTGTATGAGAGTGTAGTGTGTGCAATCTTACCCCTCACCAAGACCTGTAGACCACCTGTGGTAATCCTAAGGCTAAAGAGTCCCATAGAAACTCATCCTTTAAACCTCCACATTTCGATCTTAAACCTCCAAGTGGTTTAGGGTTTACAATCAAACTTCAATTAAGGAGTCAAGAAGTGGTTTGAATTTCTAAGTGGTGGTGGGTTCCACTTCTAGTCCTCTAGGATAGTCAAAGGGAAAACCTATGGCTAGATCCTAAGCACTAAGGAGAGAGAAGACCTCACCAAAAATGAGGTCAACAAATTGCATCTTGAGTTTCCATCCCATGTGCTCCAACTGTAAGTTAGTTTCAATGATCTGCCTATCAAGTCACTCGGCTTCAATATTTGCAATCAATTCTCCGCAATCACTCAATACTAACAACAGAAATCCATCGAATAACTCTTGAAGATCATCACTAATATACTTACTCTTGTCAATCTTGCTTCTTCTTCATCTCATTCTCCCAGGAAGACATGATGCACTCAAAACTCTCTTCTTAAGACTCGTAAATGAAAATAAAGACGGGGGTGTGTTTTTGACCGTGTCCTTTACGTACTAGCAACCGCCCCAAGATGTTTTAAAACTCCAAAATAACTTCCAAAACTACTCCCCCACGATCTAGGCTTCTAGAATATCATTTTTCACGTTTTTTGTAACTCCGCGCCTAAGCGCCAACCAAGCCGGCGCATGCTCACCATGCTCAATTTAGCACAGTCTGCTAAGTGTCCAAATTTTCATTCTGACTTCTCTAAATCATCAATTAAGGTCAAATAAACTCTGCTATAGTTTAAAAACTCTAAATTACTACCACTAAAACATAAAAAGAAACCATACAAAGCACACAAAACAAACATAAAGCAAAGCACACCGATACTCATAGTTGCCTCCCACAAAGTAAGCCTGTTTTAACGTCTTCACTCGACATACCTTAACTCATTCTGAGTGACCCAACATCAAATTATTATCAGATTTAGATTTATCGACTGAAAAATATATTAAGTTTATGTCCGTTAACTTTAAATATTTTTCCACGACGATCTTGAATATCTAATAAATACCATAAGAATAAACTTTTATCACAATAAATCTGACTCCACTAACCTAGACTTAAGTTTTCCGTAAAAATATTCTCAATTTAGCATTATACAAGAAACCTTTTGTCCTGGTACAAGATTTTTTATTAAGAATCTTTCGATCATGCTATACCCCATCTTTCCTTATAAATCTTAACATTTTCATAAGATCCATTCCTTATTTCTTCAAGCTCATTCAATTGCAATAATCTCTTTTCAGCAACATCTTTTCAAATATAATTAAACTTTTAGTAGCCCAATATGCTTTATGCTCAAGCTTAAAAGGTAAATGACAAGCTTTTCCAAAAATCAGCCTATATGGGGACATTCATAAAATTGTAAGCAACATTCTATAGGCCCACAAAGCATAATCCAATTTGATCAGACTAACCTTTCTATTCGATTTAATAGATTTTTCCAATATTCTCTTTAATTTCGCGATTGGATAATTCAACCGAACCACTTGGTTCGAGGATGATAAGCAATAGCAATGTGATGATTAATATGATATTTCTTTTCTAACTTCCCCAATAATCACATTTCTAAAATGACTTTCCATCCGTTATGATTACTCTTAGTATTCCAAATCTGCAAAATATATTCTTTAAAACTTTGCAACACTTCGAGCATCTCATCGAGGTAAAGCAATAAATTTTCCAATCCATTTCGGGAAACATAGTCTACCGCTATCAAATATAAACATTTCGAAAGATGGTGTAAATGGTCCCATAAAATCTAGTCCCCAAACATCAAATATTTCAACTCTACCATATAATCAGGCATCTCATTTCTTCTAGAAATATTGCCTACACGCTGACATCTATCACAATTTTTAATATAAACATTCACAATCTTAAAAATTGTAGGCTAATAAAATCCTGATTATAATATTCTATATACATTTTTATCACTTCCAAAATGTCCCCCATAATCAGAATCATGACATTTTTGAATAATTTCATATGTCTCTTGTTGACCTCATTTTTTATGAGGTCTTTTCTCTTCTCCTCCTTAGTATTTAGGATCTAGCCGTAGGCTTTCCCTTTGACTATCTTAGAGGACTAGAAATGGAACTCACTACGAAATTCAAACACTTTAACTCCCCGTAAACCCCACATGCCTGATTGTAAACCCCCAAGCCACTTCGGATGGTTAAGATCAAATGCAGGTTTAAAGGATGAGTTCCCTATAGGACTCTTTGGCCTTAGGACTACTCCCCGGTGACCTCGTCTCGCGAGGGCTCGAATCTACACACATTACACTTTCACACACATTCCAAATCCTAAAAGCATTCATGCCTAGTTTCGACTTCCCGACTCATGTAGGTAACGGCGGATGGACCTTAACCCCTAAACCCTTGCCAAGAGGGTTAAAGAACAACATGTTGAATTCTCGCATGAGTCCTCTCATGGCTCTTATGAGCTTCGATACGGCTTCATGGCTCAACCAAATTGATTCCATTCTACTTAAACTCGATCAATCTTCATTTTTCCAAAATTTCAATTTTGACCACCTAAGTGTCTCACACCGCCAAACCTACCAAATGCCCTCAAAATTGCCCAAAATTTGCAAAATTGCCTAAATTAACCAAAATTCCTCAAAATCAGTCCTAAACATTTCTCTCCACTCAAATTGATCATCCTTAGCCAAATATACCAAAAAGTCAAAAAATACCCCCCAATACCCTCCAAATACCCAAAATACCCTTTTAACCCAAAAATTCCAAAAATTCAGAAAATTCCTAGAAAATTCCAGAAAATCCCAAATATTCCTAATTTCATTTTGTTTAACTACACCATAAGCCAATTATTCCAATTTAGCCCACTTTTTCCAAAACCCCCAATTTGACCCATTTTTAACCCAAGGACCTAAATGTCAAACCAAACCAACCCAAGTGACCTCAATTTTGATCCCAATTCAATTCTAAACTTCCAATTCCATATCCCTAATACCAATTTAGACTAAATCCAAGTCCAATTTGATGAACATTTGGATCCAATTTCAATTTGAAACCTAAAGCCCAATTTTGGCCCATGACCTAAACTTAGCCCAAACTAACCCAACTCAACTCCAATTAACCCCAAATCTTTTCCTAAACCTTCCTAATATCCCCACAAACAAAACACTAACAAGATTTTCCCCAAATTTGAACCCAAACTCCACACAAACCTAACCCAAACCAAAATCCCCCAATTTTGGCCTAAACCCACCATGAACCCAAATGGGCCCAAATCCTAAAATCAAAGCCCAACCAAAGTTGAAAACCCTTCGTAACACTCCCATGAACATTTCTCAACATTAATTTTACATAAAATCTAACATTAGCCCAACCTTAGCCCACCTGACTCACTTTGCCCCCTTTACCAAAAAGTCCCAAATCGAACCCAATTCAACTCCAAATCACTCCAACTCATATTTCAAATCACTCATGACACATCCCTAAACAAAACCCAACATTTGTTTAAATTAAATCCTTCACAAAATTTCCATCCACCAATTTGTTTTCAAACCTAAAGGCCCACTTTCTAAACCATTCTAAAAAGCCCATTTCGACCAAATCCAAAAAGGCCTAAAGTCAATCCAAAGCCTACATGACACTTTCACCTCATCATCCCTTTGATTTAAATCACTCCCTAAGTTTCCAAATTCATCATTAAAATTTTCTAAACTAAGCCACATGCCAATTTCCCCTAAATTCATCAAAAATGCCAAAACCCTTTTTCATGAAACAAGCCAACCTTTTCCAAGCCAAATGTAAGCCAAATGTGAGCCACGACAAGCCATATGAAGCCATGAGAGTTTTGGAATATCTCACCAAGTCATTTATGGCAAGAAGAGGGGAGCTCTTCCTAAGCCTTCATTAAGCCCTTTAACCCCATTTATGCTACACTCTAAACCAAGTTTAGCCACATCACCTTTGACTGTGACTTCACCACCCTTCCTACCTGACCCAAATGATTCTCCCTGTACCCCAAAGTCAAGCCTTCAGAGGCGCACCTACCCTAAACCATGCTCGGGACCAAATTAAGCCAAACCCTTTCCCCCTTACCACTTAAATCAAACCTCTTTACACTTGGCATTGGCCAGTTGAACCTTACTGTAAACTTGCCCCGACCCTCCCGATCAGGATGGTGACCTGACCTCGGCCTAGCCGGCCACTGTGTCGCCGAAAACACCATGGCCAAGAGGTTTAAATGGATTCAAAAATTCAATTTGAACTAGCTGAGTTGTCCCATGCCCAATTGCCATCGTTAAAATGTTCTTCTCTAACAAGAGCAGTTGATCCAAGCCATCAAACCCCTTCCCGAGGCCCCGGCCATGGCTATTTAAACAAGTCACCCCCTTCGCCAAAAGGTCACCGAAATCAACCTTCACGAATTCCTCCAAACTCCTCACGAGCTTCCCTAGCCAAGAGCACCGATCCCACTATTCTCCTGCCCTAAATCCCATTGATCGAGCTCAATTTTGGAGCTCAATTCTCAGCCAAACAGACATCTCTCAAACCTTCACCAAAACCAAATTAAACTCACCCACACCTTCACAGACCAAGAGAAGGAGTTCCCCAAAGGAAAGCTCCCTCTCCAGGCCACCCAATTGCTCTAGCCTCCAAAGTCTGAAATCGGGCCAGGTCACTTTCATACCGTACCTTTCACCAGGGTGATCACAGAAAAATGTATTGAAAAATTTATACCAATTTTATATGAAATTGTACTTTAAAGAAAGGTATTTTCTTTATTTTATCGTTATGAATGAAGATTTATAAGTACCGAAAGCAAAAAGCACAAAAGAAGCTGATTTGAGCAAAAAGGACTCAATTAGATGAAAATTGAACTGGCTTCGCCGACGGCGAGAAAAAGGCCGCCGACGGTGAGTTTTTCCTGAAAGTTTTGAATATATTATAAGGATCCTGCTGATGGCGAGATCGAGCCCGCTGACAGCGAGCTCGGCGCGGTTAGCCCATCTTCTGTAAGCCCTCCGACGGCGAGACAAACTTGAAAAGAGCCACAATACATTGAACTCGGACGCTTTTGAAGAGGTGCTTAAGCAACCTTCGGGAGATTCGACCCCCTTCTATAAATGTAGGACGAATTCTAGTCAAGGGTGTGTCGTTTTCAGGTCATTTGTGTTGAAGTTAAGTGTAATTTAAGAGTCTTTTTTTTAGTAAGTAGATAAAGTGTTTAGCGTCAGGTGTTGTACCGGAAGGAAGAGTCAAAAGAAATTCAAGGAGTTTGTTTGGGAGAAGAATTGAAAGATAAGTATATTTGTTATTTGTTTGTTAACTTTAATGAAATCCATGCTTTCGTGTTACTTTTCCCCATGCATTCGAGTAGCTTTCCTTAGTCTTTCTCCTCATATCGAGATTTTTGTGAAATGATGAATTAAAGTAGTTGTGCCCTAAAATATAGAAATTCGTGCTAATCTTTTACTTAAATCTTAATTTACTTTCAATCAAGCAATTGATTTGTTAACATATGTTGAATTATCAACTATAGTAAAGATTACATCCAAGATTCAGGGAAGTCAAAAGCCTTGGAAGGAGGGTAAATAAATAAAAGGGAAATATTAACTATCGAGCGTAGAATCGGGCATTTTAGTGTGACGTACTAAAATATTCAATTCGGTTTTAATGTTCGGGGTTTCAAGTGTAGATGTTAGCCATCAAAGGGGAATGTGGAGTTTCCTAAGGGGCCTGGTATCCTCCCAAATTTTACTTGGCAGAGATTCAAGAATCAAACATAAGACTAATCAATATTCTTTTGCACCCGACCAAAGGGTAAAAAGAATGTGGAATGCTCCTATTTGGTACAATGTAATTAAAAACTCATTTAATTCTTCATTCACTTAATTCTCTAAAACAAGGAGAAAGATACTTTTTCTGAAATCTTATATTCAACATTTAAAGCATTAGTTTATTTTAGTCTGTTGCTCTTAATTTCCGTATACTAGATTAAGTAAGTTTACTTTAAATTATTCTTTGAAATTCTTAACTTCCCATCGATATCTGCACTCTATTAGAGCTCCCATATTACTGGAGCAACGATACGTGTAATGGTATCCACAATGTAAATCATAAATCCATAAATGTAATCATCGCATCTATATATATTCAAGGATCAAGTTAAAAGGTCGTTGCTAACTTTTAATATCATACGCAAGTATAAATATCAAAAAGTGGATCAAGTTTCTCATGCCGGTTATCGGGGAAGTAATGTAAAGTATTATTAAGATAATTAATAGAATTATTAAAATAATTACTAGAGTAACTCGACTATTTTAAATATTATTAAAAATTGTATGCATAAATTTGGAAACGAAAATTTAATACCTTACGATTCCTAATTAGAGCGCACACTTAAAAGAATTAGAAAACAAAAGAGAGAAATTATAAATTTAACACAAATGGCAAATAATCCTAAATTGAAAATATAAACCAACAAAGACCATTAAGAGATTATGCCAACTCCTACATTAGATGAAATTCACCTAACTATTCAAAACCCCGATGTAGTCGCTAACTCATTCGAACTTAAACCTACAATTATCCAAATGGTAGAGAATAATCAATTTAGCGGTTCAACTAATGAAGATCCTAATTTACATCTTGCGACTTTTTTGGAACTATGTGCTACTTTTAAATAATATGAAGGAGTATCTAATGATGCTATTGCATCTCTAGGATTTTTCCGTTTTCTTTAAGGGATAAGGCTAAGATGTGGTTAAATTCATTAGCACTTGGATCTATTAAAACATGCCAGAGAATTATCACAAAAATTTCTATTCAAATATTTTTCCTCCTTCGAAAACCGTAAAACTTAGAAATGATATAACATCTTTATCGCCTTGATGGAGAATCCATATATGAAGCTTGGGAGGAGATTTAAAGAACTTTAGAAATGCCCACATCATGCATTACAAGATCGTTAATTATACAAACTTTTTACAATGGATTAGTAGGATCTCTTAGATCAATCATTTCGATGTTGTTGTCAGAGGTTCATTAATGTCAAACCATTCGATGAAGCCTATGCATTAATCGAAGAAATGGCTACTAACAATTTTCAATGGCCCGCTGAAAGAATAAATCCTAAAAAAATAGCTAGTGTTCATGAAAATGATGCAATATCTAAGTTAGCTTCTCAAATTATTGCCGCTATATCAAAGAAATTAGATCATTTTCAGAATGAATTACTCTCCGACTATGTTAAGAAAACTCATCCGGAAAAAATTATAAATGCTATTAATAATAGACCCAATTATCCTTATGCAAATTATTATAACTCGGGCTTCGAAGAATCATCCAAATTTTAATCGGAATAACAATACAATTAATCAACAATGGATGAACAACTCTATAGAAATCCACCTAATCAAGGAAATACAAATTATTCCGAAAAAAGCATCCCGAAAAATTAAAAGATCCGGTAGTTTCACTATACCTTGCGCTATTGGAGAAAAATTTGTGAAAAAGCTTTGTGCGACTTAGGAGCAAGCATAAATCTAATGCCTCTATCAATTTTTAAAAGATTAGAATTAGAGAAATTTCACCTACTTTGGCATCCTTCGCTTAGCCGATCGTTTCCGTGACTTATCCTAAGGGAGTTATTGAAGATGTGTTAGTAAAAGTGGATGTTCTATCTTCCCGGTAGATTTTATCGTTTCATACGGGAAGAAGACAAAGAAGTTCTCATAGTATTGGGAAGACCCTTTAGCCACCGGAAAAGCTAAGTGATCGATGTTCGGGAAGGAGAATTGACTATGAGAGTAAACGATCAAAAGTAACTTTTAACATAGCAAAATCAATGAAATATCCTGCTTTAGAAAAAGAAGATGAATGTTTTCTAATGGAAATACTTAGTACTGGTGAAAATGAACATTTTAAAGAATATTAGCGAAGAAAAATTAGAAAAAGAAAATACCGAATTAATTGTAGAAGTGTGAAATGAAAAATGGATTATATACAGGAAAATTTGAAATGTTGGATAATACTGAAAACGCTGAAAAGAATATAGTTCCCTCAATTACTGTAGACTCTCCCGAACTCGACTAAAAATTTTACCTAATCATTTAAAATATACTTACTTAGGTAACTATCTAACCTCATCAATATTATTTCAGCTGAATTAAATGAATCACAAGAACAAAAACTGTTATACATATTAAAAAATATAAGAAAACTTTTGGTTGGACTTTAGCAGATATTAAAGAAATTATCCTTCAATCAGGATATGCATAGAATTATTGTAGATAATGAACATAAGCCAAGAGTTGATCCTCAAGGATATTAAACCTAATAATGAAAGAAGTAGTCAATAACAACATTAAAATGGTTAGATAATGGTATTATATATCCTATTTCTCGATAGTGTTTGGTGAAGTTTCAATTCACCGTGTTCCTAAGAAAGGAGGAGTGACCGTTAAAGCTAATGAAAATAATGATTTGAATACCTATATGACAAGTTAATTGATGGCGTATATGCATTGACAATAGAAAATTAAATGCAGCCACCAGAAAAAGATCACTTCCCATTACCATTTCTAAACCAAATGTTGGATAGATTAGTCGGACATAAATATTTTTATTTTTTAGATGGATATACCTAAGTATCGTATACATATTGTCGAGGATCAAGAGAAAACTACATTTACTAGTCCTTATGGAACATTTGCTTTTAGAAGAATGCCTTTTGGATTATGTAATGCACCTCGCAAATATTCCGTAGATGATGTCTATATTTAGCAAATTAATCATGATGGAATAGAAGTATTTATGGATGATTTCTCTCGTATTTGAAGGTCATTGACGTACGTCGAATCATCTCTTTAAAAGTATTAGAAGTATGCGAGAAAACGGCAACTTAGTTCTAAATTGGGAGAAAATGTCAATTTACCGTTATAGAGGAATTGTATTATGGCATAAAATTTTAGAAAATAGCATGGAAGTAGACCTCTGGTGCATCTTAAGCTATAGCTAAAATTACCATCTCCAACTACAAAGAAAGGGGTAAGAAGTTTTTCGACATGTCAGGATTCTACGTATCACACATGTGACAAAATTACAGCCTATAACTTTTAGGCATTGAAATTGAATCATAAATGAATGCCCCAAAATGCTTTGAATTATTAGTATTAAATTAATCACAAGACGACACAGTTTCACCTGACGTGAGAAACCACTAACTTCATGTGTGATGCTAGTGATTATGCTATAGGAGCAGTACTTGGGTAGAGATATGATAAAATTTTCAGTTATATACTATGCGTAAAACTCTTTAATAATGCTGAATTTAATTATACACATCAAAATATTATTAGCAATTGTTTACGTTTTTGATAAATTTAGACCTTATTTAATTGGAAATAAATGTATTGTGCATACTAATCACTTTGCTATTAAATATCTAATGCAAAAGAAAGATTCCAAACCAAGATTAATTAGATGGATATTACTAATGCAAGAATTTGATTTTGAAATCATTAACAAAAAAGGAACTGATAATCAAATTGCATATCATTTATCAAGACTAGAATATAATGAATTATCTCGACACTGACATGAAATTAATGATAGTTTTCCTGATGAACAACTATATAATATAAATGAGTGAAAATACCATGGTATGTCAATATAGCAATTATATTGTAAGTGATATTTTACCACCTATGTTAACTTTGCAACAACAAAAATTCATTCATGATGCTAAAACATATTTTTGGGATGAACCATATTTATATAAGCAACAAGGATCTTATAATTAGAAGATGCGTGCCTGCGGAAGAAAAACAGAACAATCATTCAGCCGTCTATGATTCCGATTTTTGGAGGACCTTTTGGAAATTGAGGAACTGCTATAAAATTTTACAATCTGGATTTTATTGGCCTACTTTTTAGAGATGTTTACAGATATATCAAAACTTCATATAGACGCCAATGAGTAGGTAATATATCTAATAAATGAAATCCCTCTCTAAATTTTATATTAGAAGTTTGAGATTTTTATGTTTGGGGGTTAGATTCTCCTAGGACCGTTTGCTCCTCTCATTCGAAACTCATATATATTAGTTGTTGTCGATTATGTTTCTAAATGGATCAAGCACAATCTTTACCTCGATGTGACTCTAAAGAGTGTTTCAAAGTTTCTAATGAAAAATATTTACTAGATTTAGAAAGCAGAGTGATTATCACCGACGGAGGATCTCATTTTAGAAATAAATATATACCCAAACTAAGAGAAAAATTAACATTATTCATAAGATATCAACTACTTTATCATCCACAAACTAAGGATTAGCTGAAGTTTCTAATCGAGAAATTAAACGTATTTTAGAAAAGACTGTAAACCCCACAGATTGGATTGGTCTATAAGACTAGACACTCGCATTATGGGCATACGTAATCGCTATAAATCTCCGAATGGAATGACTTACGTGCTTATTTATGGAAAGTATCGCAACTTACCAAATAATTAGAACATAAAGCTTTATCGGGGTACTAAAGAATATAATTATAATCTGAAAGAAGCCGGTGAGAAGAGATTATTGCAATTGAATGAATTAGATGAATTAAGAAATGAATCTTATCATAATGATAGAATTTATAAAGAAAAAAATGAAATTATGGCATGATCGGAAGATTAAATCAAGAATTTTAGCTGTGACAAGAAGTTTTACTTTATAATACAAGATTGAAATTATTTCTTGGGAAATTGAAATCACGATGGCTAGGGCCTTTCATTATAACTCAAATATTTTCATACGGAACTGTAGAAATTGAAGATCCAAAAACTGGGCATAGATTTAAAGTAAAATCCGACACACATTAAAACCTTATTTTCATGAGAAGACCAAATTTTAAAGAGGTTTTAATGCTCTTACCAACTCCGATTACTAATTAAATTAGGCCTGGCCGACGACGTTAAAACCAAGCGCTTATTGGGAGGCAACCCATAGTAGTTAATTATGATCTATTTATTAATGTTATTGAAAATTAAAATATAGAATAAATTCTACTCATTTTACTTTTTAGAATCATCACAAAATTTAAATCTATGAAGAAATCGAAAATATTCCTGGACGGAACGAAAATCAAGCAATTTACCTAATCTCGCTGACAGCGAGATCGATCCCGCCGACAGCGAGATCGGGCGCACCCAAATTCCGGCTTAAATATATTATCCCGCCGACGGAGATATCGTTACCGCCGACGGCGAGATAGTTAAAAAGTGGTTTTTGTGAGTTATTTTGCGGTTTTGGGCGGATCAAAGGCCATTTCTCTATAAAAAACGTTTAAAACTTCATTTTTACATTATCTTCTTTCCTTAGAAACGATTGCAGTCCCTCCAAAACACCCATTATGGCCTTCAAACCATCAGAAACCACAAAATTCAGAGTTTTTAACCGACGAAAGTTCTTCGCGCTTCGAGGCTCACGACTATTCAACAAGGTTCTGGAGGAATAGCCTCGATTAAAAAGAGGGTTCGTAACGAGGAGCGGAGAATTCAACAACAACAATTGAAGAAATGATTGTTCAGCCGACGTCGGGAGGTATTCTCGCTATACCACATCCGCCGTAGTCATTCCGTAGTCAAGGAATTCTACTCTAATTCGCATGCGATCCATAATGGAAGTGTTTACGTAAGAAAAGGGTAACTTTCACTCCTTCGAATCAATGAATTATACTCGATTGAAAATACCCCCGTTTGCCACTATTCAATTTTGTTCCTACAAGATACAACGTGAATGAGATATACGATATCCGACCGACGAACCTAATGATCAAATTACGAGAAGACGGGTACGTTAGCTTTTCTCGCGTCACTTCTTAACCCCCGTCTCAAAGCATCAAGCATTTCTTTATTTCATCAAAGTTATTACCTACTATGAGGGTAAACAAAGTCTGAAGGGAATGCGCGCCTTAAATTGCCGTATTCAACTGGATCGCTCTATTGATGTTGGATCTATTATTATGAAGTCTCGCATTAGATTAATTGTGCATGGGTCAATTCATGGACTCGGACACCCATCAACTATATTTTCTTTATGTGCTCGCACCGAGTTTCCTACGAAGCATGGGAAAAAGTGATATCGCTCGGAACCACTAGATCCGACGTATATGTTTCCTACATTGGATAACAATGATGAAACAGTAATTATTTCGATCAAGCATCACAAAACAATCCTTTAGTTAAGCCCCCGACCGATGTAACAAACCTCATTTTGCCGAAACTTAAAGGATTAGAGAAGGAACTACAGACGTGATGAATTCTATTGATAATATCTCCGATTTATTCGATCACATCGATTGGAGAATGAATGACCACTTCGACTATACAGGACATCTCGGAGGCAAGTTTTATACACCATTTGAGACAAAGGGTGGATCGAAGAAGATCTTCATCGCGTACCCTTTCGGTGCCTTTCTATAATTTGTTTGTGCACCCGCATTCTATTGGAAACATTAGAGAAGAGATCAATTCGGGATTCGATGAGTAGCAGAAATTTCTATTCATATTTTATGTATGTGTGTTGATTTAAATTTAGTTTTTAATTTAGTTCGAACTTTACGTAACTAATCTCAATTTAGATGAGATTGTATGTTGTTTGTTTAGTCTCAGCATTTAGAGTATCGTGGTGTGGATTGGGTAATGCCGAGTTAGATGTGTTTGGGTTAATTTGATAAGTCAATCAGAAGCTGGTATTTAAAGTTTGTAAGTTCATGGATTTCATTTATAAAGCCGTAATGTCCGTGTTGTGTGAATTTCTATGTGTTAATATAGAATCTAATCTTAAAAAAATATATCAAATTAAGCGACCGGAATAATGAACAAGGCTTAATCTAAATAATATAATCAAAAAGTTAAAAAATATTAAATTTTCTAAACCTCGCCGACAAGCCGAGAGCGATCCGCCGACGGCGAGATTTTCCCGAAACTTTGGGCTTGGTGACGACACTATTCTCGACGCAAGAAATTTCTCGCCGAGCCGAGATCGCGAAATATACTATATTTCGACTCGTCAACCGACACTATTCATCATCCCCTTCCTCAAAACTTCGAAAACCGACCTAGAGCTTGTGGAATCTTGGATTTGAAGCGATTGGAACACATTTTGATGCCGGATTTCATCTTTCCTCGGTAAGAGCTTCACTCCTATGTAAATTTTTTTTATTTTCACCATGAATTTCTTCTACATCGATAGATTTTGGAAAAATGTTGAAATGTGAAGAAAAGACTTAGAAGAAATTCATGGAATTGATTTGATTGATTTTTAGTAACTATTCAAGTCATCTAGTAATATTTAGAAATTTAGTTAAGATTTTTTGTACTTACTGTGATCGAAATGGCTCCACTTCTCAAGAGAAGAATGGATTATGACGAAACTCACTTCTTGTGAATGCAAGGGTACAATCAAGATATTTTCACAATATTTAAGCCAGAAATGCATTCAGGATCGAGTTTTCAAAAATCCCGGAGGTGAAGGAGAGCGAATAATTAAAGAAAGAGGATGGGAAAACTTTTGTTACATAACCAACCGTAGCCGCTGTGGAAGTGGTAAAAGAATTCTATGCCAACATAACTGCGATCGAAGATGCACCAATCAAGTTGAGAGGATTTTTGGTAGATTTCAGTGCTGCAAGGATTAATTCATTTTACAAAGTATGAGATGTATATACCAGTGAGTACGACACCTTTGGAACTATGGAAGGACCACTAGAAGAAGTGATTAACTTTCTCAATCGACGGGAAAGAAGTTTCGAAGCTTAAGCAGCGTGAAAGTGTAAACTTCCTCTCAATGCTTCGAATGCATCATCTAAAGCCTCGGCACTATTTTATTTATACCCTACCTTGTTACCCACTTACCACCATAGGGGTGAGGTAACAAGAGATGAGTAGCTGAATTTCGTATTCAACCAAAGAACTATTAATGTGGGAAGTATAATTTATAAGAAT
This sequence comes from Papilionanthe hookeriana x Papilionanthe teres, assembly GCA_022702705.1. Lineage (NCBI taxonomy): Eukaryota > Viridiplantae > Streptophyta > Magnoliopsida > Asparagales > Orchidaceae > Papilionanthe > Papilionanthe hookeriana x Papilionanthe teres. The sequence goes on from CM040432.1 coordinate 4,029,064, forward strand.
ATATTAGCCACCGCAAGAAGTGAAAGTGGAGGAGGACTAGGACACCTTGGTCTTATTTATGCACTCGCCAATTATCCGGGGTAGATGCAAGGGATGACGAGGAACGGGCAGCCTATGAAACCCATTACTCGGCTATTAAGAAATATGAACCCACCAAGGATGGAGATCTGGGACTAAGCTATGTACCTTCTTCTCGAGTAAAAGAGATATTCCCTCTACTAATTATGACCCTCCCTCCCACAGTACTCCTACCCTTCAGATTTGATGAATGAGATGACTCTACAAAATGAAAAGTTTTTGAAAATAGAAGAAAAACCGGAGCATATCGATCAGAGAATCGGGAGGCTTAGAGAGAAGACATGATTATGACAGCCGAGTACTCGCAGAGACCGTAGTATGAGATAGCCTATTATGATGTCGAGAATCGTTATAGAGGAGGAGAGCTCGATACAGTATTTCGAGTGACCCCATATACATTACCACCTAATCCACCCACCGATCAAGGAAACGATGATATAGTTCGGGACTTTGATGCGGAAGATTAGATGCTGTGTTTATTTGTTTAGTTATAGACTCTGATGTTATGATTGTTTGTTTATTGTTTTAAATTTTAGTATTAATGTTTTAGTATATGAACTTGATTATGATGTAGTGTAGATTGTTTTAATATTGTTGTTAAAGTTATATAGTTTTTAAATTTTTAATGTTTTGAGACCGTTATTGTAACCTTGGATTGAATTAGGTAAATGTATGTGATGTAGTATAATATGTTAGTATAAAATGCGGTAGTATTATGTTAAACTTCTTTACCCAAAGACTTTCTTTAATATTATGTGTGTAGAAAAATACTATCAAGACAAAAAGTTAATTAAGTAATGGAAAATCCCGTAATTTCAAAAAAAGAAGAAATACCTAAAGCTCGAAGGTATGATTTAAATATTATAGTTTATTTCCTTTTCACCATATATAGATAGATAGAAAAATTTAAGTTTGGGGGAGGAAAAAATACAAATTTAATTATTAATATGTTCTCAATTTACATTTTCAAAATTATTATAAAAATGAATTTTTGTAGTACTTTAATTCAGCAAGCTAGAATTAATTTATTTAATTATTATAGAAAGTTAAGAGAAATACTTTTAATGATTAACTAATTTTATAGATTAAGAAATTTAAGCTTTTAAAAGGATAAGAATATAGTTAACTATTTAAAGTAAGGAAAACTATATTTTCAAATATGAAATTCTTAAGTATTTAGTCGAGAAAGAAAAGATCGAAACTCAATGAAGTAAAAGCTTTGAAATATATATTAAGTAAGGAAATGTTTCCAGATTCAAATTTAGGAAGATGAAAATGAAGTTCAAAATTAGTTACCGTACTCAACTAAAAATAGTGATCTCACTTAAAAAAAAGTAAAGAAAAAGTTGATCGAAAATCAATCCAGAAAGAAAAAGAATATATATATATATATATAGCCTTTTTTAGAGACATATGTAGTGTGGGATTTTCTTCAACTTTACAGGTTGCAGTTCATTATTTGACTTATCTTAGCAAGCTAATTAAACATCAGAATTTTAGAGACATATGTAGTGTATGACTGCGGCATTTCTCTTTAAATAACCCTCCCAACAAAATAAAAGTGAATACTGATGGAAGTTTTCAGCCTCTATTGCCGGGATTATGGAATTCAGAGACAAGCCTTTGGGATTGCTCTCCTTATTTTCCACTTCCAACTGCTTTTATTGATGCCATGAAGTTTAAATAATTGCTATATTTCAATATTGCTTTCAGATTAAATGCTAATTCAAGCACTTGGTGGTTGAGTCAGATTCTATCAACCGTATTAAGTTTTCAAAAAATACTAAGCTACCCCATGGTACATTAACATTTGGATGAGAAGGATGACCAATTTCATAAAAGACATGACAAGAAAATGAGTCACATCATAGAGAAGGTAATGCACCAACATCGGCTTGCATCACAAATGGTTGTAATGATAGGATTTTTGTTAGTTCTACTCCCCCTTCACCTCTTTAATTTTGCTTCATAGTGACAATCAATCTTCCATATGTAAGAAGATAGTGTAATCATATTTTACAAGTGAAATGAAGTTTCGTGCTTGCTCATTTGTGCATTTTTTAAGTTAAAAAATATATATAGCCTTTATATTATTCCGTATCCGGAACTCCTCAATGGGCTTTTCTCACTATATCCCGAGGGTGATACCCTTACTCAATGGAGTGCTTCCATTATGCTCCATGACTTGCCGCATTCAAGGAATGGGCCATCCAAGCTGTTCAGCTTGATTCCGCCACGTAAATTTCATGCCGTCATCTCGATTCAAGCTTCTTTCCGTCCGATAACTCCACGTTTCAATTTTATCTCGATCAAAGAAGAATCCTTTTCTCGGCTATAATTATCAAGTAGAGCGAGATTAAGTGTTTCAGAAGGTAATGTTTATTCTCGGAGGCGTTAACAGTTGAAGCAAATCCATCAAACAAGATTCAGAGAGATTGAAGCCTACGAGTATCGCGTTTTGGTTTCTGCACATTAAAGTTGTTGCGACCCAAATTATGGGAGGTTAATGATGGTGTTGATGTTTCCTTCACCATGTCTTCTCCCTTCAAGAATCGTAAGTCATGCATAGAACACCATCCTTTCCCCAGTGATGTCCACAGGAGGCCAAGTCAATATGGTGGATTCCCCGCAATAAAATATCTCAAATCATGTGTTCAGAGGAGATATCAATATAGCAGCAAATTATGATAATCCAATATCAGGTGGTGCTAACATTGGCTGCCATGATACTAATCTTCATCCAACCGAGAAGAAGATTGAAGCTACGTTTTCGAAATCGACAAAGGTAAGAACTCGAGTGTGGAATCATGTTCTCTGGCGTAAATTGAACACGTATAGGCTAGGAAGGTAAAATATGCTAACAAATGTCTCTTGGCCTCCTTCAACTCTTCGTAGCTCGTAACTCTAACCGGATGGTAGCATTAGCTTTTAATTGTTCTATATTAGCGTAATCAAAAACATGTTAAAGAATTTGTCTATTATGGTCTCTCGATACTTATGGTCGTATTATTCTCTAATTTAGGTCTTGTCAGATTGATGATAAAATATATATGTATATAGATAAAGTGAGGAGAAAACTTAAGGAGACATGTTTATCAAAAATCGCTTCATTCAATCAACCTAAAGGTTAAACTTCAATTACATTTAACTTAAATATACGGATTAAGATTTTTACTAAGTAGTGCTTCCATGAATTCCTATCATCTGAATATCTTAAGTAATTTAATATTTAAAAAGTATAGTCATTCTTAAAATAAATAAGACTATAAATCTAAATTTGAGAACTAAATAAAATTTTTCATATCTATAGAACTAGTTTAATTATTTTAAAAATATTTCTATTAAACTTTACTATAATGCTTATTTAGATCAAATTCATAGTATTTCGGAATTAAAACTTTACTACAAATAATCATTACTTTTATATAGTATTAAAATTACTTGAGGACAAGTAATAGTTAAGTTTACGGGATTTTAATCACAGAAAAATGTATTGAGAAATTTCTACCAATTTTATATGAAATTGCACTTTAAAGAAAGGTATTTTCTTTATTTTATTGCAGAATGAAGATTTATAAGTACTGAAAGAAAACACAAAAGAAGCGGATTTGAGCAAAAGGACTCAATTAGATCAAAATTGAACTATCCCGTCATCACGTCAGAAAAGGCCATTGACGGCGAGTTTTTCCTAAAAGTTTTGAATATATTGTAAAGGTGCCTGCCGATGGCGAGATCGAGCTCTGTTGACAGCGAGATCGGCGGGCGAGCTCATTCTAGAAGCCCGCCGATGGTGAGACAAGCTTGAAAAGAGTCAAAATACATTGAACCTCGGACGTCAAGAGGTGCTTAAGCAACCTTTCGAGATTCGAATTTCTTCTATAACAGAGACGAATTCCCATTTGTAAAAGGTGTGCCGTTTTGTGTCATTTGTGTGGAAGTTAAGTGTAATTTAAGAGTCTTTTAGTGAGTAGATAAAGTGTTTAGCGTTTTTGGTGTGTTGTACCGGAAGGAAGAGTCAAATGAACTTTAAGGAGTCTGTCAGGAGAAGACCGAGATAAGTATATTTGTTATTTGTTTGTTAACTTTAATGAAATCCATGCTTTTTGTTACTTTTCCCATTCATTCTGAGTATTTTCCTTAGTCTTTCTCCTTGTTATTGAGATTTTTGTGAAAAGATGAATTAAAGTAGTCAGGCTCCTAAAATATAGAAATTGTGCTAATCTTTACTTAAATCTTAATTTACTTTCAATCCGGCCAATTAATTTGTTAGTATTATTGAATTATCAACTATAAGAAAGATTACATCCAAGATTCAAGGAAGTCAAAAGCCTGGAAGAGTGGGTGCAAATAAATCAGGGAAATATTAACTATCGGGCGTAGAATCTGGCATTTTAGTGAGCGACTAAAAATATTCAATTCAAATTTCTAATGTTTAGAGCCGGGCGTAGATGTTAGCCCTCAAGTGAGGGAAATGGTGGGAGCTCTGAAGTGGCAGCCGCTTCTCCCAGCCTTAGCCGCATTTCCGCACCCAAACATAAGACTAGTAAAATGCTCAGACCGGACCTCAAAGGGTAAAGAATATGAATGTTCTATTCGGGCATAATATAATTAAAAACTTCATTTAATTCTTCATTCACTTAATTCTCTTAAAACAAGGAGAAAAATACTTTTTCAAATCTTATATTCTACCTTTGTAGTTATTAGTTTATTTTAGTCTATGCTCACTTTATACGACATTAAAAGAAGTAGTTTACTTTAAATCGTCTTTGAAATTCTCTAACTTTCCCGTGGGATCGATAATCTGTGGACTCCACAGCCCTATATTACTTGATAACGATACGTATACTTGCATAGTATCCACAATATAAATCATAAATCCATAACAATCACGTATCTATATATATATATATATATATATATTCAGTACGGATCAAGTTGTGCTGCTAACTTTTAATATCATGTTTTTAGTATAAATAATATCAAAAGTGGATCACGTGGCCAAGTGGCTTCATCCTTTAGGCTCTTCGAGCTCCAATGAACATGCCGAGCAAATTCGCCGAGGCCTCACCTCCCGAACCAGGTATGGACACTCTTCCCAAGAGCTTCTTTCAATTCTCCATTTTGTTTTCAGGTCAATTTCAATGCAAGTTAGCTTTCATAGATGTGTTCGTCTCTTCAAGATGAATCCATAGAGTATAAGAACACGAAAATCACTGAGAAATGAGGAGATACTAGGAGCCCGAGTGTGGACGGTCACCTGTGCACACCCGCCGTACGATGACCAGAACTGCCGGATCGCGCGTGTATCGAACGGACGATCCAAATCGAGTTCGACGAGGAGATGGAACAAGACCGCTGCCGCGTGGCATCCTAGTCGATGGCGCGCAGGGACAGAATGCGCCGGCGTGGCCTTCTGAATCGCCGAGGCTGGACGCAATGTTCGATCGTTAAGTAGAAATTGTGTATTTTCGGATTTATTTAAATACCTAACTTTAAAATCCATATTCTGTAGAAAAATAATAAAAATAAACTAAAAATACCTCGTTCCTTGAAATCGCAGGAGAATAATGTGGAAAAAGAATCGTAGTTAATTTGATGAGTATTTTATTTTTAATTAATTATTTACTCATTTCAGTATTTTAATTCCCCATTTGTGATAGACAATTCACCATGGCATTAGACCATAAAGGCTTTGAAACTCTGATCTGAAATATTTCCTGAATTTTTCAAGGTCAGAGGATATCTCATGACAAGTTATGCATTTTTCAAGTTTATGTCACTATTTTTGGTATTTTAATTCCATTAATTGAAGATATTGCTTAGAAAATTCTAGAAAATTGGGAAGTTTTCAGGACCAGAGGACCCTAGTATAATTATTTTTTGAATTAATTCATTAAGAATAACTCCACCGCCTCTAATTACTCAAAAAAACTAAACATTAATTAATTAAAATGGTTAACCACACATCAAAAGAACTCGAAAATAAGCTTCCCTCCACTGATCTTTAGGATCTGAGGGACCTCACATAAAAATTTGGAATCAATTGGAAATGTTTAACCCCACTAAATGGATTAATTAAGTTACATAACCAAAATTAAACTTTAAAAATTCATAACTCTAAAAATAAATTTTAAAAATTCACCAAATTGGTTTTGTGGGCTCTCCCCGATATCGTAGGAATGCTAAAATTAAAATTGGATTTTTTTAAAAATCTTTTTCACATTATTTTAATATTTTAAATAATTAAAAATAATAAAAATCATAAAATAATAAAAATCACAAAAATGTCATATTTTGACCCCTAATCACTTGGTGAACAAACTAAATATTTTTCTCAAGTCTTTTGGTTAAGATATTGAATTTTAAATGCTTAAGACAATTTTTAATATTAAAAAATAGATTTTTCAACATTTTCACCAAATTAATTCTAATAAATCAAAGAAAAATCATAAAAATATAAAATTTGTTTCTCTGAACTCCTTGAGGTCAGAGAGATTTAAGAAAAGTATAAAATCCATTTTTTAACTTTAATTTTATTTTATAATTGATTAATACACTAAAACTCAAAATAATTATAATAAATAAAATATAATTCAAAAAATCACCAAAATTGGTCCAAGTGGTCCTCTGGTCATTAAAAATATCTCATAATTTTTAAGGACGTAAAACCTTACCTCGTCATGTTGTCGAATTTCCATTAAAAATTCCTATTTTTCATCAAAATAAATATATAAATTAAATTAAATTCAGAAAAATCACATTTTCTCCTCTACTGCCTTAATTGATATATGAGTGAAGTGACATAAAAATTTGAGCTCATTAGAGCTCAATTTGATGAGTTATGAAATAATTAAGCTTAAAAGCAGATATTATCAATTAAGAATTTTAACTCCTTAATTAAAACTTTAGGTTAAATCAAAATGGGGGGTAAAATTTTTTATCTTAATTCTCTCTTAGATGATTGAAACTTTGTAAAATAAAAGGGTAGGAACTCATTGATCACTTCTAATAAATCAAAAAAAAAAATGAAACCTTAATTAATTAAATAATTGGAATTTCGAAGAATAATTAAAAAATTGGATTATTAAAATGGGGATATAATTTAGAGATACCATAATCAATTAAACTAAAATCCCCAAGTGAATCACTTTAATTATATTTAACTTTTTAATTAAACTTAAGATGATAATTGAAATTAATAAATTAATAATAAAGAAAGACAACCTTAATTAAATTAAAACTTAAAATATTAAATAACTTGATAATTAAATTGAAATAAATTTAAAACATTCAAAAAAAATTTATATTAATTTAAAAAATCACTTGAAAGCAAATTTAAAGTAAACTTGAAACATCAAAATCAATTTCAAATATATATATATATATATATATATATATATATATATATATATATATATATCTTAATTAAAAAATCAAACGAATTAAAAAGTTAATCTAGAATATTGCAATTAAATTAAAAATTAAATCATTAAAAGTCTAAATTAAATAATTTAAACTCCTCTTTCAACTCAAATATTTTAAAACACTGTAACAAACAACTTGAACACTATTCCAAACTTAAAATTTTATAACTAAATTAAATCACCTTAAAACATTAATTCTAAATTTAAATCGTTGAAATTCTTAATAAATTATTTCATTTCCTAAAGACTTTTATCATTATAACTCTTAAATGGAGCATCAAGTGAGGTGTCACTTCATTCATGGGATAATCAAATGTCCTAAGTTCATCGAGCAAGAGTTAAAACTTAACTAAAAATTTTGGGATTTATCAGATTCATCTCTACACTAAAAATTCATTTAGACTCGAAATAATCTCGAAGTATCAAAAGATGTTTAGAACCCGTTCTAAGCACTTCCTCAATACAATGAGATGTTTTAAGAAGAATAATTGAACTTAATTGTTCACAAAGAAAATCATCCTTAACAAAATCTAAAGAACCTAGACGTCATAGAACCCATCAGTTAGGATGATTGGGGATCTGTACAACGAGAACCTTCCTTAGCCTTTACCTAGGTACTTGTTGCAAATATTTAAATGTTCTAACATGTGTTTAAGCGTAGCTCTAACGACGGTAACACTGCGCACGTTTACTTTATCGCAATTTACTTATCGCAACTTATTTACTCCGCACCGCGCTTTACTTTTCTTGTACGATAAAATGATTGTTGCATGAAAACCGAAACCTTTAGGATAGCCACAAAACTGAAACCAAAACTAAATTAAAAGTCACACAAGATAAAATTCACCACCATGACATCTAAAATATAAAAACAATAAAATTTAATCACAATGTAATAATAAAACCACAACTTTAACTAAATTAAAATGCCTCGTTGAATGATTGGGAATACCCTCGGATGATGTAACCCACGTGTTGCTAACGGGATTTCCCACGCTCTAAATGAAAGTGTGGAACTCATTCAGTTGAGTTTAGCAAATTCATCTGTGACTAAAGGAATTCTGTGAAAATAACTAAGGTTTTACGACGGAACCGCGATCTTAATTCCAGCTTTGTTTAATCAACTTTAAGATATGTTTTAATTAAAATACTAAAGACATTTGGACTTTAAGATTTCTCTAAACCAAGACACTTTTCTCATCCCCGGATTTTTCACCTTCTAAAACTAAACCTCTCGCAACAACAAGGAGCTTCGTATATGTTTTTGGCAAAGATGCCCATCTTCGTCAAGAAATCCCTGATCGACACGCAAAAACCATTCTTAGAATTAACAACCAAGCCATAGGACTTCGAGGTAGTTTGTCTACTGCAACATAAATCAACTCTTCATTAGGCATTTCCTGCATAATCATGTTATGTAAATTAAGCCCTCACTAGTTTTAGATTCCGAGATGGGCCGTTTGGTACGACATAAACCCCCTCACATCTTCGAGGCTATTTCCGTGTGATCATATCATACAAGCATAAGTCCTAATTAATTAAAATTGGCAGGATGAAACATTAAATAACATATTCTCAAATTGAAGCCAAACCATAGGATAGTTAAAGTCACCGGTTCACTTCGGGTTCGTGACATCCTCTACTTCTCTTCCATCGGACTCTAAAATAAATTGTTCCAAATTCGAGCTATTGCCTTTTAAATTCAAATTCAATTGTTGAAACCCTAAACTTTGAAATTCTTGAGAGCAAAACCACTGATCATTATTGAGATTTTTCTTAAATGATTCCCGTCATTTAAGTGTACTTAACTATGTATCATTTTATGTGGAACTTTAAGAACCTGTGTAATACAAACCCTGCTTATTCTCGTTATATTGCTGTGGGAATCTGTCATTATAAAATTGGTTCGCAGACCAAACGGATTTCACAAATCTTCTAGTTTATTTAATCGAGCCTCATCATCAAATAGTGCATCTATTCTTCGGGATGGGAGCACACGGCTCAGGATGCGGTGCTCATTTATATAAACTATTCCGGGATGTGAGACGGCTGATTTCATATCTTAAAATTTTCAAACTTAAAAATTATTTTCAAAATCAAATGCTACTTCCCAAATTATATATAAATTAAATTTAAAATTGCTTCGAGTGAACAGAGGAGAATAATGTGGAAAAGAAATCATTTAATTTCATCAAGTATTTTATTTTTAATAATTTATTTACTATCTGCATTGTTTTAATTCTCCATGCATATAGGAAATTCACCATGGCATGAGACCATAGGGCTTTTGAAGCCTCTGAATTTGGGAACATTTCCTGAATTTTCCAAAGTCAGAGGCCATCCCTATGAGAAGTTATTGATTTTTCAAATTCATGTTACTGTTTTAAGTATTTTAATTCCAATAATTAGCATGTTGTGAAATAAATTCTGGGAAAATTTGGTGATGTCTCTTATGACCAGAGGACCCTAGGAAAAATAGGTTTTGAGTTAACTTATTTAAAATAACCCTAATTGGCTTAAACACCCAAAATAGATCCCTAATTAATTAAAGCTAACCATACATCAAATTGACTTGAAATCAATTCTCCACTGACCTTTAGGATCAGAGGAACACACCATAAAAATTTGAAGTCAATTGGACTTGGTTAGCCCTACTTAAATGGGTTGATTAAGCCATTTAGTCATTTTAAACTTTAAAAATTCATAACTTTCAAAATACCTTTCAAAAATTCACCAAATTAGTTTTGGAGCCTCTCTGATATCAGGGGAATTTAAGAAAATTAAAATTTCAATTTTCTAAAAAAGTTGATTTTTTAATATTATTTTAATATTTTAATAATAAAAAAATAATAAAAATCATAAAAATAATAAAATTCACCAAAATGTCACATTTTGACTCTTAATCACTTGGGAACAAATCCCATATTTTTCTTAGGTTTATTTAATGAGATATTAAATTTTAAAGCCCTAAAGTAATTTAAAAATTAAAAAAATACATTTTTTGGCATTTTCACTAAAATAATTATAATAAATCATAAAAAAATTAGAAAATTGCAAAAATTGATTCTATGATTTCCTTGATATCAGAGAGATTTTTGAAAAATATAAATTTCATTTTTCAACCTTTATTTTATTTTTAAATTAATTAACACTCCAAAACTTAAAACAATTATAATAAAAATAATATAATTCAAAAAATCACCAAAATTGGTCCAAGTGGTCCTCTAGTCATTAGGAATGTCCCATAATTTTCTTAAGGACAGAAACTTTCCTTGGTCATATTATTAAATTTTCCTTGAAAATTCCTATTTTCCACCAAAAATAATTACATAAATAAATTAAATGCAGAAAAATCATATTTTCTCCTCTCATGTCTTTATTGGCATATGAGTGAAGTCACATAAAAAATTTCAAGTTCATTTAAACTCAATTTAGTGAGTTATGAAATTATTAAGCTTGAAGGGCAAAATGGTAATTAAAAATTTTAACCCTTAATTAAAACTTTAGGTTTAATAAAATTAACAAGTAAAATATTTGATCTTAATCTGATTTAGATGATTGAAATTTAAATAATTAAAGGGTAGAAACCTACTAAACAATTTAAAATAATTGAAATAAACCTTAATTAAATAATTGATTAAATTTGGAAGAATAATAAAATTGGAATTATTAAAATAGGGATATTATTAGGAAGAGATTTATTCTTTAATCTAAAAAAATCCCTAAATTAATCATCTCAATAATATTTAATTCCTAATTAAAAATGATAATTCAAATTTAAGTTTTAAAATGTTAAAGGACTTAATCACTAAAATTAAATTAAAAAGTTAAATTATTAAACTCATTTTAAATTTTCAATTAAATTAAAACTAAAAATAAAATTAAATTAAAAATTAAATTAAATTAAATTAAATAAATAAATTAAATTAAATTAAATTAAAAAATGTTAAATTAAATTAAATTAGAATTAAATTAAAACATATTAAATTAAATTAAATTAAATTAAATTAAATTAAATTAATATTAAATCAAATTAAATTAAATTGAAGGAAATTAAATTAAATTAAATTAAGTCAAGTTAAATTAAAAAAATAAATTAATCAAACTAAATCAAATCAAATTAAATTGAATTGAATTAAATTAAATTAAATTAAAATTAAATTGAATTAAATAACATCACCTAAGACATAAAGAAATTAAATATAAAGCAACTTGAACACTATTCCAAATTTAAGCCCTCTAACTGAAGTTAAACTAAATCCTAAACCATATGAACACCAATTTGCCCTCGAAAATTTTGGTTATCATAACTCCTAAACAGAACATTAAATAAAATACTACTTCACTTATAGAATATTCAAATGTCCTAGTTCATTCGAGCGAAGACAACAACAAAAATTGAATTCCGGACGATTAATTCATTTGTATAATTAAATTCATTTGGACTTAAAACAATCCTAGAAATATTGAAAAGATGTTTAAGATTTGCCTTAAGCACTTCCTCGATATGATAGGATGTTCATAAGAACAATTGAACTTAATTATTCTTTGATGAAGAAAATCGTCCTCAAACCAAAACACAAGAACCTAGACGTCATAAGAAATGACTAGCTATAGGATTAGGAACTTGGTAGAAAACCATAACCCTTCCCTTAGCTTTACCTAGGAACTTGCTTAAATATTCTAATTGTGTTTTAAGTGCAGCTTGGGATAACGGGAAGACCCTCCAGGTACGCTTTTATTTTATTGCAGTTTACATTATTGCAATTTTTTTAATTGCATCGCACTTACTTTTTCTTGCATGATAAACAACTATTGCATGAAAACCCACACCTCTAGGGTAGCCCCTAAAACTGAAACCAAAACTAAATTAAAAGTCATTGCAAGAAAAAATTCACCGCCACAACATTTCAAAATATAAAACAACTCAAAATTTAATCACAAACATAACACAAAACTACAATTACAACTAAATTAAAACGTCCTGTTGGATGATCGGGAATACCTCGGATGATGTAACCTATGTGTTGATAACGGGATTTCCCACGGTCTAAATGAAAGTGTGGAACTCATTCAATTGAGTTTAGCAAATTCATCTGGACTAAGTGAATCCGATAAAAATAACGATGCTTGGAAGGATGGAACCACAGGATCTTAACCGGTGTTGTTATACTCAACTTTAAGATTTGTTTTAAATAAAACATAAAAAACACTTGGAAATTAAGATTTTCTCTAAACCAAAACACTTTTCTCATCTCCTGATTTATGACTTCTAAAACCAAACCTCTGCAACAACCAGGAGCTTGGAGCATGGTGGGCAGCACGGCCATCGTCGTCAGCAAAACTTGAATCTACATCAGCAAAACTGTCTTAGAATTAAACAACAAAGCCATAGGATTTCGAGGTAGTTTGCCTAGTGCAACATAAATCCTCAACCTTTTCGTTAGGCATTTGCATTGCAAACTAAGCCCTAACCGGACTTAGGATTCCGAGGTAGTCGTCCGATATGACATAAACCCTCACATCTTCCGAGCTATTTCGTATGATTCTATCATATAAATATAAGTCCTAATTAATTAAAATTGGCAAGATCAAAACATTAAATAGATATTAGGATCTTCCTAAATTCAAGCCAAACAATAGGATAGCCGGGAAATTACCGAAGTTCGCTTCGAATCGTAATTTCTCCTACCTTTCTTCCTTTGAAATCCCAAAACAAAATGTTCCAAACTCGATCCATTCCCTATTGAAATTCCAAAATTCAATCCCTTGAAAACTTAAACTTTGAAATTCTTGAGAGCGAAATTACCGATTATTATCGAGAGTTTTCTTAGGTGATTCCCGTCACTTAAGATGTAATTAACTATAGGGGCTTGCCCTTATAGTGGAATTTTAAAGAACCTGTGTAATATAAACCTCGTTTAATGCTTTCATATTAAGTAGGGGAATTTGTCGGCTTATAAAATTGGTTCGCGGACCAAACGGATGTCACGGATCTTCTAGTTTATTTAATCGAGCCCCATCGTCAAGCGAGTGTGCTTATTTTTTGGGATAGATACATCGTTTGTGGTACGGTGCTCGTTTATATAAACTATTTGGGATGTGAGATCGATTTGATTTCATATCTTAAAATCTTCAAATTTAAAAATTATTTTCACAAATCAAATACTACTTTTCAAATTATTTATTTAAATTAAATTAAAAATTCCGACAACTTCTGTTAGGCGACCCCTTTTCAAAATAAAATACACAACCTAAAAATATGTCGACAGCCATGTGTCAAAAGCTTGGATTAGAATGGTATGTGAGAAGGCTCATTTTGCACTTGGTTTGGTCAACCCATGGAAATGGGCTTGGTTCACTGAGGGAGGATCAGATGAATCAGCTAGGAAAGGGTAGAGAAGTCACCATCCATGAATATTTTGATTAATCATGGATTAAGGTGAAGCATTAAAAGGGTTAAAACCTTTTTAAGAGGGATTAAAAGAGGCTCCTCCTTTTGCCATTAATGGCTTGGTCACATGTCAAACCTTCCATGGCTTCATGTGGCTTGTCCATGGCTTGCATGTGGCTTCATTTGGCTTATCTTTGACTTAGGAAAAGTGGATCCATTTTTATGAAAAAGGAATTTGGAGATTTTGGCAATTTAGTGAAAAATTTAGATGGTGCTTGATTTAGGTTGATTGAATGATTGATTTGGGACATATGAATTGATCCCAATTAAAGGGATGATGAGAAGGAATTGTCATGTGGGCTTTGGGCCTTTTGAAATTATTTTTGATGGGCTTTTTGGAAGGCTAAGGGGATGGGCCTTTAGGTTTCAAAACAAATTTTAGGATGAGAATTTTGCAAAGGATTAGATCCAATAAGTGTTGAATTTAATTTAGGAATGTTTCATGAATGATTTGGAATAAATTTGAAGTAGTTTAGGCTTGAATTGGGTTGATTTGGACCTCTTTGTAAATGGGCCAATGTAGGTCAAATTGGGCTAACATGGGCCAATGTTGGGCTAGGGTTCAAATTGATGTAAAATTAATGTTGGGAAATGTTTATGGGAGTGTTTCAAAGAGGTTTTGGCTTTGTTTGGGTTTTGATTTTGGGGTTCGGGCTTATTTGGGTTAGGTTTGGGTTTAGGTCAAAATTGGGCTTTTTGGCTTTGAGTTGAATTTGAGTGGGGTTTGGGTCTAAATTTTGGGTAAATCATGTTAGTGTTTTGTTTGTGAGGATGTTAGGGAAGGTTTAGAAAAGATTTGGGGTTAATTGGAGTTGAATTGGGTTAGTTTGGATTAGGTTTGGGTCATGGGTCCAAATTGGGCTTTAAGGCCAAAAGTGAAATTGGATTCAAATGTCAATCAAATTGGACTTGGATTTGGTCTAGATTGGTGTTGGGAATGTTGAATTGAAGTTTAGAATTGAATTGGACCAGAATTTGGGTCAATCGGGTAGGTTTGGCTTGACATCGGGTTCACTTAGGGTTAAATTGGGTCAAATTGGGGGTTTTGACAAAAGTGGGGTAAATTGACAAAATTGGCCCATGGTGTAGTTGAACAAAATGAAATTGGGAATATTTGGGATTTTCTGGAATTTGCTGGGAATTTTCTGAATTTTTGAATTTTTTTTTGCTAAGAGGGGCATTTTGGGTATTTGGAGGGTATTGGGAGGTATTTTTGGAATTTTTGATATTTTTGGCTATGGATGATCAACTTGATTGGTGAGGAAATGTTCAAGGTTAATTTTGGGGAATTTTGGGTGATTTGGAAATTTTGAAAATTTGGGTAATTTCAAGGGCTTTGGGTAGGCTAGGCGGGGTGTAGGTTCCCGGGGGTCAAAAATTGAAAATTTGGAAAATTGAAGATTAGGTGAATGTAAGTGCAATTTCATAAAAAATAGATATGAATTTCTTAACATATTTTTCTGTGATCACTCTTCCATCAGTCAGAAATTCCATGATCTCATCTAATTCCCCTTCCGTAGGATGATAGTTAGAATAAAAACAGAACATGTCAGGAGGTAGTCCATAAAAGTGTTGATTGACCTTGAACAAAAGTTGACCTCATGCCTCCTAACCATCACTTGATTCTCTTCTGCAGCAGACAAATTTGGATAAAATTCTCTAACCACAGAAACAACAGCAACAGCGGAGAAACAACAGTAATTCTCCCAGTTCCTTCTAGCAATCATATCTTCAATGACTTCTCCTGGCTTACTAAATACACGCTCAAGAATCAACTTACGTGACTGCAGTGCGTCAACTTATCGTTCCTCAGCCCTCGTGCTAACAAATTTGTTAGAATCAAATCTGGCCTTTTCTCTCGCACGCTTTGACTTTTGAGCCATCTCTAAAAAAATCACGAAAATTTACCATATATTCAAAAATAAAACTAAACTTGCTAAATTATCTTCCAAAAGATGTTTTCACTAAATCCAAGCAATTTCTCAAGTTTTTCCTCAAATTTTCACCATGAATAGTGATTTTAAGATTTTCCATATTGTACTCAAAATACATTGTGAAAATAAAAAATTTTTGCTTAGGAGTAGTGCTCTAACCTCAAGGAATCCAAATCTAACAATTTTTGTTGAGATCGGCTCTTAAATGATCCACAATATGATGCCCTAGGCTCCTCTTTCGCGATAAACCGAAGGTTGAAGACGATGGGGTGGTTAAAAATGGCAAATTTTGGGGTTTTAACTGCTGGGAACCAATTTTCACAAACTGGCGCCTAAGCGTGAACTCCTCGATGCTTAGCCGGGAAATCTGGCGCTTAAGCGCCGGCACTCTGGTGCTTAGCCGCCAGTACCCAGATTTTCACAATTAAGGTATATGCACTAAATCACTTTGTTAATCACCCTTAATTACTCTAGAATAATTATTTCTCCCCACATAAACCTTCCATATTCCAAATCAAAATTTTAATATCCATTGATTCCACACAAATTTCACACAAACACAAACTTATATTAAAACAAACATAACACTTAATACAATTCTAGAATTTCTTTCCACACATAAAGGATGAAATTCTCTAAATACAAGAGACTTTAATCTCAAACTGATAAGTATACATCTCTAGGATGTAACCATCACATCATCAGGCTTAGTTGATACTTAAATATAAACACTAAACACACCAAACATAACACACATTAACATTAAACAAATAAGAACAAAGCACTCTTAATTCCATTCTCCCTTAGGCGAATTATATCCTAAACCATTATGATTCTCATTTGACCCTTCTGGAATATAAATCTGATAAAACGGGCGATAATTTTTCATCCTTAAATCATCTTCTTCAATCCATTTGTTCTTCAGAAACATCGCCTTATCCTCTTCTTCCATGTACCTGGAATGACTGAATTGCATCTTGAGTTGCCATCCCATGTGCTCCAAATGCAGATTACTTTCATGGATTTTTGCTTCCATCGAAGTCACTCGAGCTTCAATTTTTTCAATCATTTTAGCAATCCCTCGAATACTAATATCGAGATATCCATCGAATAACTCTTTGAAGACTGTCACTAACGAACTTACTCTTGTTAGAATCTTGCTTCTTCTTAATCTCATTCTCCCAGGAAGACATGATGCACTCAAAACTCTCTTTTTAAGACTCAGAAATAAAAAAAAGACTTAGGGCAAGTGTTTCTCTTAAATTAGGTCCTTTTTATAGACTTAGGAAGTGCTAAAACAACCCCAAGACGTTTTAAAACTCCAAAATAACTTCCAAAACTACTCCCCCACGATTTAGGCTTCTAGAACCTCAATTTTCACGTTTTTTATATCTGCGGCGCCTAAGCGCCAACCAGTCGGCGCTTAGTTGCCAGTGCTCAATTTAGCATAGGTCTGCTAAGTGTCCAAATTTTCATTCTGACTCCTCTAAGTCATCAAATAAGGTTAAATAAACTCTACTATAGTTTAAAAACTCCAAATTACTACTACGAAAAACATAAAAATAAATCAAACAAAGCACACTAAATAAACATTAAGCAAAGCACATCGATAATTATGGGTTGCCTCCCACAAAGCGCTTGTTTTAACGTCTTCAGCCTGACATACCCAGAACTCATTCTGAGTGACCTAACATCAAATTATGATCAAATTTACATTTATTGACTAAAAAATATGGTTTAAGTCTATGTCTCGTTAACTTTAAATATTTTTTCGAGCCTTAGGATCTCGAATATCTACAAGTCTCCATAAGAATAAACTTTTATCACAATAAATGGACCCATCCACCTGGACTTAAGTTTTCCGTAAAATATTCTCAATCTAAGCATTATACGAAGAAACTTTTGTCCCGGTACAAGATTTTTAGTAAGAATCCTCCGATCATGCCATAACTTTATCTTTTCCTTATAAATCTTAAGCATTTTCATAAGATTCATTCCTTATTTCTTCAAGCTCATTCAATTGTAATAATCTCTTTCAACAACATATTTCAAATTATAATTGAACTCTTTAATAGACCTCAATAAGCTTTATGCTCAAGTTCAAAAAGTAAATGACAAGCTTTTCCAAAAATCACTTATATGGGGACATTCTTATAAGTGTTCCGTAAGTGATCCTATAGCCCACAAAGCATAATCCAGCTTGATTGACCAATCATTTTTATTTGGATTAACAAGCTTTTTCCAATATTCTTTTAATTTCATGATCGGATAATTTAACCAAATCACTTATCTCATGGATGATAAGCAAGTAGCAATGCGATGATTAATATGATATTTCTTTGCTAACTTTCCAATAATCGCATTTCTAAAATGACTTCCCCCATCAGTTATGATTACTCTTGGTATTCCAAATCTGCAAAATATATTCTTTTTTAAAAACTTTGCAACACTTTGAGCATCACATCGAGGTAAAGCAATAACTTCAATCCATTTGGAAGCATAGTCTATCGCTATCAAAATATAAACATTTCTGAAAGATGGTGTAAATGGTCCCATAAAATCTAGTCCCCAAACATCAAATATTTCAACTTCCAACATATAATTGAGGGGCATCTCATTTCTTCTAGAAATATTTCCTACACGCTGATGTCTATCACAATTTTAATATAAACATTCACATCCTTAAAAATTGTAGGCTAATAAAATCCTGATTGTAATATTTTTTATGAAGTTTTATCACTCCTAAAATATCCCCCATAATCAGAATCATGACATTTTTGAATAATTTCATAAGTCTCTTCCAAAGGGTACATCTCCAAATAATAAGTCCTTTTTTATAAAGCATCCCAAAGTAGCATAAATTTCTTCTTTTCCTGATATGTTAAACCATAGGGTAAAATGTCACTAACAATAAAATTTACTATGTCTGCATACCACGGAACACGCTATTCTTTAACAATGAACAGTTTTTCATCGTAGAAAATGTTCATTAATTTCTTCAATATCACGTAGAGATTTTTCAATTTCAAGCCTCGGACAAATGATCAACAATTCGATTATCGAACCCTTTCTATCTACTATCTCAAAATCAAATTCTCGCAAAAGAAGAATCCATCTTATCAGCCTCGGTTTTGCATCATTTTTCTTCATTAAGTATTTAATAGTAGAATGATCAATATGCACCACACATTTAGTTCCAATTAAATATGATCGAAATTTATCAAAGGAAAATACTATAGCTAATAACTCTTTCTCAGTAGTGGTATAATTAATTTGAGCTTCATTAAGAGTTTTACTGGCATAATAAATTACTTTAAAAATTTTATCATATTTCTGACCTTAAACAGCACCAATAGCATAATTACTAGCATCACACATTAATTCAAAAGGTTTTTCCTTATTTGGTGAAATTATTACAGAGTGCAAGTGATTAATTTTTCTTTTAATATTTCAAAGGCTTTATGGCAACTCATCATCAAAATTAAAAATTGCATCCTTTTCCAAGAAACGGCATAAAGGTTTTGTAATCTTTGAAAAGTCTTTGATGTAACGCCCGTAGAATCCAAAGATGTCCTAAAAACTTCTAATTCCCCTTACATTGATTGGGCAAGGTAAATTAGATATAACTCGAATTTTTGCAGGATCTACCTCCAAACCTTTTTCTCGAAATCCGATGTCCCAAAATAATTCCTCCCCGCTACCATAAATTGGCATTTTTCCCAATTAAGGACCAAATTAGTTTCTTCACAGCATTTTAGAACTTTAGATAGATGTTCTAAACATGATTCAAATGAAATTCCAAACACTAAAAAGTCATCCATAAAAACTTCAATCCCTTTTTCAATCAAATCACAAAAAATAGCCATCATACATCTCTGAAATGTAGCAGGGCATTACATAAACCAAAGGGCATTCTTCTAAAAGCAAACGTACCATAAGGACTCGGTAAACGTAGTTTTCTCGATCCTCGCGAGCAATTTGAATTTGGTGGTAACCAAGATATCCATCCCGAAAACAAAAGTATTTATGTCCAACATTCACCTATCCAACATTCGATCTAGAAAAGGAGTGGAAAATGATCTTTCCTTGTGGTAAGGTTTAATTTTCTATAATCAATGCATATTCACCACCCCGTAACTTATCTTGTTTGTATCATTTCATTCTTTTCATTAACAAATACATGCTTACTCCTCCTTTCTTAGAACACACAATGAATATGACTAACCCATGCACTATCTAAAATAAGGTAGTATAATTCCAGCATCCAACCATTTTAAAATTTCTTTCTTAACAATGTCTTTCATGATAGGATTTAATCTCCTTTGGGGATCAGCCTGCGGTTTACAATTATCTTCCATAAGAATTCTGTGCATACAAATTGAACGATTGATTCCTTTAATATCAGCAATTGTCCATCCAAAAGCTTTCTTGTGCTTCTTCAAAATTTCAAGGAAACTCTCTTCTTCTTTTTCAGTTAATTGAGAGGAAATTATAATAGGCAAGGTTGAGGATTCACCTAGAAAAACATACTTCAAATGATTAGGAAGTATTTTTAACTCAAGTTTAGGACGTTTTTCAATTGATGGACCATAAGATTCATCTTTCTCATTCATATCCAACAATTCAAAACTTTCACGAACATACTTTGAATCTTCCTCTTGAAAATCTTCAGAATCAAATAACTCCTCTTCTTGCTTATATTCCCATTCTTCTCTTTCAGCTTTCTCTTCGTAAGTTGATTTGAAATGACATTCATTTAAATATTCAATAACATCTATCCTATAACACTCATCTTCTTTACCTCTAGCAGGATATTTCATCGATTTTGAAATATTAAATGTAACAGTCTAATCATTAACCCTCATCGTTAATTCACCTTTTCGCACATCTATCATGGCTCGCTCGTAGCTAGAAAAGGTCTCCCCAAAATTATGGGTATCTATTTATCTTCCTCGATATCTAACACAATGAAATCCACAGAAAAATAAATCGATCCACTTTTACCAAAACATCTTCTATAACTCCTTTAGGATATGCGATCGAATGATCTCGCTAATTGCGCAGTTACAAGTAGTTGGGGTTATTTCTCCTAGTCCCGCCTTTTGAATATTGATAGAGGCATAAGATTAATGCTTCGCACCCAAATCACATAAAGCTTTTCCACGTAATCTTTCTTCGATTGCACATGGAATTGTGAAACTACCAGGATCTTTAAGTTTTTCAGGAAGCTTTTTCTGAATATTGCACTGCACTCCTCACTAAGTGCAACAGTCTCATTTTCTTCAAACTTCTTTTTTTTATTAAGAATATCCTTCATAAATTTCGCATAGCTTGGCATTTGTTATAGGGCTTCAACAAATGGAATATTAATGGTAAGCTTCTTTAATATCTCCAAGAATTTTGAAAATTGCTTATCCAACTTTTGTTGACGAAGTCTCTGAGGAAATGGAGGTAGTGGTTTTTCTAAATCAACCTTAGGTGGAGAAATTGGTCTTTCAAAACCTTTTCGAGCGTCCTCTTTAAGTCTTTCAATCTCTTATTTCTCTACTTCAGTTTCTTTTTGAACTCTACCTTCCAATTCTTTTCCACTTCTCAGTTGAATTGCTTTTATTTGTTCTTTAATCTTTTCTCTTGGATTCACTTCAGTATTACTTGGAAGCATGCTTGGGATCTATTACTTAAGGAATTTGCAATTTGTCCCAATTGATTTTCAATATTTCTGATGGTTGCTCCTTGAATTTGTAATTGATTTCCCATATGTGATACTACTTCTTCCATAGAAAACTTCTTCTCCTTTAATTGTGAAGCACTGTTATAACCTAAAGGATAAGTTAATCTATTATTATTATTACCTTGGTTGTTCCAATTCTCCAATGGGTTTACTTGGTGGTTCCCCCATTGTTGATTAACACCACCCCGATTATTGTTATTCCAAGCTTAAAATTTGGAAGATTCTTCTAACTCCGGGTTATAATAATTGGAATATGGGTTGTTAGGTTCGATTATAACATTCACATTTTTCGGTGAAGAATAAGAATCAACCATTCGCCTAATGAATTTTCTTCAATCATGAGATTTGGCCGAGAAAAATTCATCCCAAATTGGTCTATCTTCCTTGATACAAAGAGCAACTTGATTTGCTAACATTGTAAAAGCATCATTTTCATAAACACTGGCTACCTTTTAGGATTTAATCTTTCAGAAGGCCATTGAAAATTATTAGTAGTCATTTCTTCAATTAAGGCATAAGCATCAGAAAATGGTTTAGACATTAATGATCCACCAGTAGCAGCATCGATGATTGATCTAAGAGATCCAACTAATCAATTATAAAAAGTTTGAATTATTAACCAATCTGGTATCGCATGATGTGGACATTTCCTGAGGAGATCTTTAAATCTTTCCCATGCTTCATATATTGATTTCCCTTCAAACTAACAAAAAAATGTTATATCATTTCTCAACTTAGCAGTCTTAGATAGAGAAAAATATTTAGCAAGGAATTTTTGTGACAGTTCATCCCAAGTTCTTATTGATCTAGGTGGTAACAAATGTAACCATATTTTAGCTTTATCCCTTAGTGAGAAAGGAAAAAGTCTAAGTCTAATAGCATCATCCGAAACACTATCATATTTTAAAGTACCACGCAACTCTAAAAAATTAGCAAGATGAAAATTAGGATCTTCAGTTGTTACTCCCCCAAACTGATTATAAGACATCATTTGGATAATAGCAGGTTTAAGCTCAAAAGAATTAGCAGCTACAGCGTAGGTTTTAAATACTACCACGAAGTTCATCTACCGTAGGGTTAACATAATCTCTTAAAGGTCTTAATTCTCGATGGATGCCAACATTTTGATCTTCGATGATTTGTCATTTCTTGAATATTTTTATCTTTTTCTGTATTTTTAATTTTTTTTGTTTTTTCTAATAGTTCTTTCTAATTCAGAATCGTAAGGCACAAGTCCCTCAGAACCTGAACTACGCATACAACAATAAAACAAAACAAAACACAACACACTAACAAAAATAAAGAATAGTAAAAATTTAAAATTTCTTAATTCTCTTTAAAATACAATTATTTTTCTTTCCCCGGCAATGGCGCCAAAAACTTGATCCACCTGATATTTATACTTATAAATATGATATGAAAATTGGCAACGACACCAGAAACTTGATCCCGCAGGATATATATATGCTTATGATTTTGATTTATAATATGGATACTACGCAAGTATACGTATCATTTATCAAGTAATAAAGGACTTTCTGATTAAGCCACGATATATCGAACCCACAGGGAAAGGATGAAAATCTTTAAAGGAATCAGAAAATTATCTTTTTACTTTTTTTAATGGTTTTTGAAAAGTATGTCTTGATTTTGAAAAGTTTTGAAAGTTGATTTGTCTTTTGAAATTTCCTTAATGAAATGTTAAGCAAGAAATTAAAATTATAATAACTAATAACACTGTATGTAAAACACTATTAACTAGAATATCTTTTTCTTTCCTTTTATGAAATAGTAATAATTATTAAAGTATTATTGTGGAAGTATTTAAATTTGTTTTGATAGATAGAAGCAAATGTGTTCTTTACCCTTACTTGGTTCTATAAAGAACATATGTTAATTTGAAATTTTTATCATTTTGAACATGGTTAGGCAGGAAGATACCGGCCTCTCACTCTAGAGTTCCCTCGATTCCCACCAACCTGGGATAACTTCTCATAACAAAACTCAAAACATCAAACCAAATTAGGGGGTTTTAGCTTGTCACTCTAAAATCCTCTAATTTTACTCCCTTCCATAAAAATATCTTCTAATATTACATTCAATTATATGGACTACAATTCTCACCCATATAATTTCTTGTGATTCTTACTAACTTTTATGAGACAATACCGCATTGGATCGTACATAATCTCAGGAAATTCTACAACTTAACAGGCCAAATTAAGAAGTAAACAAAGTTTTCAGAATAAATCTTCACAACTTCTTCCAACTTTAAACACTTATAATTTCCACAATAATTCTCTATAAACTAATTACTTCTCCATTTAAGAAAGAAAAAGATAAAGTAAACTACTCAGAATGCATTGAGAAAATACAAAAAAAACATTGATTTGAAATTAAAAACCATAAGAAAAACAATAAACAAAACAAGTCTTAATTAAAAAACTAAATGTAAGAACAAAAGTAAACACTTATCTAAAAATTCTCTCCACAAGACTCAGGAAGTTCCGCTGAAACTTTAACTACTCACTAAACTACTCCTCAAAGTGGATCTCCCAACTCCGATGACTCAGAATAAACTTCAGACTTTAATAAAAACTAAACTAAAAGAAAGAAAAGAAGTGGGAAGAAGAAGACTTCACTCCGACCCTTTTCTCCTTTCTACTCTCTACTCCTACTCTTAATAAAAACTCTCACAAAATAAAAGTAAAATACCGTAAAAACTCTCTTCAAAATGCAAGTGGAAGAGCAAAAGAAAGAAAGAACCCTTCAAAATGCAAAGGAAGAGCCCCCTAATCTTTCCTAAGGCTCTCTTTAAATATTAAACCAAATGGTACCTTGGTGTCTCTTCAAAATGTGTCCAGATTCAATGTATCTACCAAAGAATGCACCCCTTCATTCAAACTTACCGCACAAAGGAAGTTATGGAAGTTACCACCAAGAGTTGCATCCCATCCCCTTTGAAAATGGCGCCAAATTCAATTTAATCTCAATTTTTGACTGTGGCGGCTATGAGCCGCCAGTGCCAAAATTTTGATTTTTCATTTTTTTTGCTCCAAATTTGATCCAATTTTGCTCCTTTCATAATGACCATCCATTTTCATCATACCTGCAAAAAAAACCCAAAATACCTTCCATTAAAGTGCAATATCATTAAAAATAGGTATAAAAATGTGCATAAAAATACTATATATTTTAGGAGTATCAATTTTCTGAATGCATTCAATATTTTAAAAGAAAAATTAATCACTGCACCTGTTATTGTTGCACCTGATTGGAGTAAACCTTTTGAATTAATGTGTGATGCAAGTGATTATGCAATTGGAGCTGTATAAGGACAAAAATATGAGAAAATTTTCAAAGTTATATATTATGCTAGCAAAACTCTTAATGAAACTCAAATAAATTACACTACTACTGAAAAAGGGCTTTTAGCAATAGTATATGCCTTTGATAAATTTAGACCATATCTTCTTGGAACGAAATGTATCATACATACTGATCATTCTGCTATTAAGTATTTAATGTCTAAAAAGAATGTTAAACCTAGATTGATTAGATGGGTTTTACTTTTACAAGACTTTGATTTTGAAATTGTGAACAGGAAAGGAACTCACAACCAAATTGCTGATCATTTATTGAGAATCAAAAATAATAGTGAAAAGATTTATGAAGAAAATATAAATGAGAAGTTCCCTAATGAACTGTTATATGTTTTTCAAGGATTACAAATGTCTTGGTATGCAGATATAGTTAACTATTTGGTTAGCAATATTTTACCATATGGGTTGAATAACAAATATATTAAGAAATTCAAGAATGATTGTAAATCATATATTTGGGAAGATCCTCCTTTATTTAAAATAGGAAGAAATTTTGTGATTCGAAGATGTGTACCTTATAAAGAAACTTTTGCAATTATTCATAAATGTCACGATTCTGAATTTAGAGGACATTTTGGAGTAGATAAAACTACGTTTAAAATTTTAAATTCTGGATTTTATTGGCCTACATTATTTAGAGATGTTGGACATTATGTGAAAACTTGTGATCGATGTCAAAGAATGGGGAATATATCCAGAAAAGATGAAATGCCTCTAAATTATATATTAGAAATTGAAATTTTTGATGTATGGGGTTTAGACTTTATGGGATATTTCGTACCATCATCTGGAAAGATTTATATTTTATTAACAGTTAATTATGTTTCAATGTGGATTGAAGCTGTAGCTTTACCTAACTGTAATTCCAAAAGTGTTTCGAAATTTTTAAAGAAGATGATTTTTATAAGATTTGGAATGCCTAGGGTAATTATCACAGATGGGGGAAGTCATTTCAAAAATATAGGAATTCAATCATTACTGGAAAAATTCACAATTAAACATAGAATTGCAACTGTTTATCACCCTCAAACAAGTGGAATAGCTGAAGTATCAAACAGAGAAATTAAAAGAATATTAGATAAGATTGTTAATCCTAAAAGAACTAACTGGGTTGATACACTTAATTTTGCATTATGGGCTTATAGAACAGCTTATAAAACACCTATCAGAATGTCACCTTATCAGTTAGTTTATGGTAAACATTGTCACTTACCTGTTGAACTGGAACATAAAGCTTACTGGGCGATAAAGGAGTTTAGTTACAATTTGAATGCTACAGGAGAGAAACGATTATTACAACTGAATCAAATCGAAGAGATAAGAAATGAGTCCTATGAAAATGCAAAGATTTATAAGAAAGGAATGAAGAAATTGCAGGAGAAAAAGATTTCAAGAAAAATATTTGAGACTGGACAAGAAGTGTTATTATTTAATGCTTGTTTAAAACTTTTTCCTGGAAAATTAAGATCTAAATGGATGGGACCATTTATAATTCAGAAAGTGTACCATTATGGAACTGTGGATATTAAAGATCCCAAAACTGGAAAAATATTTAAAGTTAATGTATTAAGACTGAAGCCTTATATGAGAGAAATGAAACCAAATTACAAGGCGGCTTACGAACTGAGTCTACCCGATTAATTTAATTGATTAAATCGGGCTGACGATGTTAAACCAAGTGCTTTGTGGGAGGTAACCCATTTATTATTATTATGATTGTTTGTGATTTGAATTTATCTTAATCGTGTTTGTATGTGGATCACACCCTTTTATTAGACCTGTTTTTAAGACTAAAACTTTATAAATTTGACGATAGGCGAATCAGAGTCGATCGAGGTTCCGGCGCCTAAGCGCCATAATAGCCTGCGTGTATCGATGATCCGGCGCCTAGGTGCCAGATTCCGGCGCCTAAGCGCCACGATTACAGGTCGTGTAAAAACAAAAAATCTTCAGTTTTTCACACAAAATCTCTTTATATATTGCCCTATCTTCGTCCTCAATCACATAGAAACCTTAATTTTGACTAGAGCAATCTATTTTTGGAAGAGTTAAGAGGTGTTTGGAAGCAATGAATAGAGGAAATCATGGAAATGAGGTAAGAAACAAATCCCCCAAAGATCCTCAACCTTTTTTTAATGGTTTTATTGCTGTTAGTATGGAGAGATTATTTATTCATTTAGAAAAGATTGAAGTGGAACTTCAAAGCATTGGGAATCGTTTGCATGAAATGTATCATCAAATTGAGCACATGGAATGGCAAACGAATCTTCAATTTGATCATATGGAAGTCTATCAAGATGCTTAAGTAGCAATGTATGCGAAGAACAAGTGGATCAATGAAAAGACAGCTTTGGAATTTCTAAGGGCGTTGGTTTTCTATCTCAGCGGTCCTAGTGAACTTCATTGCGAAAGAGATGGAAATTGAAGATCAGTGTTGAATAGATCTCTTATGTGTTCTAGGTGTGATTGAGTCAAGTTCTAGTGTGTTGATTATCTAATTTGTGTGTTTGCTTAATTGTTCAATTTGTTTGTTGAATTGGAAATTTGTTTTGAAGTTATTTTTTTGTGTTATTTATAGAATTATGAACCTTGTTATAATTTTGTTATGGAATTTATTGAGTTTGGAATGAAAATTGTGAATTGAAATTGAAGAGTTTAGTTAAATTTTGTGTTTGAAATGTGGATCTTAGTTATCATTTTAAATTGATTGTGGAAATATTTGGAGGATATAGATTGGATTAATACTCTCATAAGAGCAATTAAGAGTCGAATTTGATAAGTTTTGGTGGAAAATATAAAATTTAAATCGAATTTTTGGAAAGACGAGTCTAGTGCCTAGGTGCCAGAATTCGGCGCCTCGGCGCCGGTTCGGCCTGAACCCGAAACTTCAACTTCTTAAACACCCCCACACAATTTTTGACGCCTAAGCTTTCCTTTCCTCTGGTTTTCACGAAAAGAGACCCTAGAGACCCATTTGAGGCCGGATTTTCAAGTTTTTGAGCTTGAAATCACCTGATTTCTTTATCCTAAGGTTAGATCTACATTCTAAACCAATTATATTTGATTTTCACCATGGATTTTACTCACATTATAGAAAACCAAAATTTTAAGGAAAAATTTTGATTTTAGAGTTAAATCCATGGATTTTTAAGCTCTTTCAAGTTTGAAAAGCGTAAATTAGTTTATTTCCTTTGATCCTATAAATTTATTTTGTGTTTTTATTTCACGTTTAGATGACACCCAAATCTAAGCGAGGAAAGGAACGAGAAAATTTTGATCGTAGCAAGTTTGTCACTGCTGCTTCACATTTCAGGTACAATGATTTTGCTACGACTCAGAAGTTTATCTCGGAACAAAGTTTCTACAATCCGGGAGGAAGAATTGAGGATACGATCGTTGCACTCAACTGTCAATGATTCTGCTATTTTACTGCTGTTGCGGTTATCTGTGTCATTAGGAAGTTTTATGCCAATTTCGTGGATGCTGAAGAGTACAAGATTTTTGTTAGAGGAGTTGGAGTAAGATTCACTCCCGAGCGTATCAACATTTCTACGGCCTGCCGTCAAACATCGAGTATTATTACTCCAGATTATCTCCATCTGAAGGATATTTAGATATGATTATTGCTTACCTGACTGATGGTACTGGAGCTTGGAAGATCCAGAATGAAAAAAGGGTAAATTTTTCATCTTATAAGCTTAACGGTGTTTCAAAGGCATGACACTACTTTATTTCTGCTTGTCTCCTTCCATCCAATCATTTGAGCGAGGTTACCAAGGATAGAGCTATCCTCAATTACTGCATACAAGAGAGGAAGCCGATTGATGTAGGGAGTATCATTTATGATTCTGTAGAGGCCATAGCTCGTTCTAGCACTTCTGTTGGATTTGGATTTCCATCTTTGATATATTCTGTGTGAAAGTGTTGGAGTAGTTGCTGAGCTTTCTGACTCAAGTCTACAAAACCCATAGGAAGAGAAAGCGTCAGTATCTATGATCGACTTCGAGGTAAGAGCTCTACTGCACCTTCTAGTTCATTACCTGCTTCTGATAGAGCTTCTACTTCTAGAACTTCTACTTCACTGCTGAGCCACCATCTAGTTTATGGGAATCCATGCATGATAAGTTTATGGAGCAGCAGAATGAGTTATTTCTAACTCATTGTAGAGTAGATACAATCGATAAGAAGATCGATCATCTTTCTGAGTATACCCAAAGGAAGAGTGATTATGATGCTGAGTATTCTGAATCTTTAGTTAGATTCCTAAAGGGTGAGCATGATGTTCAGTTTCCTACCTGTCCTAGATTTTCACCGTATGTTGATCCGAATGATATGGAATTTTTTTTTGGAGATGACGATGAATAGGCTACAGACAGTGATTAGTAGCTAGATTTACCTCTTGAGATGTGTTATTCTGTTTTTAGTTTATTTCTTGTTTGTTAATAATGATTAGTGTGATTGTATTGTTGTTTGCTAGTGTTGATTTGTTTAAGTAACTTTGTGTGGACTTTTGATATTGAGACTGTTTTAGAGCATCTGATGTGTTATGTGTTTAAGACTGAAATATGGATGAATTTTTATTTTCTATGATAAATGTTTATTTCTGTTTCAGCCTACTGTTTAGTATTCATGAATAGTTAGTAATTTTGCATGTTCTAAAAATAAAAATATAAAAAAAATTTTAGAAATTAACTCCTGCTCTGCAAACTTTTCTATATATGCTTAATTATTTCTGTTATATACCTATTAAAGCTTGTGTAGGATTAGAAATAAGTTTTTCCTTACTACATTATCACTGTACCTAGATAAATTCCTGTTTATTTCTTTCTCTCATGCTTTAGAAAATTTTATGATTCATTTATATACTAAAGCTAAAGTTTGGGGGAAAGGAAAACATTTTTCAAATTTAAATATTATTTGTCCTTAATGAACTAATATTTTCTTTAAAAATATTAACATAACATAAGGAATGAGAAATCTATTTAAGATTACTTAAATTTTTGGAATTTATAAATAATTTAGTAAACTCAACTAAAATTTCAATAATTTTGATTGATTTTAAGAATAGAATTATTTAACTTAACGAATAATAAAATTAAGAATTTTTCTATTTATAGTAAAGAGAATTGTATTTTAGAAATACTAAGGAATCAAGATTATTACTTGAAAAAGAAAAAGATTGAAATAATTTTTGAAAAGTACTTATTAATAATGTCATATTTATTAAGTAAAAAAAAGTATAAGTTTTTAAATATAAGTTAAGGATAGTGAAGTTCAAAGTCATTAACAGGCTATCCAAAAATAGTAATCCTCACAAATAAATAAAAAAAGAGAAGGATTGAAAAATATCCTTAAAAAAAAGAGAAAAGAAAAGAAAAAAGCAGAAAAAAAGAAATGTGAGAAGAAGCTTGAGGAAATGTCTAATAAAAAATTGGCTTCACTTGAATTATCTTATAGAAAGAAAACCAATTACATTTTTAACTTAATTTTTATGTACAATTATTTTTACTAGAAAAATATTTCATGAAAATCTTTTTCTTGTAAATATTCTATGTGACCTTAATATGATAAATTACAATTATTCTTGAAATAAATGAAAAATTGGAAGTCTTATGATTTGGTAGTTAAATATTCTTTAAATTCTTAAAATTAACCTTAATTAGTGAAATTTAGTTGATGATTTGCTAAAGCTTTTATAAAACCAAAAATTAAAAGAAATCTTAAATATTTAAACTTCATTTCAATTGTTATATATTTTATGTAATTAAAAGGATTTCTTGAGGATAAGTAACGTTTAAGTTTGGGGGAATTTGATCCACTTAAAAAAATACCCATTTTTATGCCTTATTTATGATTCAATTCTTAAGGATATTATGCTTTAATGAAAGGTATTTTTATGTTTTTGGAAGTAGATGATAAAAAAAGAGTTCAAGAAGGAAAAAGGAGCAAAAAGGAACAAAAATGGAGCTTAAAAAGCAAAGTTGTCGAAATTGTAGGCCTGGCGCCTAGGCGCCAGAATCCGCGCCTAAGCGCTAGTTCGATACAGACGCCGACAATATTTTTTACTACTTTGGGTTGTTATTTTGACGGTGTTAAGCGGTTATTAGCTTCTAAAAGATTGGATGTTACTCCTAATATATAGGACATGTGATACAATGCATCTAGACACAGGGAAACAGTTTTAATCGCGAAGAGTTGTGATCCAAAGTGAAGAGGTGCGAAGACTTGGTCACGGAGTCCAGCTCCTAGGTGTCAGATCCCGGCGGCTAGGCGCGACAGTTACCTTCTAGATAATACATTGTATTTGGATAAATTTTGAAGAGGTGCCTTAAGCAACTCCTAGTCAAATTCAGAGCTCTATAAATAGGAGCCCATTCTACAGAGAAAATTGCCCCTTTTAGCACCCTATAGTCCCCAAGCACCATTTAGCCATTATACCCCCCTCTAGCATCCAATTATTTTAGGGAGCCACCTTCTTTAGTATTTAATGAGTTTATTTTTAGTTTATTTTGAGTGTTAAGTGTGAAATTATTAGTGTTGTTGTTGTTGAAGTCTTTCATCATTGCATTAGAGTAAGTAGGAGTCAGCGGATCACTTGAAGGAACATTCTAGATAATTTTTTGTAACTTAGTTAAAAGTTTTATAAATATATTTTGTTGTGTGAATTCAATGTGTTATGAGTAGTTAGTTTTCTTTCTCCTTTCAATTATAAAATGATAATAAGATAATTAAATTTTGTTGGAGAATTTAACTTAAAATAATTATAAAAATTGTGATGATATTAATAACTGATCTTAGTTTAGTTTTTAAACTAGCCATTTAAATTGTTAAAACCTGTTGAAGAATTTTGAGACCTATCCAGAGATGAGTTCTTAACTAGAAAATATCACATGAATCCCTAGGTAATCGAAAGCTTTATGCAGGTTATTCAAGGAGAAGTGCAAATAAATAGAAAGATATGATTTTTTGGGCACATAATTAATTAGTTTTTAGAGTGACAGACTAAATTCTAATAATTTGGTTTATAGAAAGGGAACGGGTCACAGGTAGGGCCGACCATAGCCAACCTTGGACATCCAGTAGTGTGAGCCGAGATTAACCCATTCTACTAATAAAACATCCTGAAACGATCTATAGATTAGTCAATGTTCTTTATGCCTGGACCAAAGGGTAAAGAATAGGAATGCTTCTATTTGGCACAATACCATAATCTAAATTCTCCACAAATGATAATTATTCTAAAAATCTTGGATTAGTTCAAAATGAGAAAGTTGTTTTATTTATACATGCATTAATCTTTATTTTATTATTGCTTGCTTACACTTAGTATAAATTTTATTAAATCTAAAATCTAAACATTGAAAAAGAAATAAAAATAATAATTACTTTTAATTTGAAAAATCTAAAAATATTTCTTAATATTCTCAAAATCTTCCCCGTGGGATCGATAACCGTGACTCCACTAGTAGCCCCGTATTACTTGATACGATACGTATACTTGCGTTTGAAATTGTGACTTTTACAATAATTATTATAAGAATCTAAATATAAATTCATAAATTCTTACATAAGTAAAAATTGGGCCATATCAAGTTTTTGACACCGTTACTAGGGGATTAAATCTTCTAACAGTGGTATCAATTTCTTGCATTTGAAAGTATATATAAAGCCCCATTAGGCAAGTGAGATCACAATCCAAACATCTACCAATAACAATCAAACTCATCCATCCACAATGAAGCAAACATAATACAATACTAACAATCATGACTCCCAAGAATACTAAATAAACACACACTGATAACTATGGGTTGCCTCCCATAAAGCGCTTGGTTTTAACTTCACGGACCCGACAAATGATTCCTTCTAGATTAAAATTCCATTTAAGTAATCCTCAATCAATTTCCCAATCCTTTTCAGATCCAGGGATTCCTACAAAATCCTCAAATTGTAATTTCTCTTTCAGCTCTTCCTTTTCAGATTGATTCATATCATTATTCCTCATATTTCTTTCTAGATCAAATATTCTTCTATTGATTTTCTGAATTTGCATATTAATATCATCCTTGAAATTTATAAGAAATGGATCTTTAGATAATTCAGGATCACCCAAATTTTGGATCGATTTCTCTCTAGATAATTCAGATTCAGGATCAAAATCTTCTATGCTACTCTTCTGTTTCAAGTTATTTTCCAATTCTTCCCCTTGATAATTATTAAATGATGGAGGCGGTCTTTTTATATCTATCTTAGTTGAGGAAATAGGCTTTTCTAATTCCTTAGGCATTCTTTCAATGGTCTTTCAATATCCTTATCCTCTTTTCTCAACGCAATGTTCTTTTGAAATATATCATGAAATTCTCATCCAAGTCTTATTTCGACATCTTTATCTTGTTCATCATTTAATTCAGGTTTTTCTTGTTATTGAGTCAAATCTAAAGATATCAAGACTGGCGGTGTAGATGAATTCCCAAAATAGGTAGGCTTTAAAATTGTATGGGGTACATTCATCTTAAGTTCATGAGATTTTTCAATAAATGGAATTAAAAGTTTACTATTTTTGGTAGCGTCCATCATTTCACACATCTCCTAAAGATAGTGCAGTCTTTTTTAGACAACGTTTTCAACTCATCATGAAATTCCATTTCGATCTCATGTGTTAACTTACTCTTAAAACTTTTTTGAAAATGGTCTTTACTTAGATAATTAATTTCATCCATCCAAAAATAATCATCTTTTCTCTCAGTTGGATCAGTATTGTTCTCTTTAGGTTTGATCTCAGTGTTTCCAGAAGTGTTCCTTGGGGTCTATTGCTAAGTGAATTAGCAATTTGTCCTAGTTGATTCTCTATGTTTCTAATCGCAGCATTTTAACTTTGCAACTGGTTTCCCATTTGCAATACCACTTCTTCTATAGACATATTCTCATCCTCAAATTGTTAATCATTGTTAGATTCCACTAGATATGAAGTTGTATAGCTTGTGTTCCCCTGATTATTCCAACTTCCATTAAGATTTGCATGATTTTTTTCCCATTGTTGGTTTCCACCCTCAGTAGTATGATTCTAGTTAAAATTAGGATGGTTCTTCCAACTTGGGTTGTACAAGTTAGAATACGGATTTTTTATGATATTTAAAGTCTTATATAATAAGTTGGAATCAACCATACACCCTAATGATCTTTCCTCACTTACAGGAGTAAATTGAGGCTGACTCATTTCAAATTGGTCCAACTTCCTTGATATTGCAGCAACATGAGATGCAAGATTTGCAATCGCATCTACATCATGAACACTAGCTACATTTTTAGGATTTAGCCTTGCAGAAGGCCATTAAAATACATTTGTAGCCATTTTTTCAGTTAATGCATATACTTCATCAAATGACTTTGACATTAATGAATCGCTAGCAGCAGCATCAAAGTGGACCTAAGGGATCCTACTAACCCATTATAAAGAGTTTGAATGATTAACCAATTTGGCAGAACATGATGTGGACACTTTCTTAGGAGTTCCTTAAATCTTTCCCAAGCTTCGTATATTGATTCACCTTCATACTGACAAAATGAGATAATATCGTTTCTAAGGTTAGTAGTCCTTGAAGGTGGAAAATACTTAGCTAGGAATTTCTGAGTTAACTCCTCCCAATTTTTAATAGAACCAGGTGCTAATGAGTATAACCACATTTTATCCTTATCCCTTAATGAGAAAGGAAAAAATCCTTAGCCTAACATCATCGTCTGACATGCCGTTATAACGGAATGTAGCACAAAGTTCTAGAAAACTAGATAAGTGTAAATAGGGGTCATCCAAAGGAGTTCCCCAAACTGGCTGTTTTGCATAAGTTGGATAATTGCTGGATTTAGTTCAAACGAGTCAGCTTCTACGACAAGGTTTTGTATACTTGTGTGAATTTCATCTGTCATAGGATTTACATAATCCCTCAATGATTTATGATGATTTTTCAAGTTATGATTTTGATTGTTTTCCATTTCCATTTCCATTTCTAGTTTTCAAGACCTTTCTATTTTTTTTATTTTTTTTCGTTTTCTTAACTCGGGACCAATAGACACAAGTCCTACAGATCCTTTATTTTGCATACATAAAAAACAAACAATACATTAACAATAAAACAAATAAAATGAAAAATATATTCAACACAACAAAACATTTTCACAAACACCATATTTTTCACACAAACAGTTTTTTCACAACACTTTTTCATACAACAAAACACTTCTCATACAAAAAAAAATTTACCACACTAAAGTTTTTCAATTCTAAGCCTAATTACTTCAACTAAAACTCTCCTAAAATTCTTGCTAAAACTTCCCCGGTAACGGAGCTAAAAACTTGATGCGACTTTTTTATATGCAAGAATTTATGAACCTAGATTTATATATTTATAATGATTTTTGTAAAGTCACAATTTCAAACGTAAGTATACGTATCACTTAAGTAATATTGAACTCTAGGGGAGTCCTGGTTATCGATCCCACAGGGAATCGAGGTAGGCGGTTCTTAGTCAAATTCTAGTCTACTATTATCAGACTATAGATTGGTGAGTCGATATAAGAGGTGTTTTATCTAGGAACTACTCCTAAATGCAAATTATTATATGTAAGGATAATAACTATTCCTAAATGCATATATTACTTCTAAAGAGAACTTTTATGGATGAGTTGGTTTGGTGAATTTTGAGATAATAAAATCTATTATTCTTATGTAGTGAATTAGATAATGTGAAAGAATGAGATGCATTAAATATTGTATGTGCCAAATAGGTGCAATCCCATTCTTTACCCTTTCTTCAGCGTATAAGAACATTGGTTAATCCTAAGTTTAGTCCCCAAATTCATGGTTAGGCTGGGAGGATACTGGTTCTCACTCCAGAGCACCCATTTCCCTTTGCCTGAAGGCTAACGCTCGCTTCGGTTTCCAAACATTAGGGCCAAATTAGAGATTTTAGTCTGTCACCCTAAAATTTTCAATTCTACGCCCATCAAAGTATATTTCCCTATTTATTTGCACTCAACCCCCATGAACTTCACCATCCATGAAATTTGAATGTGGTTCCACTTTGTTGAGAATTACACCGCCCTCTCGGATCATAGCACAATTACAATAAATTTTAACACTACAACGAGCTCTTTTTGTAATGTAAATGAAGTGCAAGTAAAAACCATCACATTTATAATTAAATCCACTTCTAACATGCATCACAATATCCTAAACATGAATCCTACTCATTGTAAAAGAAAAGTACAAGGAAAATAACGACATAATCTCCCATGCCACAATTTTCAAAGAAGAAGAAAGAGTAAGAGAAAGACATCACAAAGCATGAAGAAAACTCAACAGAAAATTTCATTTCAAAGCAAATCCACAAAAAAGTGTTTACAAAATTATAAGATATTGAAGAACACAATACTTAGTTTTTTCCTCTTGAAAGAATGAAGAAGATCTCTCCCACAAAGTCTCTCGCTGATCCATGCAATGCTAGAACAAACCCTTATAAATTCTCTCAAAATCCCCTCACCAATCTCTCCAAAAAGGTAGAAATCTACATTTCTACTCCTATTCTAAGATCTCTCAACATTCTCCAAGTTTTTCCTAACATTCCTCTCTCAAAAACTCCACTTTTTCTAAACTAAATTCATTATTTTAAAGTGTAGAGATGAAGTTTAAAGAGTTGTCACAAGAAACTTTCAGAAAGCGTCCAGATTCAACGTATATAGCCGATAACTGCCCAAAAATGCTTCTAAACCGTAAAAAATCATGCCCAAACAGTTTGGGCACCGTCTGATGCTCTATCGAGTGTCGTTCGACATATTATTCTGCTGAAATTCGTCATTTTTTTGTCTTCTAGTGTTGTCCGGCGCTAGTCTGTGCAGCTCCACCATTTCGCTCAGTTTAGCTCTGTTTCAACTCCGATTTGCCCCATTTCAGTTGCGTTGCGTTCGTAACGATAGCCCTACAAAATAAATATAAAAACAATATTTTTTAAAAGTGTAATCTCATTCAAAAATATTTAGTAATTGTAAAGGAGATTAAGCAAAGAAAGACTTAAGAAAATATGTCAGGCTAAAATTTGCGTTTTTGCTCGTTTTTGCTTCAAGTTGCACCATTTTTGCTTCTTTTTCTCTAAAAACCATTTCTTGTACAAAAAAATACAAAATACACTCCTTTATAGTGCAATATCATCAAAAATAGGTACGAAATAGACAGTAAAAAGCTATTAAATTTTCAGTGGATCACTTCCCCAAACTGATTACTAGATACCACTTGGATAATAGTAGGTTTAAGTTCAAATGAATTAGCAACTACAGCAGGGTGTTTAATACTACCATGAAGTTTATCCACTATAAGGTTAGCATAATCTCTTAAAGGTTTGAATTCTTGATGGATGTTAACATTTTGATTTTCTTGATTCGCCATTTCTTGAATATTTTCAACTTTTTCAGTATTTTTAATCTTTTTGATTTTTCTAATAGTTCTCTTTAATTCAGAATCATAAGGCAAAATTCCTTCATAACCTGAACTATGCATACACAACAATAAAATAAGATAAATTAAAACACACTAATAAAATCAAAGAAAAGTAAAAGTTTTAATTTTTCATAGTCTTATTTATATGAAATTTTAATTAATTTCTCCAGCAATGACGCAAAAAACTTGATCCCGAATATTAATGCTTACATTTTACACTTAATATTTCTTTATAGTAATAATATCCCTTACTTAGCAATGGTGCCAAAAACTTGACTCCACAGGATATTTATGTTTTCTTTTTAGATTTAAAAATTTTATACTTTATAATAAGAGATTCTACGCAAGTATAGGTATCATTTATCAAGTAATATAAGACTTTCTGATTAAGCCCTGAGATATCGAATCCACATGAAAATGTCTAAAAATATAAAGAAATAAGAAAATTAACTTTTTACTTTTTAAATTGATTTTGTAAAGTATGTTTTAAAATAGATAATTTGAAAATTGTTTTTGATGTTTTTATTTAATAAAAGCTAAGCAAGCAACTAAAATTAACAAGACTACTAAATGATATGAAAGCAATGAGAATAAATATTTTTTTACTATTTTAATGAATCAGTAATAATTATGGAATTTCGTTGTAGAAATATTTAAATGTGTTGTGCCAAATATAAGTGATTATATTCTTTACCCTTACTTGGTTATATATTAAACATTTGTTAATTTGAAGCTTTAAAATTTTGTAGATGGGTTAAGAAGAGAAGATGCCAGCTTTCACTCTAGAGTTCCCTCTATTCCCTTCACCTGTGAGCTAACATCTCATAAAAAATTTTTTCAACTCAAACCATATTAGGGGGCTTTAGCATGTCACTCTAAAGTCTTCAAATTTTACTCCATAATAAAAACATATCTCCCTATTTATTTGCATTCAATTATATGGACTACAATTCTCATCTATACAATTACATGTGATTCTTTCCAATTATTTATTGAGACAATACCACATTGGTTCTTACATAATCTCACAACACATTTTATCATCTTAATTGGCCAAATCAAGAAGTAAATTAAGTGCAAGGAAATAAATCATCACAACTTCTTCCAACATTAAACATATATACTTCACACAACTTCCTTCATAATTCAATTACTTTATCATTTAAAAGGAAAAAGATAAAGAAAACTACTCAGAACCATGGAGAAAACATAATCACAACTTGATTTGAAAGTAGAAATCATAGTGAAAACACAATAAGTTTTACTTAAAAACCAAATGTAAAAACAAAGATAAACACTTATCTGAAAATCCTCTCCACAAAACTCTGGAAGTTCCTCTAAAATTTTTCATTCCACTAAAAGACTCCAAAGAGGTTGGCGCCCAACTCTTTTGACTCCAAATCTCACTTTATGTTCTCATACAAACTAGATAAATGGATGAAAGAAAATTGGTGAGAAGAAGGCTTCACACCAACCCCTTTCTCCTTTAAAACTCTCTTAAACTAAAAAGACTTAACTAACTGACTCTAAACAGTAAAAAGAAGACTCTAAGAAGACTAAGAAGGACTCTCATCTGATTATAAGACTTTTTTCTTATAATTTTTCAGAAGGTGTTTTGGGGTCTCTTCAAAATATGTTCAGATTCAATGCATCCACCAAATAATGCATCTCTTCATTCAAATCTACCACCAAAATTTGCTTCAAATACCCCTTGAAAATGACGCCAAATTTGATTTAATTCATATTTTTAAACGGTCGCGCCTATGCTCCAACCATGTGGTGCTTAGCCGCCACATGTCAAATTTTCACAGCCTATTTTTGCTCCAAATTTGATCATCTTTTGCTTTTTTTTATCATAATCAGTCATTTTAATCATACCTGTAAGAAAAACACAAAAATAACTTCCATTAAAGTGAAATATCATAAAATATAGGTATAAAATGTGCATAAAAATAATATATATTTTAGGTGTAACAACAACCACAACCATTTTCTCAGAGACTTTGACAAAACAAGTTGGATAAACAATTTTTAATGTTCTTAGAAATTTTTAAGAAACGTCCAAAAAATATCCCATTTACTGAAGCCTTAGAACAAATACCAAGCTATGTAAAGTTCATGAAGGATATTCTTAACAGAAAAAGAAAGTTTGAAGATAATGAGACTTTTGAAATTAGTGAAGAATGTAATGCAATAATTCAAAAGAAACTTTTTGAAAAGCTTAAAGATTCTGGTAGCTTCACAATTCCATGTTCAATCGGAGACAGATTTTATGGGAAAACTTTATGTGATTTAAGTGTAAGAATTAACATTATGACATTATTTATATTTAAAAGACTGGGATTATGAAAAATAACCCCAACTACTGTAACTCTGCAGTTATCAGATCGTTCGATAACATATTCTAAAAGAGTTATAGAAGATGTTTTAGTAAAAGTAGATCAATTTATTTTTCCTGTGGATTTCATTATGTTAGATATGGTGAAAGATAAAGAGGTACCTATTATTTTGGGGAGACCTTTCCTAGCTAAATGAAGAGCTATGATAGAGGTGTAGAAAAGGGAAATAACTAAGCATGTCAATGATTAAAATGTTACATTTAATATTTCAAAATCAATGAAATATACCGTAAAAGATAAAGATGATGAATGTTTCAGGATGGAAGTAATGAGATATTTGAGTGGATGCCATTTTAAGCAACATATGAAGAAAAATCTGAAAGTGAAAGTTCGAAAACGAGTAATAAGAAGAAACACAATATTCTGATGATTTTATTAAGGAAGATTTAAATTATGTTTAAGAAAGTTTTGATGTTTTAGAAAAGACAAAGAAAGATGAATCTTTTTGTCCATCAATTGAAAACCTTCCTGACCTTGAATTAAAGTTACTTCCTGAACATTTAAAATGTCTTTTTAAGTGATTCCTCAACTTTTTCCGTTATAATTTCCTTGCAATTAATTACTGAAGGAGAAGAGAGTTTGCTTGAAACTTTAAAGAAATATAAGAAAACCTTTGGGTGGACTATATCTGATATTAAAGGAATCAGTCCTTCAATTTGTATGCACAAAATCCTTATGGAAGAAAACTGCAAACCTAAGTCTGATCCTCAAAGGAGATTAAATCCTATTATGAAAGAAGTTCTCAAGAAAGAAATTTTAAAGTGGTTAGATGCTGGAATTATCTACCCTATCTGAGATAGTGCATGGGTTTGTCCTATTCATTCTGTTCCTAAGAATGGAGGAGTAATTGTAACTATTAATGAAAAGAATAAATTAATACCAACAAGACAAGTTACAGGATGGTGAATATGTGTTGATTATATAAAATTAAATCTTGCCACCAGGAAAGATCATTTTCCACTTCCCTTTCTTGATCAAATGTTGGATAGACTAGCTCGGCATAGATACTTTTATTTTCTAGATGGATATACTGGTTATCACCAAATACAAATTATTCCCGAGGATCAAGAGAAAATAATGTTTACCAGTCCTTATGGTACATTTACTTTTAGAAGAATGTCTTTTGGTTTATGTAATGCTCCTGCTACATTTCAAAGATGTATGATGTCAATTTTCTGTGATTTAATTGAAAAGGGAATTAAAGTGTTTATGGATGATTTTTCAGTGTTTGGAATTTCAATTGAATCATGTTTATAACATTTATCTAAAGTTCTTAAACACTGTGAAGAAACAAAATTAGTCCTTGATTAGAAAAAATGACAATTTATAGTAGCAGGAGGAATTGTTTTAGGACATCATATTTCAGACATAGTATGGAAGTAGACCCTGCAAAAATTCAAATAATCACTAATTTACCTTACCAAATAAATGTAAAGGAGATTAGGAATTTTCTAGGTTATGCTGGACTCTACAAGCGTTTGATTAAAGACTTTTCAAAAATTGCTAAGCCTCTATGCCAGTTATTGGAAAAAGATGCTATTTTTAATTTTAATGAAGAATGCCTAAAAAAGCTTTTGAGCTATTAAAAGAAAAATTAATCACTGCACCAGTTATTGTGTCACCAAATTGGGAAAAACCTTTTGAATTAATGTGTGATGCAAGTGATTATGCTATTGGAGCTGTTTTAGGACAAAAACATGATAAAATTTTCAAAGTGATTACTATGCTAGTAGAACTCTTAATGAAGCTCAAATTAATTATAC
This sequence comes from Papilionanthe hookeriana x Papilionanthe teres, assembly GCA_022702705.1. Lineage (NCBI taxonomy): Eukaryota > Viridiplantae > Streptophyta > Magnoliopsida > Asparagales > Orchidaceae > Papilionanthe > Papilionanthe hookeriana x Papilionanthe teres. The sequence goes on from CM040432.1 coordinate 4,070,717, forward strand.
CATGAATGAAAAAGAGTTATTACCTATAGTATTTACTTTTGATAAATTTAGATCATATTTAATTGGAACCAAGTGTGTGGTATATACTGACCATTCTGCTATTAAATATTTAATGAAAAAGAAGGATGCAAAACCAAGACTAATAAGATGGATTCTTCTTTTACAAGAATTTGACTTCGAGATAGTAGATAGGAAGTGTGCTAATAATCAAATTGCTGATCATCTGTCTAAGATTGACAATAAAAAATCTTTATTTTCTAATGATGAAATCAATGAGCATTTTCCCGACGAAAACTTTTTCACTATTAATGAGTGGCATGTTCCATGGTATGCCGACTTTGTAAATGTTTTTGTTGTGACATTATACCTTATGATTTGACATACCAACAGAAGAAGAAATTTTTATCTGAACCTAAGACTTTTTTTGGGACTACCCATTTTTATATAACAAGGAAATTGTCTAATTCTTCAAAGATGTGTGCCATTAGAAGAAACTTATGAAATTATTAAAGAATGTCATGATTCTGATTTTGGAGGACATTTTGGTGCTGATAAAATTACATATAAATTATACAATTTGGATTTTATTGGCCTATCATTTTTAATGATTTTAATGTTTATATCAAAAATTATGATCGATGTCAGCGTGTACGAAATATTTCTAGAAGAAATGAAATTCCCCTCAATTATATGTTGGAGGTTGACAAATTTGAGCTTTTGGGGATTAGATTTTATAGGACCATTTATACCATCTTTCAGAAATTTATACATATTATTAGCAGTGGACTATGTATCTAAATGTATAAAAGTTGTTTCTTTACCTTGACGTGATGCTTGAAGTGTTGCAAAGTTTTTAAGAAAGAACATATTTTGAAGATTTGGAATGCCAAGAGTAAACCTAACTGATAGGGGAAGTCATTTTAGAAATGCAATTATGGAGAAATTAGTAAAGAAATATCTTATCATCCATAAAATTGCTACTGCTTATCATCCTCAAACAAGTGGTTTAGTTGAATTATCCAATCGTTAAATTGAAAGAATTTTGAAAAAATTTGTTGATCCAAACAAAAAGGATTGGTCAATCAAACTTGATTTTGCTTTGTGGGTTATAGGACTGCATATAAGACTCATATAGGAATGTTCCCTTATAGGTTAATTTTTAGGAAAGCTTGTCATTTACTAGTTGAACTTAGGAATAAAGAATATTGGGCTTTTAAAGAGTTCAATTATAATTTGTAGAATGCTAGTGAGAAAAGGTTATTGCAATTAAATGAGCTTGAAGGGATAAGGAATGAATCATATGAAAGTGCTACGATATATAAAGAAAAGATGAAGATGTGGCATGATCGTAGGATTATGAATAAAAATATTGAGCCAGGACAACAAGTTTTACTATACAATGCCAGATTAAGATTATTTTCTAAAAAACTTAATTCCAGGTGGATGAGCCCATTTATTGTAATAAAATTTTATCCTTATTGAGCTGTGGATAATAATGATCCTAAAACTAAGAAAACATTCAAAGTAAATGGTCATAGACTGAAACCTTATTTCTTAGTAGATCAAATTAAACTTGATGAGAATTTGATGTGGGGTCACCCAGAATAAGTACTGGGTATGTCGGGCTGACGACGTTAAACCAAGCGCTTTATGTGAGGCAACCCATAATTATCGGCGTGCTTTGCTTTAAGTTAGTTTTGTGTGTTTTTTTTGGTGTAAAGTAAGAATTATATGATAGTAATTTTCTTATATTATATTTATGGAGATTAATAGGACCTTTAAAACGAATATTTAGACGTTTAACAGACCTATGCTAAAATGAGTTCTGGCGGCTAAGCGCTAGCAGCTGTCACTTAGGTGCCGGAGTTATGAAAAAACTAAAAAATGAGTTCTAGAAGCCATTATCATGGGGAAGTTGTATGGGACGTGATTTCATGAATATAGAATGTGTGAGGAAGGTTCTATAGCATCTAAAGCCTATAAATAGGAGCCAGATTAAAGGATATTTATCCCATTCCAAATTTCCATCATAAAAATCTTAAAGAAGTGTTTAAGTTAGAAAAATGTCTTCTTCGGAGAGTGAAGTTAAGAAGCAAGAGGATGCAAACAAGAAGAAGTTCATTTGTGAGAGTGCACAAGAGTTATATAACAGATTTCTAGTATTCAAGGTATATCAGAGAAGATTGCAAAGATCGAGACAATTGTTGCATCAATCAAAGCAAAGGTAAATGAGACTAATGTACATTTATCACATATTGGATGTCAATTAAAGATGCAATTTAGTCATACTAGTCTTGTCGAAGAAGCGGAAAAAGCGATGTTTTTTTAAGAACAAGTGGATAAAAGAAGATTCAGTAAGAGTTTTCAACCGGCGACCGTTCTATCAAATTTATATACCAAATGGTTCAGATGGAACTAATGAAGGATATATTCCTCCCAATGGATAATGGAATTAAGTTCTTATGATGTGTTAAGTTCTTATGATGTGTGTTTTTAATATGTTTGTGTTTTAAGTACTTGTGTTAGTGTTTTATTTAAGTGTTTAAATGTGAGTAGAAAAGATGAGATCTTATCCAAGGATCTTGGATTAAATACTTGTGGTTTGTACTATAATTTGTATTTATCTTACTTAGTAAAGAGTTTATGTTTGTGTGAAAATTATGTTGAATCATTTTTAATTTATAAAAGCATAATTCTGGAGATAAGATTATAAGGAGATGATATAATTATTAAAATGATTTAGGGTTTGAGTAAGTGAGTGAAAATGAGTATTTAATGAAAAAATTGAAAATAGTGAATTCACGAATAAGCGACGAGACCCCACGCTTACGCGCCAAAGCTCAACTAAGTACCATACTTCCACGCTTAGGCGCTAGTTCGCGAAATCAGTTTTTTGGATTTACAAACCTGAAAAATAAAAATAAAAAATTCACCTCCATCGTCTTCTACCTTTGGTGTTCACGACTTAGAAAGTTAAGGCATCACCTACATTTGCGATTCTTGAGCATTTCAAGTGGAAAGTGCTACATTTAATCTTCTTGAGGTAAGAGCACGACTCCTATGTAAAAAATTTTTATTTTTACCATATAGTTTGAGTGCATTTTGGAGAAATCCGGAAGTCACTATTCATGGTGAAAATTTAAGAAAAAACTTTTGAAATTACATGGATTTAGTGGTTTAAGCCTTTAACTGTTGAGTTTAGTGATTTTGAGTTAAATGTAGAATTTATGGTAATTTTTATGCAAATTTTAGAAATGGCACCAAAGAGGAGCAAAGCGAGAGTCAATTTTGATTCTGACAAGTTCGTTAGTTCTAAAGCTCAAGATCATTATGTTTAAGCTTTACAGTCATGTAAACTGATCCAGGAGCGAGGATTTGATAAGCTCAGCAGACTGATAGAAGATATGATTGTTAGACGCCTTTGGGATAGATTCTGTTGTTTCATGGTTGTAGCAGTTACTTCTGTTGTTCGGGAGTTCTATGCAAATCTCCCAGAGCAGAAGAAAACTTTGTTTTGGTATGAGGACAGTTGATACATTTTACTCCCGATGTAATAAAGGAATTTTATCTGCTTCCATCGAATACATTTTGTTTCTATTCGAATTATAATCCTACGAAGGAGGAATTGGATGAAATTATTTCTGCAATTACTGATGAAAGGGGATTATGGAAAATCACTAATGATAGAAGAGTTAACTTCCCTGCTTTAAAGTTAAATGCCACCTCTGAGGCCTGAAATTGTTTCATATCATCCAAATTGCTTCCTACCAATCATCTGAGCGAGGTGACGAGAGAAAATGCTACTTTAAATTACTGCATTCAAAAGGAAGGCGATTGATATTGGGAAGATTATTTATGATTGTATTTGGATGTCTGTCAGAGCTGCCACTATTGCAGGTATTGGATTTGCTTTCCTTATACATTCATTGTGTGAGCGGGCTGGTGTTTGATCTGAAAATTGGGAAGAGGTCCATCATCCTCTTAAGCCTATTTCTAGTGCAAATGTGAAAACATGTGCTGAGCACTCACTTTTTGGCTGGAGAGGAGGATTCTCTAAAACATCCAGTGCATCTACTTCTGCTGCTTCTACATCTCGTGCTTCCACATCTCAAGCTTCATCAGGTCAGTTTTTTGATTCGGAGACTAAACTATTAAATAAAATGAAAGGCAATATCAATTATATTGCATATCAAGTTCATGATATAGAGGTAAGGTAGATCAAATTGGGAATTATCTTCAGAAACATAGTGAGCATGAGATGAGCTATCACAGTTTGATGGATAGATTGATCAGAGGTGATTTTAGTGTTGTGTTACCTTCTCATCCCCAATTTACCCCATATGTGCCTACCCATACCTGGGATGAAGGGGATAATGATGAGGAAGAAGATGAAGATTAGGATTTATAGTTTGTGAGTGTTGTGGATTGTTATGTTTTATTTTGTCTTGGTTTGTGTGATGTTATGAACTTTTTAGTATGGTTGTTATGTGGACTTTACTGATGTAATACTTAGTAAGATACTTTAGTTTGTTTTTATGTTATTTGTTTGTGTTATGTAATGTGAATGTTTAGAACTTTGTGGTAGTAACTATGTTAGTGAATTTGCAGTGTATATTTTTTGTAAGTTTAGAACTTATTCCAGAAACTATTTAGGAAGGCTTAAAACACTAGTAAAATCTACTATTTAAATTTCATGTTTAACTTTTCAATTTACTACCATATGTTTTAGTTATGGATTTCTGTTTAAGTATGTGTGAATTTGCTTTTATTTCCTCCACTACTCAAGAAGTCTTTTGAAATTCTAAAAAATGAGAATTTAAAAATTTGATCTAGTTATTTTCATTTCTATTTTTAATTGTTATCCCTTCATATTTAGGATATTAAAATTGCTGCAAGCATGATACTTATAGTTTTAAATTCCTATCCATGTATCTTTTTACTATGCTTAAATGGTTTATCATAATAAAAACTGTAAATTTTAGGGGGGATGAAAAACAATTTTTAAAAGAAACTTAAGATTTTATTTGTTCTCAAATGTTCTATGAATAAATTTGATGCTGATTGTAAAATAATTATGTGTATGAAGTTATATTAGATAAGTAAAATTTTGAATATATAAATGAGTAAGAGAATTTAGTTAAAATCTATAGGTAGGTTGAAAATTTTAAAGTTCAAAATTTCTTAGTGAAGAAATGATAAATATTTTTTAACAATCTTTAGTAGAAAAAGTTGTATTTTTGTAAAAATAGAAGGATTAGAATTTTATTTTTAATACTTAAATTTTCTTATTAAAAATAATTTTAAAAATTTTTATTATATTTCTAAGTTAAAGATATATATCTACCTTATGCTTTAGGAAAGGACAGGTGGAAGTCAAAATTATTAAAAGCCTATCCAGATACAGTAATACTTGTCTTATAATTTAAAAAAAAAAAAGAAAAAGAAAAGAAAAAGTGAAAAATAGTATGTGAAAAAGGAAGAAAAAGCTAAAGGATTTAAGGGCCTAATCAAAAATTGATTCCACACCTGATCTTTTTAAAGTATAAGATTTGAGGAAATCTTGAATCTTAAAAATATAATATAGTTAGAATAAATATTTTTAGATAAGGGTTTTAAATAAAGAAAATAAAATGCCTAAGCCCTATATTTTAAAAAATCTACAAGTATTTCTGAGTAAGATAGGAACTTAAATTTTCATTAACCTTTACCTAAGAGAATTCTAAACTTTAAATTGGTCGCATTTACTAAAATTATTTCTATATTGGACTACTACATTTCTAGAACAAAATTTTAGAAACTCCTAAAGAAACTCGTCCACATAATTTACTTGTATGATTTTTATATGATTAAAATGTTAATTGAGTATAAGTAACATTTCAAGTTTGGAGGATTTTAATTCACCTAAAATATATAATATTTTTATACATATTTTTATACCTATTTTTAATGATATTGCACTTTAATGGAAGGTATTTTGTGTATTTTTTTTGTAGATATGATTAAATGAATAAAAGTGATGAAATGAGTAAAAAAGAATCAAAATTGAAGAAAAAAATGAAGAAAGGTGCAAAAATTGATCTATGGCAAATAAGCGTCAAGATGGCGCTTACGCTGAGGCTTACGCACCAGAGCCCTGCGGCTATGCCATAGATTTGGAGCATAAATGCTAGAAGACTTGCGACTAAGTGCCACGACCTCATGCTTACACACAACAGTTACAAAAGAGGAGTTATTTAATTTTTAGTGCCATATTGAATACGCATTTGAGGCATCTCTTAGTAATAAAGTGGTTAACTCCTGATGCACCTAAAAAATGTTCAATTTTTCATATACTTTTAATGCCTATATTTGGTAATTTTTAATGATATTGCATTTTAAATGAAAGTATTTTGTATTTTTTTCAGGTACAAGAAATGGAATTTTGGAGAAAATGAAGCAAAAATAGTGTAATTTGGAGCCAAAACGAGCAAGGAAAAAATTTCTGACCTGACACATTTTGATATGTCTTTCTATACTTAATTTTATTTATATTTATCACATATTTTTGAATAAAATTATACTTTAAAGAAAGGTTGTTTTCATGTCTATCTTGTAGGTGTATCTGTTAAGAGCCAAACACAACTGAAACGGGGCAAAACGGAGTTGAAACGGAGCCAAACGAAGCGAAACGGTGGAAATGCGAGCAAGGTAGCATCTAAGTGCCAAAACTGGCCCTTAAGCACCAGTCACGATGGGAAAACAACACCTAAGCACCGAAAACTGGTGCTTAGGCGCCAGCAGAGGGTGGGTAAGAGCCCAGAATCGGTGCTTAGGCGCCAGAGACGGTTTTGGACGGTTATTGGTGGTTCCTTGATGTTTTGGAAGCTTTTGGGTGGTTATGAACACCGCAATATGATATTAAATGAATCTAGACACATTTGAATAAAGATATGTGTCTCTTAGAGTGAAAAGATGTGTCTCCTGTAGTGAAGAGGCATTTAAGGCACCCTTTGGAAGATTCATTAAATATGGACACTTTTGAAGAGACACTTAAGCACCTATTGGGAAATTATAAAAATACCTTTTACACTATTGAGAAAAGAAACTAATTAGAAGAGAAGAAGAAGACTTGGAGAAGAAGAAGAAGCCTTGGGCAAAATCCCCAAGTGGGGCAACAAGGTGAGAGAGAAAGAGAGACAGTGAGAGATTTCTACTTTTCTTTTCACTTTGTTCTTGGAGAGGATTGTAAAGAGATTGCTTATTTTATATAAGGAGAGTCTAGTTTCCATCAAAGATAAGTATTTTCATTGTATTTTGATTTGAATCAAGAACTTTGTTGCATGGTTTTAAAGTCTTGTTCAATGAAAACTTCTTGTTGTTTCTCCATGTGTAGTGAGTAGTTTTCTTTACTCTTCCCTCTTACAATGAATTAGTATGCATGTGTAGGACATAGAATTATGAAGAATGAGAATATATTGTGATGATTTTACTTTTATTCTTAATTTACATGTAAACTTGATCAACTTGCTGTTAAAATCAGTTGAGAGAATATGTAAGAACCTATAAGATATTGTCTCAGTCAACAATTGGTATGAATCACATGAGATTGTATGGATGAGAATGTAATTCATATAATTGAGTGAAAATAAATAGGGAGACAAAATTTGATTGGTGTAGAATTAGAGGACTTTAGATTGATAGACTAAAACCCCGTAATTTGGTTGTTGACCTCATTTTTGATGAGGTCTTCTCTTCTTCTCTTTAGTACTTAGGATCTAGCCTTAAGCTTTTCCTTTGACTATCTTAGAGGATTAGAATTGGGACCCACCACCTAGAATTTCAAACCACTTCTTAGCTCCCTGCAAACTCCACAAACTTGACTGTAGACCCCTAATCACCTAGAGGGTTGAAATCAAATGTGGAAGTTTAAAGGATGAGTTCCTATAGGACTCTTTGGCCTTAGGACTGCTCTGGGTGGCTTGGTCTGGTGAAGGGCTGACCTACACACACACTACACTTATACACTACACTTTCACACACCTCCTAAAAACACACCCATACCTAACTTGACCTCCTGACTCATGAAGGTGATTCACATGGATGGTCCTTAACCCCTAAGCCCTTGGCTAAGAGGGTTAGGAACAACATAGTGGATGCCTCAAATGAGTCCCTTCATGGCTCATGTGGGCTTGATATGGCTTCATGGCTCAACAAAAATGATTTCATTTCACTTACATTTACCCAATCTTCGATTTTGCAAATTTTCAATTTTTGACCCCTGGGACCCCGGACTCGCCTAGCTTACCCAAAGCCCTTGAAATTACCCAAATTTTTCAAAATTTCCAAATCACCCAAAATTCCCCAAATTAACCTTGAACATTTCCTCACCAATCAAGTTAATCATCCATAGCCAAAAATATTAAAAATTCCAAAAATACCTCCCAATACCCTCCAAATACCCAAAATACTCCTCTTGACCCAAAAATCCAAAAATTCATAAAATTCCCAAAAAATTCCAGAAAATCCCAAATATTCCCAATTTCATTTTGTTCAACTACACCATGGGCCAATTTTGTCAATTTACTCCACTTTTATCAAAACCCTCAATTTGACCCATTTTAACCCTAAGTGAACCCAATGTCAAGCCAAACCTACCCAATTGACCCAAATTCTGGTCCAATTCAATTCTAAACTTCAATTTATCATTCTCAACACCAATCTAGACCAGATCCAAGTCTAATTTGATTGACATTTGAATCCAATTTCACTTTTGGCCTTAAAGCCCAATTTGGATCCATGACCCAAACCTAACCCAAACCAAACCAATTTAACTCCAATTAACCCCAAATCTTTTCTAAACCTTCCCTAACATCCCCACAAAAAAAACACTAACATGATTTGCCCAAAATTTAGACCCAAACCCCACTCAAATTCAACCCAAAGCTAAAAGGCCTAATTTTGACCTAAACCCAAACCTAACCCAAATAAGCCAAAACCCCAAACTCAAAACCCAACCAAAGCCAAAACCTCTTTGAAACACTCCCATAAACATTTCTCAACATTTATTTTCCATCAATTTCAACCCTAGCCCAACATTGGCCCAAGTTAGCCCAATTTGACCTACATTGGCCCATTTACCAAAGAGGTCCAAATCCAACCCAATTCAAGCCCAAAACACTTCAAATTTGTTCCAAATCATTCATGAAACATTACTAAATTAAATTCAACACTTATTGGACCCAACCCTTTGCAAAATTCTCATCCTAAAATCCATTTTAAAATTAAAAGCCCACTTCTCTAAACCATTTTAAAAGCCCATCTTCACTAAATTTCAAAGGCCCAAAATTCATTCAAAGTCCATACGACACTCTTCTTCATCATGCATTCAATTAAAATCATCCCTTAAGTCCTAAATCAATCATCAAATGGTTCCAAATCAAGCCATATGCCAAATCCCATCAAATCACCCCTAAATTACCAAAATTTCTAAAATCCATTTTCATGAAATTGACCAAGCTTTTCCCCAAGCCAAAAACAAGCCATGAAGCCACTCTTAAGCCACATGCAAGCCATGTGAGTTGCTCACATGTGACCTTAACACATTGGGCAAAAGGAGGAGATCCTTTCCACATTCCCATAAGGTGATTAACCACTCCCTGTCGGCATATTTTTAGGTTGTGTGTTTTATTTTGAAAAGGGGGTCGCCTAACAGAAATTGTCGGCGAATTTTTAATTTAAGTTAAATAAATAATTTGAAAAGTAGTATTTGATTTTGAAAATAATTTTAAGATATGAAATCAAACCGACCTCACATCCCAGATAGTTTATATAAACGAGCACCGCATCACAAACCGTGTATCTATCCCGAAGAATAGACACACTGTTTGGTGATGGGGCTCGATTAAATAAACTAGAAGATTTGTGACATCCGTTTGGTCTGCAAACCAATTTTATAAGCCGACAAATTCCCCTGCTTAATATGAAAGCATTAAACAGGGTTTATATTACCTGGGTTCTTTAAAATTCCCTATAAGGCAAGCCCCTATAGTTAATTACATCTTAAGTGACGGGAATCACCTAAGAAAACTCTCGATAATAATCAGTAATTCTTCTCTCAAGAATTTCAAAGTTTAAGGTTTTCAAGGGATTGAATTTTGGAATTTCAATAGGGAATGGATCAAATTTGGAACATTTTGTTTTGGGAATTCAAAGGAAGAAAGGTAAGAGAAATCACAGATTCGAAGCGAACTTCGGTAATTCCCCGACTATCCTATTATTTTGCTTGGATTTAGGAAAGTCCTAATATTTATTTAATGTTTTGATCTTGCCAATTTTAATTAATTTGGACTTATATTTGTATGATAAAATCATACAAATAGCCTCGAAGATATGAGGGTTTATGTCGTATTAAACGACTTCCTCGGAGTCCTAAGACCGGTTAGGGCTTAATTTACATGACATGATCATGCAAATGCCTAACGAAGAGTTGAGGATTTATGTTGCACTAGGCAAACTACCTCGATGTCCTATGGCTTGGTTATTTAATTCTAAGAAAGTTTTGCTGAAGTAGATCCGAGTTTTGCTGATGACGATGGTCGTGCTGCCCACTGTGCTCCAAGCTCCTTGTTGTTGCAGAGGTTTAGTTTTAGAAGTCATAAATCAGGAGATGAGAAAAGTCTTTTAGTTTAGAGAAAATCTTAATTTCCAAGTGTTTTTGTGTTTTAATTAAAACAAATCTTAAAGTTGATTATAACGACACCGGTTAAGATCCCACGGTTCCATCCTTCCGGCATCGTTATTTTTATCGGATTCACTTAGTCCAAATGAATTTGCTAAACTCAACTGAATGAGTTCCACACTTTCATTTAGACCGTGGGAAATCTCGTTAGCAACACGTAGGTTACATCATCTGAGGTATTCTCGATCATCCAACATGACGTTTTAATTTAGTTGTAATTGTAGTTTCGTGTTCTGTTTGTGATTAAATTTTGAGTTGTTTTATATTTTGAAAAGTTGTGGCGGTGAATTTTATCTTACAATGACTTTTAACTTAGTTTTGGTTTCAGTTTTAGGGACTATCCTAAAGGTGTGGGTTTTCATGCAACAGTTGTTTATCATGCAAGAAAAAGTAAGTGCGATGCAATTAAAGAAATTGCGATAATATAAATTGCGATAAAATAAAAGCGTACCTTGAGGGTCTTCCCGTCATCCCAAGTCGCACTTAAAACACAATTAGAATATTTAAGCAAGTTCCTAGGTAAAGCTAAGGGAATGGTTATGGTTTTCTACCAAATTCCTAATCCTATAGCTAGTCATTTCCTATGACGTCTAGGTCCTTGTGTTTTGGTTTGAGGACGATTTTCTTCATCAAAGAATAATTAAGTTCAATTGTTCTTATAAGTATCCTATCACATTGAGGAAGTTCTTAAGAAGAATCTTAAACATCTTTTCAATATTACTAGAATTGTTTTAAGTCCAAATGAATTTAATTATACAAATGAATTAATCGTCCGAGGATTCAAGTTTTGTAATCTTGCTCAGTGAGCTAGGACATTTGAATATCCTATAAGTGAAGTAACATTTCATTTAATGTTCTATTTAGGAGTTATGATAACCAAAGCTCTCGAGGGCAAATTGGTGTTCAAATGGTTCGTGATTTAGTTTAACTTCAGTTAAAGGGTTTAAATTTGGAATAGTGTGTTTTAGGTGATCTTATTTAATTCAATTTAATTTAACTTTAATTTAATTTAATTTGGTTTAGTTTTAATTTTAATTTAATTTAACTTGATTTTAATTTTAATTTTAACTTGATTCTATTATTTAATTTAATTCAATTTAATTTGATTTAATTTAATTTAATATGTTTTAATTTAATTTAATTTAATCTTAATTTAATATTTTTTTAATTTAATTTAGTTTAATTTAATTTAATTTAATTTACTTAATTTGTTTGATTTAATTTAATTTAATCTTTAATTTAATTTTATTTTTAATTTTAATTTAATTGAAAATTTAAAAGAGTTTAATAATTTAACTTTAATTTAATTTAATGATTAAGTCCTTTAACATTTTAAAACTTAAATTTGAATTATCATTTTAATTAGGAATTGAATATTATTGAGATGATTAATTTAGGGATTCTTAGATCAAAGGATAAATCTCTTCCTAATAATATCCCTATTTTAATAATTCCAATTTTATTATTCTTCCAAATTTAATCAATTATTTAATTAATGTTTATTTTAATTATTTTCAAATTGCTTAGTATGTTTCTACCCTTTAATTATTTAAATTTCAATCATCCAAATCAGATTAAGATCAAATATTTTATTTGTTAATTTTATTAAACCTAAAGTTTTAATTAAAGGTTAAAATTTTAATTACCATTTTGCCCTTCAAGCTTAATAATTTCATAACTCACTAAATTGAGCTTAAATGAACTTGAAATTTTTATGTGACTTCACTCATATGTCAATAAAGACATGAGAGGAGAAAATGTGATTTTTCTGTATTTAATTTAATTATGTAATTATTTTTGGTGGAAAATAGAGATTTCCGAGGAAAATTTAACAATATGACCAAGGGAAAGTTTCTGTCCTTAAGAAAATTATGGGACATTCCTAATGACTAGAGGACCACTTGGACCAATTTTGGTGATTTTTGAATTATATTATTTTTATTATAATTATTTTAAGTTTTGGAGTATTAATTAATTTAAAAATAAAATAATGGTTGAAAAATGAAATTTATATTTTTCAAAAATCTCTGATATCAAATAAATCAGAGAATTAATTTTTGCAATTTTCTGATTTTTCTTTGATTTATTATAATTATTTTAGTGAAAATGCTAGAATATACATTTTTTTAATTTTAAAATTACCTTAGGGCTTTAAAATTTAATATCTAATTAAATAGACCTAAGAAAAATATGGGATTTGTTCCTAAGTGATTAAAATTCAAAATGTGACATTTTGGTGAATTTTATTATTTTTGTGATTTTTATTATTTTTTAATTATTAAAATATTAAAATAATACCAAAAAATCAACTTTTTTAGAAAATTGAAATTTTAATTTTCTTAAATTCCCCTGATATCAGAGAGGCTCCAAAACCAATTTGGTGAATTTTTAAAAAGTATTTTGAAAGTTATGAATTTTTAAAGTTTAAAATGACTAAATGACTTAATCAACCCATTTAGTAGGGCTAACCAAGTCCAATTGGCTTCAAATTTTTATGGTGGGTTCCTCTGATTGTAGAGGTCAGTAGAGAATTAATTTCAAGTCAATTTGATGTATGGTTAGCTCTAATTAATTAAGGAGCTATTTTGGGTGTTTAAGCCAATTAGGGTTATTTTAAATGAATTAATCCAAAATCTATTTTTCCTAGGGTCCTCTCGGTCATAAGAGACATCACCAAATTTTCCTAGAATTTATTTCACAACATGCTAATTATTGAAATTAAAATACTTAAAACAGCAACATGAATTTGAAAAATCAATAACTTCTCATAGGGATGGCCTCTGACTTTGGAAAATTCAGGGAATGTTCCCAAATTCAGAGGCTTCAAAAGCCCTATGGTCTCATGCCATGGTGAATTTCCTATATGCATGGAGAATTAAAACAATGCTGAAGGGAAATAAATCATTAAAAATAAAATACTTGATGAAATTAAATAATTTCTTTTCCACATTATTCTCCTCCGATTCACTTGAGCAAGAGGGTATTTTTATTTTATTTTTCGATTTTCCTACACAAAGTTATGGATTTTTGAAGTTTAGGAGAATTAAATAAATCAAAAATACCCTAATTTTCTATTTATCCACGCGGCGCCGCGTCAGCCTCGGCAGCTCCGAAGGCCACGCGGCGTGTTCGGTTCGACGCCGTCATCGACTCAGCGCTCCGGGGCCCCGCTGTGTCGTTCCATCTCCTGATCCAACGCGATCCTGGCCATCCGTCCGCGCGAGTATTAAATGAACGGCATCCGTTCATCGTCCCCAAGCGTCCTTACCCGAGAGCCGTCCACACTAAATCCCTAATATCTCACTCAATACTCAATGGATTTTCGTGTTCTTATGCTTCTATGGATTCGTCTTGAAGAGACGAATACATCTATACGGTGATCATGCATTGAAATTAAAGCATTTGAAATGGAGAATCTCCAGAAGCTCGGGATGAAGAATTAGCTCATACCTTTGCTCAGAGAAGTGTGGCTTCAATTTGAGGGTTGTGTCACCTTCGATTGGATCCCGACCAAGCTCCAGATGAAGTCTCCTGGTCTGATGAATCGCCTAGGTATGATTTCGACCAAGCCCGATCACAAAGCTTGGAGTCTGGAACAGATGGGTGGCCTGGAGAGGGGGCTTTTGCTGGTGGACTCCTTCCCTTGGTTTGGTGAAGGTGTAGGACCAATCAATTTGAGATTCGATCCACTGTGGAGAAGTGTCCTGGTTTTGGGTGGAATTTTGGCTGAGAAATTGAGTTCTGTTGGTGGGGATTAGGGCAAATTGGCACTGGGGATCAACTGCTCTAAGTATGGAGAGTGTTCTGGAACAATTTTGGCAGGGTTTCAGTAAGATCTGGTTCAGCACCTCTCATGGCCGAGAGGGGGTGGTGTTTAAATAGGAGAGGGTGGAGGGCCTCCCAGGGAGAGTTAGGGCTTGGGATCAGCTGCTCTTGGCATGGGAAGAACAGCCATGGTGGCCATTGGGCATGGGGCAGCTCAGCAAGGTGGAATTCCAAAGTTTGGCTCCTCCCAAGGTCTCGGCCATGGTGTTTTCCGGCGACCCAGGCGGCTGGCCAGCAGGCATGGGTCACCCTCAGGTCCAGGTGGGTCACGGCTGGAGGTTTGTGCAGTCAATTGGCCATGGACATGTGTAAAGGGTTTGAATCAAAAGGGTATGGGGAGAGGCTCATTTTGGGTCCAAATGGGTCAACCCACCATTTTGGGTTTGGTGCACCCTTCCATGGCTGATTTGGGCTGAGGGAGGATCAGGTGAATCAGCTTGAAAAGGGTAGAGAAGTCACCATCCATGAATATTTTGATTAATCATGGATTAAGGTGAAGCATTAAAAGGGTTAAAACCTTTTTAAGGGGGCTTAAAAGAGGCTCCTCCTTTTGCCATTAATGGCTTGATCACATGTCAAACCTTCCATGGCTTCATGTGGCTTGTCCATGGCTTGCATGGCTTGTCTTTGGCTTGGGGAAAAGCTTGGTCAATTTCATGAAAATGGATTTTAGAAATTCTTGGTAATTTGATGGGAATTTGTATGAAGCTTGATTTGGAATGGTTTAATGATGATTTTGAAACTTAGGGGTGATATCAATTAAAGGTATGATGAAAAGAAATTGCCATGTAGGCTTTAAGGCCAATTTTGGGCTTTTGTATTTGGTGGAAATGGGCTTTTAAAATGGTTTAGGGAAGTGGGCTTTTGGATTTTAAAATGGATTTTAGGATGGAATTTTGGCAAAGGCTTGGGCCAAATAATTGTTGGGTTTAGCTCATAGATGTGTCATGAGTGACTTGGAGCAAATTGGGAGTGATTTAGGTTTGAATTCGGTTGAATTTGGGCTCCTTTGGTGAATGGGCCAATATAGGTCAAATTGGGCTAACTTGGGCCAATGTTGGGCTAGGGTTGAAATTGATGTAAAATTAATGTTGGGAAATGTTTATGGGAGTGTTTCAAAGAGGTTTTGACCTTGGTTGGGTTTTGATTTTGGGGTTTGGGCTTATTTGGGTTAAGTTTGGGTTTAGGTCAAAATTGGGCCTTTTAGCTTTGGGTTGAATTTGAGTGGGGTTTGGGTCTAAATGTTGGGCAAATCATGTTAGTGTTTTGTTTGTATGGATGTTAAGGAGGATTTAGAAAAGATTTGGGGTTAATTGGAGTTGAATTGGGTGAGTTTGGGTTAGGTTTGGGTCATGGGTCCAAATTGGGCTTTAAGGCCAAAAGTGAAATTGGATCCAAATTTCAATCAAATTGGACTTGGATTTTGTCTAGATTGGTGTTGAGAATGTTTAATTGAAGTTTAGAATTGAATTGGACCAGAATTTGGGTCAATTGGGTAGGTTTGGTTTAACATTGGGTTCACTTTGGGTTAAAATGGGTCAAATTGGGGGTTTTGACAAAAGTAGGGTAAATTGACAAAATTGGCCCATGGTGTAGTTGAACAAAATGAAATTGAGAATATTTGGGATTTTCTAGAATTTTCTGGGAATTTTCTGAATTTTTGGATTTTTTGGTCAAGAGGGGTATTTTGGGTATTTGGAGGGTATTGGGAGGTATTTTTGGAATTTTTAGTATTTTTGGCTATGGATGATCAATTTGAGTGGAGATAAATGTTTAGGAATGATTTTGAGGAATTTTGGGTGATTTGAAAATTTTTGAGAAATTTGGGTAGTTTCAAGGGTTTTGGGTAGGCTAAGCGGGTGTAGGGTCCCAGGGGTCAGAAATTGAAAATTTGGGAAATTGAAGATTGGGTGAATGTAAGTGGAATGAAATCATTTTGGTTGATCCATGAAGCCATATCAAGCCCACATGAGCCATGAAGGGACTCATTTGAGGCATCCACATTGTTGTTCCTAACCCTCTTAGCCAAGGGCTTAGGGGTTAAGGACCATCCATGTGAATCACCTTTATGAGTCAGGAGGTCAAGTTAGGTATGGGTGTGTTTTTTTTTTGGAGGTGTGTGAAAGTGTAGTGTATAGGTGTAGTGTGTGTGTAAGTCAACCCCTTCACTGGACTGTGCCACCTGTGGTAGTCTTAAGGCCAAAGAGTCCTATAGGAACTCATCCTTTAAACTTCCACATTTGATTTCAACCCTCTAGGTGATTAGGGGTCTACGATCGAGTTTGTAGAGTTTGCGGGGAGTTTAGAAGTGGTTTGAATTTCTAAGTGGTGGGTCCCAATTCTAGTCCTCTAAGACAGTCAAAGGAAAAGCCCAAGGCTAGATCCTAAGTACTAAAAAGAAGAAGAGAAGACCTCATCAAAAATGAGGTCAACAAATGGACCCCCAATAGGTGTGGTGAGCTAACCAAGCACACCGCGCGTATTGGCGTTGACCGAAGAGATCAACAAAACCAACACAGATGTCCAAGTGACAAACTTAGGACAAAGTAGAAGAGTTTCACGTGGGGAGTGTCAAGTATATCTCCGAGATCGGAGATTCCTGAACTCTTGCTGGGGAAAGGAAAAGGAAGTGAATTCCAGATCACATGATCTGGGAGAATTTCAACTTAGATTTTATTTTGTTTTAGTTTAAGTTTTGATGTGTGAGCTTAGATTTCAGTTTGGAGTTTTAATTTAGATTGAAGTTTTGTTAAAATTAATTTGAAGGGATTTTGATTTGAAATGAGAATTGGAACTTTGTGGTTTTAGATGTAACATCTTCAACCTCAAAAGAAAATTGAATTGATTGGATTGAATCATTACAATGAGGAGAGATCTCAGAGAAATGCGGTATTGGATGTAAAATCCTTAACCTCAAGAGTTTGATTTTGATGTATTTCATTACGATAGGAAAAGAATCCTAAAGCGATACGGTCTCGGATGTAAAATCCTCAACCCCAAGAAATTTAAATTTGATGTATTTCATTGCAATAGGAAAGAATCCTAAAGCAATGCGATCTCGGATGTAAAATCCTCAACTCCAAAAGTTTGAATTTGATGTATTTCATTGCAATACGGAAAGGATCCTAAAGCAATGCAGTCTCGGATGTAAAATCCTCAACTCGAAAAGTTTGAATTTGATGTATTTCATTTCGATAGGAAAAGAATCCTAAAGAAATGCAGTCTCGGATGTAAAATCCTCAACTCCAAAAAGTTTGAATTTGATGTATTTCATTGCGATAGGGAAAGAATCCTAAAGCAATGCGGTCTCGGATGTAAAATCCTCAACCCCAAGAATTTGAATTTGATGTATTTCATTGCGATAGGGAAAGGATCCTAAAGCAATGCAGTCTCGGATGTAAAATCCTCAACTCCAAAATTTGAATTTGATGTATTTCATTGCGATAGGGAAAGAATCCTAAAGCAATGCAGTCTCGGATGTAAAATCCTCAACCCCAAAAATTTGAATTTGATGTATTTCATTGCGATAGGGAAAGGATCCTAAAGCAATGCAGTCTCGGATGTAAAATCCTCAACCCCAAAAATTTGAATTTGATGTATTTCATTGCAATAGGGAAAGGATCCTAAAGCAATGCAGTCTCGGATGTAAAATCCTCAACTCCAAAAAGTTTGAATTTTGATGTATTTCATTGCGATAGGGAAAGAATCCTAAAGCAATGCAGTCTCGGATGTAAAATCCTCAACTCCAAAAGTTTGATTTTTGATGTATTTCATTGCGATAGGGAAAGAATCCTAAAGCAATGCAGTCTCGGATGTAAAATCCTCAACTCCAAAAGTTTGAATTTTGATGTAGTCATTGAATTTGCAAAGATTTGTAGTGTTGATTTGAAAAGTGTGGAATTTTGGTGTTTCGAGAATTTCATGAAAGTTGTAAAAGACTTTCATGGAAGGAAATAGATTAGGAGGGAATATGTAGATGTCACATATCCCGTTCAAAAGAGTTGATCGGAAGTCACTGGTTTGGATTGGATACAATTCCTCGCCATCAGATTCGATCCGTGTCAATGGAATCAACCGCTTCCATCCCAGACAAGGAAGAGGGTAGAACGGATTGGATTTCAGATTTGGAAGGTTGAGTTTGAACTCGATTGAGATTTATTTGGAATTTGGAAAGTTGAATTTGAACTTGATTTAAAATTTGATTTGAAATTTAGAAGATCAAATTTGAAATTTGATTGAGATTTGATTTGAAATTTGGAAAGATTGAATTTGAAATTTGATTGAGATTTGATTTGGAATCTGGAAAGATTAAATTTGAATTCGATTGAGATTTGTGCTCATTTTGTTTGTCCTTTAACGATTCAAATTTATTTTATCATTTATTTAATGTTCATGTGAATTTCGTGTTCATCATTTTTAGATTTTTAAGGAAAGTTTTTTTTTTATTTTCATTTTTTTATTTTTTTTTTGTTTCTTTTTTGTTCTTTGTTCGAAGTTCATTTAACTTTAATGGCGTTTCCCAGTCAATTTGCACAAAAGAGGTGAAGGCCAAAAATGTGACATGGTCACTTTCATTCCAATCATGTCGAAGATACATCATACAACTCGATCCGGAATACATCTCATACAATCCATGTAGACTCAAAACGGACTATGTATGATCTTTATCGATCCATCCAAAGAAGCATCTGTCAAAAATCCATGTCTGAATAGTGGGGTACATGGTCAATAACATCACCTTCCAAGCCATCCTTTGCAAGGGTGCCGTATGGATGTATGTTGGAGGTGTGATATTTTCCATGTAACTCACAGCTCGTAAGGCCGGAGGCTCTCTAGCTCCGGGTCTGGCTGGAAGTGGTAAGGTGTCTTCCGTCGTCCATCCTTCCGAAAGTAACCGAGATCCGCTTCACTCGGTACTCCCGGTATGCAATGTTTAGCGACATCTCGCTCCGTTGCCCTTCGCATCATGACGGAACCTACCGGTAAAGGTATCTTCACCGGCCCTCGGAACTCACCCGGGCCTCGCTATCCGGAGGTCGTATCCGAACATGATGTTACACTCGTTCGGAAAGAGACCGTGCGTAAAGGTCCGACAAAGTCGTGGTGATCTATGTGTGGGGGTATGCGGTCACCCCGCTTGTAGATGTTAATAATGCAACTATTGGGTATGCAATCTGCCGGCGTACTCCTCCATGTTATCAACCTCTTTACCATTCTCTGGATGACTAATGGCATTGGATCCACTTGGCCATGACGGAGTATCCCTAGTGGGTTTCCCTTCCTGTCTTCCGCAAAGTTGTAACAGCATCCACATTGTATTGTAATTCTTCCCTTCCCTGGCATCCATCTCCGGGGTTCTGAGTAGGTGTTTTCCCTTAGGCGGCCCGCTCGGCCCATTCTTTTCAAATCCCGGATGCAATCCACGATTTGTTGTTGTTCATATTCTAAGAACACGTCTGTATGTAGCTCGAGGCCTTCTAGTATATTGATCCTTCTGCCTCTGATTCTCTCGAAGTATTCAAAAGTTTTCTTTTCAACATTCTGCATTCTTTCCAGCTCGTATTCTGGAATAATCCGCAAATGGCGAGGCCTCGGTGATGTATTGTGGGATATACGGCTCAATCCCTTCACGTTCTCCCCGCATACCTCGGCTCCTCGGGGATGATGTCCGTCGGGACATCCCCCGGGTTGCTTCCGCAACAAGGTCATGCATTACTCGGTGGTTCTATCTCGGTAGCGTGGTAGCCTTCTTTCTTCCGATCTTCGTGAGATTTCCCCGGTCCTTCTCGTTATCCTAGGAGCTGGCCTCCTTTCTTCGTGTTCCCGGTGAACCGGTGTCCTCGAAGTGTATGTACCGGCGCAGTAGAATCGCCTCGTCGCGCCGGTCCGCCGCTAGTTTGGTTAACATCTTACGGATACGGCGATTCTTATTTCTTCGTTGCGTTGCTTTGAGAGTAGCTCTTCGAACTTCTTGAATCTCTGTGGGCGCGGCGCTGACAAGCCTGCCCTCTGCTGTAGCGACTACAGACTTGATTTTCTTGTCTTCTTCAGTGTTTGCCTTTCTTTTCTTGCTGCTGGATTGGTGGCTTGGGCCACCCACTTTCATCACTGTCTGCCCGGGCTCTTCTCGGTCAACTGGGACCCAATCATTTTCCTCGTACTACGTAGCTCGCCGGTGCGAAGTCCGAGTCAATCTCGATTATCGCTCCATCTTTCACCCTCTTTTCATCGAGTGCAAGGCTTACGCCATTTCTAAAGTTCGTGACCAACCGCCCGTTCGACAATTCCTCGCGAAAAGACAAGGAAAAGGATCAGGGGCTGTACTAAGAACAAGAACATTAAGAAAATGTTTATTAAAGACAGTTTTTTTTATTACTCTTATATTTTTAAATTTAACAGGAATGAAGTGGGATAAGATCAGGGAAGAGATTTTGATTTGGAAGAGAAAACAAGGAAAACTTTATTATCATGATTTTATTTATCTTAGCACATTTTTTATTATTTTTGGGTTCGGACCCAGTCATAAGTAATTACTTCGCCCGTGCTTCTAAGGATAAAGAATTCATTCCTTCGAAACATCAGGTAGCGTAATACTTTTTCAAGTATCGTCCGTTGATCGGAAGCATATGTCGTTCTCCCCGGAAATTCACTAGCCGGGTAGAACCTCCCGAGTATACTCGCTTCAACCACAAACGGCCCTTCCCAAGTGGGTTCAAATTTTCCTCCTATCTTGCGGTGTGCAAGGATAGGTCTTTTGAGAATGAGAACTAAATCACCAACTTTGAAGGTTCTCGGGCGGACCAATTTGTCATGGGCTTGAACCATCTTAGCTTGGTATAATTCTAAATTCCGTCGCGCCGCAAGTCTTTTCCCTTCCAGGCTTTCTAATTCCTCTAGTCGTAATTTGGCATTCTCTTCGTCGTGATCTTGTTTGCAATTGCAATCCCGAGTGAAGGAAGCCGAACCTCTAAAGGTAACATCGCCTCGGACCCATACACCGCAGCGTAAGGTGTAGTTTGAGTAGGAGTTCGAAGGTTGTCCGTAGGCCCATAAGGCTTCTAATAACTTCTCGTGCCAATTTCTCTTTTTATCGTCCAAGGTTTTCTTTAAGATTTGAACGAGAGTTTTATTAAAAGCCTCAGCCAGGTCGTTTGCTCTTGGGTAGTAAATTGTTGAATATCGCCGACCGATTCCGTGTCTCCCGACAAAATTGTTGATTTGTGTGCTTCGAATGCTGACCCATTATCCGAGATGATCCTGCGCGGCACTCCGAAACGGTAGACAACTTGGTTCTTGAAAACCGTAGCACGTGGTGTGCTTTCACTTCTCTAAGTGGAACCGCCTCCGCCCACTTGGAAAAGTAATCCGTAGCCGCAAGAATGAAGCGATGTCCTTTTAAAGATGGTGGTTCTATTAGACCCACTATATCCGTGCCCCAACATTCAAATGGCCACGATGCAATTGTCTGGATGTAGCACATTTGAAGGTTGGTGTAGAACCACTCCGTGCACTTGGCATTGGTGACGGCTCTTGGCGATTTTCATGCGCTCGGTCATCATCGAGGGCCGCAGTACCCTAGTCTTTTAATCTTCATTTTCATCTTCGGACCCGACTAGTGAGCGCCACGCAGTCCCGAATGCACCTCTTTAACAATTTCACGGGCCTCGGACCCGCTTAGGCACCTTAGCCACATTTGATCGAAAGACCTTCTCGTATAACGTGTTGTTTATTAATGCGTAAGACGAGTTCCTTTCTTGATCCGATGGGCTAGCGACCTATCGTCTGGTAGCTTTCCCGTTTGCGGGTAGTCTCATTAATGGCCGTCGCCAATCTTCTGTGTTTTCTGTCACTGTTGCAACTAATTTTTCTTCTTTTCCTGATTTGTGTATTGTGTCTATGTCGCGCTGTGATAGGACCTGACGTCCGTGAACTGACACTTCCACTGATTCATCTTGCAAACAGGCAAATTTTTTTGCGAGGCGAGCTAACGCGTCTGCTAAAGCATTTTCTTTCCTGGGAATTTTGTAGATTGTCACATTCGGAATTTGTTCCAACAGCTGTATGGCATACTGGAAGTATTGCTCGAGTCTTGGCTTTAAAATTCTATACTGTTCGGCGATCTGTTGAATAATTAACTGCGAATCCCCGTAGATGTTGATGTCTGTTATCCCCATTTGAATAGTTAATTCCAGTCCTGTTATGAGGGCTTCGTACTCTGCTTCGTTGTTTGTACATGGCTCGTCAAGTGGTAGGAGTATCTTAACATCCCCCGCTCCGGTGTTATAAAGATTAGTCCGATTCCTCGCCTTACCGGGCACTATCACTTGTGATTCTTCGTCTTTGTGTGCTTGAAGATGCTCCGTCGAAATATAATTCCCAACGTCGATCATCGTGGTCTTCTAAGCTCATTATTTGTTCATCTCGGCAAGTCGTCATCGAGCGAAGATTCTCGCCGGCGAAAGGGTGTGCTGCGAGGAAGTCTGCTAGGACTTGTCCCTTTACGGTATGAAGAGGCATGAAAGTTATATCGAATTGCAATAATATCATTGACCATCTGGCAAGTCTGCCGGAAAGCGTGGACGGGTCATCAAGTATTGCAATGGATTAAATTTCGAGATCAGGTTGACCTTATGAGAAAGCATGTAGTGCCTGAGCTTTTGAGCGGCGAAGATCAGGGCTAAACAATGCTTTTCAATTGCATTTTAAGGGATTCATCTTAAGGTTAAATTGTCTTATTCGTTCGAAAATAATTCTCAAATCATACAGGTGATTTTCCTTTACTTTGCTTTTGATGACCACATCGTCCACGTAGCATTTGACTTGATTGTGGATGAGATCATCAAAAATTCTTGTCATCGCTCTCTGGTATGTTGCTCATGCGTTCTTCGATCCGAATGGCATCATCGTGTAGCAATATACTCCGATCGGCGTTCGAATGCCGTAAGCCTTTCATCTTCTCGGAGCCATTTTTATCCGGTTGTATCCCGAAGATCCATCCATGAATGAGAATATTTCATGTGTCGAAGCAATGTCGATCATTAATTCCGGATCGGTAGAGGGAATTCATCTTTTGGACATGCCTTGTTTAAATCTCTGAAGTCCACACAAATTCTGATCTGACCATTTTTCTTTCTGACTGGCACCACATTGGCTAACCTAGTCGGGTATTGTTCTTCACGGACAAATTTAGCGTCTATTAGCTTTTTAACTTCAGTTATGACTTGTTGTTCGATATCTAGACGCATTCTTCTGGGACCTTGTCGGACCGGACGAAGTAGGATCCACTCCTAGCTTATGGACTGCGACCTCTGGAGCTAAACCTGGCATCTCATCGTAGTTCCAAGCAAAACAGTCTTTAAATTCCATTAATAACTTGGTTATTTCTTCGAAGTCTTCTTTATTGAGTAAGGAGCTAACAAAGGTAGGTTTAGGCTCTTCGCTAGTACCTAAGTTAACTTCCGTTAACTCATCTATTGTAGATTTGATTTCTTCTTCGAATTCTGGTGGAGCGTCTCCAATTTGTAAATCTTCAAATTCTTCTGTAGTTTCCATGCAGTCCTCATCAGACTCGCAAGTGACAACCAAGCAAAATTCAGTATCGTCAACTGATCCTACTGTGCCGAATCCGAGACCATGCTTTGAATTGGGTGGACGACCGGAGTTATTCCATAATTTTTCAAAATGATGTGATTGACCTTTTGTCCATTGTCGAGGTAAGAAACCACGCTGAATTAAATTTTGAACACAGGGAGAGTACCACTCAAAAGGTAATTCCATTAATTCTGACGAAGTGACATCTTCAAATTGTACATTATATTCAGTTTTGGAGAAAGGAGCACCACGGTAGAATTTGATTGGCTTTGCACCGCCATTATGTACCTCTTTGACCACCATACCCTCGATCTTATTAGAATGGATCAGGGTCAGGGTCATAGTACGTACATAGTGATTAATCTTCTCGTACATCGATTTATATTCTTCATTCTTCTCATCTTCGAGAGAGATCTTGAATTGCGGCTTTTTCCGACTTATTGTCGCTGCTTCTTGTTTGATTTCTTTTTCTTCTTCGGAACTCGTCTTCCCAATCAACATTGATGGTTGATTTCCTCCGTCCAATCGTCCTAACGTCTCGCCACGACCTCGTCCCCGGTCTCGACCTCGGATGCGAGTTGTGGAGAAACCTTCACCATCTCGCCGTAAGGGAGTGGTGAGTGATCGTTGGACTAGAACTTCAGGTTCTTCATTGTCCCGAACTTTCTTTGCTTCATTTGTTATGGTATCTCTGGAGAAGATCGTTTTCTTCGGTGGTGCATAATAAGCTGCATCTTCATGGATTCCAATCTCATGTACGGAGAATGGTTGAAGTCACCTTTGATGCACTGTTCCCCTCCATCGTAGTATTTGATGCACTGATGCAGAGATGATGGTACCATCCGGTTTTCATGTATCCATGGTCGGCCCAGTAGAGCGTTGAACGACGTTTCTGAATCAATTATGTGAAATTTTGCGGTTGTCTTTGCTAAGTCACTGGTCTTCATTAGTAGTTTTATTGATCCGAGGGTTCTTTCTCATTTCTGGTTGAATCCTCTTAATAACATTTTGTCGGCTTCGAGTTCGTGAGCATCAATTTCCAAGTATGCTAGTGTTCTAAGACTCATTATATTGATTGATACTCCTGGATCCACCAATACTCTGGAGAGTGTAAACTTCCCAATTATAACTGAAATGTACAACGGCCGGTTGTGGTCTGCTGTCCCAAGTAATAGGTCATTGTCCGTGAAGGTAACACCTCGCTGTTCCTTTAACGAGCAAACCTCATCTAAGGAATCTCCGGCCATTTGAGCTAAGCGAATTTCGGATCAAGTAAGGCCTTGATCGAGCTTCACTCATCTCCTTTCGATAAGATGAGAGCGTCGTAGATGCTCGGTTGGTCTGGTAGTTTCCTAAGATGGGCTAGCACGTTGTAGTCCACTTTATTTTCATGTGTCTCGATTTCTTCCCGAATGGGTATTTCTTCTGCTGGGGTTGGTTCTTCCTGAACAACCACCTGCTTTCCTTTGTCGTTTGGACCCATTCTCGGAGGTAGAACTCTTCCACTTCTTAAGTTGACTTCTGTAATTTCTTCTGAATCTAGTGTTGAGCTTGCTGGTGTTTCTTCCCGAATCGGAATAACAGGTTCTTCCGGATTAGCTTCAGAGTCTGAAGGCTCTAATTCTATTGTGACTGGAGCTCCTCGAAACTCGCAGATAGATTCGTTGCTCGTTGAACTCTCGTAACCTCCTTGATGGATGTCTTCTTCGTCATCGTGATCGTCAAGATTGTGTATGATTTGAGAGTTGTCATTGGTATCGAAATCGATGTCCGGATTGTCGCCAGTTACGTAATCGTTAGAAACAGTCAAAACGTAGCTAACGCCATCACCCTTATCATTATAAGATCCCACCGGAGTGAGCAAATAATCATACAGAGTCAGAGGTTCGAGGAATTTCTCCCCTGAATTAGAAACAACTATCCTAGGATAAGCAGCCCCTAGTCTAGCCTTAGGAGCCTCGGTCCTCTCTTCTTCGTCGATTTTCTTCTTCTCTTCAATCGTCTCTTGTTGAGGTGGTTCTTCTATTAAAAGTGATAGTGCCGACCTGAAAGGTTTCGAACTTTGAATTGAAGCTCGCACCGAGGCGGTTTGGATGTTATCTAAAATCTTTTTTGAAGACCTTGTCCAAGCGGTAGTCCATCCATCGTCAATTGCATAGGGATCTATCGGAACAATGAGATCAGTCGAGACAACATTGACGGAACCTCCTTTCTGGGGTTCCTTCATGTACTCCTTTGGGATTGTTATATTCCCTTTCCGAAGGTTGTCGTTGAGCCGACTTTTGAAGGTAATGCAATCTTCTATCTTGTGCCCAAGCATCCGGTGATAAGGGCGAAAGTTGGGATCACCTTTCTTGTTGACTTCTTCCGGTCTCTTTGGCTCGCGCGAGTTGGAAATCCGGAGTCTTCATCGATCGCGGAACATTTTTAGTGCTTGCTTCATTCTTGAATGGATATTCCCTGCTCAGAAGCTCCCTTAATGTACGTTGCGGACGAGGAGGTTGTTCATACTGTTGAGATGACTGATAGCTGGGTCGAGGTTGTTGATAATTCTGTTGAGGTTGTTGTGGCCGTTCGGACGATATTTATATCGGTTGCTTGCCTTTGTCGACTGCTGCAACGATCCCGGATTTCTTTTCAAAAGTCTTTACAGGCTTTTTCTTGTCTGTCTTGTCGGCGAAACTTAATTGCTTCGCCTCCTCTTGCAAGCTCCTGACCTTGCTTAACAACTTCTTGAAAGTCTTAATAGTGAATCCTTTGAGGAGAAGTGCTATCGGGCCGTGAATGCTTTTAAGTAAGATGTCGACTGCATGCTGCTCTTGTAATTGTGGTTCACACTTCATACTCAGATTTCTCCATCGAAGTATGTAATCCACAAAAGTTTCGTTCGGCTTCTGCTTCTCTACCACTAAATCACCTATAGTAATGTGGTGCCTGAGCTCCGGCGAATCGCTTGATGAAAAGGTTTTCTAGTTCCGAGAACGTCTTCACCGAACCATTTGGTAATTCCGCATACCAATCAAAGGCGATCCACGACGAGTCGCGACGAACTGTCGGAAGAGTAATGCATCGCTCCCGCCGGCATTGCAACAACTGGCACAAAAGTGTGCAACATGCTGTCGGGGGTTCCCGGTTCCATCAAAGGTCTTGAACAGAGGTGGTACGAATCCTTTTGGGTATTGGACAGCGTCGAATTCTTCCGGGTAAGGTCTACCCGTCCGAATGGATGTCCCGCTCTTTGATTGTGCTAAGGCTTCTCGCACCTGCTGTTCCACCAAGCTCTTGATATCTTTTTCCGGAATCATGCTTTGTGTTGTATCTTTCTTTAGTCGATCATCCCCGTTGACGGATGTAATCTCCTTTCCTCCGTCTACAATGTGAATGACCTCTAGGGGTGTTTCTCTTTGGGGTTGCACTTGACTTTGGAGAGTGGCTAGGGCTACAGCCATCTCTTCCATCCTCTTCGCCATTTGGGCGATCGTATCGTCTTTCTCTTGAAGCTGCCTCCTCATTACTTCCGGCTCCTCTCTTTTTGCGGCTGCGGGAGCACCTTGCGAAGTTGACGAAGCTCGCGTTTCGACCATGTTGATTTCTGCATACTCATCGTCCATGAATTCCGATGAATCAATCTCGTCTCCGAATTTCTCTTCTCTTTCTTTTACTAGTCGTCGAATATCGGTCCTCGACTTTTCCATAGCATCCTCTAGCGGTCTTTTACGTGCATCTTCGCGGTTGTCGTGTGATAGCTGCCGGGTTCCCTTCTCACGAGTCCCTTCTACTGCGGTGGCGCTTTCTTCGCATTCAAGTCTTCGACGAGACTTTCCTTCTCGGTCGTTGTTTCGATCTTAACTCGTCCAGGTAGTGGGACGCCATACCATCCTTCTAGCGGCGGAGGGTGCAGGACCGGATGGTGCAGTCGACCAAATGCTTGGAAGGTGGTATCCTCCCTAGTCCGTAACCACCGAAACAATGACGGGCGGACTAGCCTTCATCCTTTTATTTGGCTTTTCCGTAACGACGGCGGGTTCTACTCGTGGCCCAAGACGGGATTTGGTCGGCACCCGCCCATCCTTCTTAGAATCTCCGATAAGGGGCATTTCTCTTTCTTTGCTAGTTTCTCGATCACAGTCTGTAATCGGGCAAATGGCGTGATCCTAGCCCTTTTCTTTCTGCTGTCGTTGTAGTATACTGGTCAAGCTAATGTAGAAACAATCCTGTAGACATTTTCCTCGTCAGCTGCGGCGGAAAGGGGATGGAATCTACTTCCTTCCAAAAGGGGTGTATCTTCAGGCAATGGTATGTATTCGGGTAGTGGTGTGTACTCGGGGATTTCTTCTAAGAAAGCGACTTCGGCGGCTACGGCCTTCTCGGCGATCTTCCTACTTCGTTCCTTCTTTGGGTCCGTGTTAGTGATGGAATTCTTGAGCTGGACCCGATTTCAAAAACGAAGGTCTCACGGAAAGTCCGTACCCTCCACGGTAACGGGTTCACCATAGTTCCGGATTTCCTTCCCCTTTAATCTGGCGAAGCCGGGGTAGGTGCGGAGACAACTAGACCGAGTGGGGGTAGCAAGAACGGTCCTTCGCGGACGGTAGTACTCCTCTCGGTCGGGATCTTTTGCGGGGAGGAAACTCTTGGGTTGACCTAAGGCTGAACTCGAGCAACGGCTTCTCAGCTTCAGATACTTTGTTTGTCAGCGCGAAAAGGGAAACGTCGGTGATCTTGACATTCGTGTTCTCGAATCCTTGTCCAAACCGGATGATCCCATTGTCGGGCAGCTCATCCTTGTAAACAGCGAAGTTGAGTCCATTGGTGAAGGAGAAAATCAGCTTTAGGGCTTCCATTTCTGCAGGGTAGATCCTGATTGTCAGTCCTAAGTTATGCTTCTTCTCATTAGGACGAAAAGAAAGGAATCGAAAAGAGTCTAAACACATTCTTGTTCATGTATTTATAAGAAGGAGTTATTTGTTAAAAGAGTCATTCATTAGAGGGTGTGTTTATTTAGAACGAAATGTTCAAAGGTGTAGAGAAGGTAAGGAATCTGATTCAGACTTGGAAAGGAAGAGAAAGTCTTATGCAAGACTTCTCGACTCGGAGGATCACTCTAAACTAACACCTGTCGGGGGTCCACCCCACCTCAGAAATGAGGTAAAAGGATCTCGGAACCTCTCCGTTTAGGGGTGTCTAAACAGTGGCTCCAAAATCCAAGAGAATGTTGGCTACACTTGTTCAAGGTAGAAATGAACATAGTATTCCAACGGAGAGAAGGGTAGTTTGATCCACTAGGAATATGGATACACTACCGATTTTTGAAAGCAGAATTGTCTTGTACGGCTTATTTTTAGGTTGTGTTGTTTTTTTTGAAAAGGGGTCGCCTACAGAAATTGTCGGCGAATTTTTAATTTAATTTAAATAAATAACTTTGAAAAGTAGTATTTAATTTTAAAAATAATTTTAAAATTTGAAGGTTTTAAGACATGAGATTAAACCGATCTCACATCCCAAATAGTTTATATAAACGAGCACCGCACCACAAACCGTGTATTTATCCCTAAGGATAGATACACTGCTTGATGGTGGGGCGCGATTAAATAAACTAGAAGATTTGTGACATCCGTTTGGTCTGCGAACCAATTTTATAAGCCGACAAATTCCCCTGTTTAATATGAAAGCATTAAACGGGGTTTATATTACTCAGGTTCTTTAAAATTCCCTATAAGAGCAAGCCCCTATAGTTAATTACATCTTAAGTGACGGGAATCACCTAAGAAAACTCTCGATAATAATCGATAATTCGTTCTCAAGAATTTTAAAGTTTAAGTTTTCGAGGATTGAATTTTTGAATTTCAATAGGGAATGGATCAAGTTTGGAACATTTTGTTTTGGGAATTCAAAGGAAGAAAAGTAAGAGAAATCACAGATTCGAAGCGAACTTCGGTAATTTCCCGACTATCCTATTGTTTGGCTTGAATTTAGGGAAGTCCTAATGTTTATTTAATGTTTTTATCTTGCCAATTTCAATTAATTAGGGCTTATATTTATATGACAGAATCATACAAATAGCCTCGAAGATGTGAGGGTTTATTGTCGTATCGAACGACTACCTCTGAATCCTAAGACCGGTTAGGACTTAATTTGCAATGCAAATGCCTAACGAAGAATTGAGGATTTATGTTGCACTAGGAAAACTACCTCGAAATCCTATGGCTTTGTTATTTAATTCTAAGACAGTTTTGCTGATGTAGATTCGGGTTTTGCTGATGACGATGGCCGTGCTGCCCACCATGCTCCTAGCTCCTTGTTGTTGTAGAGGTTTAGTTTTAGAAGTCATAAATCAGGGGATGAGAAAAGTGTTTTGGTTTAGAGAAATCTTAATTTCCAAGTGTTTTTTTTTTATGTTTTAATTAAAAACAAATCTTAAAGTTGATTATAACGACACCGGTTAAGATCCTACGGTTCCATCCTTCCGGCATCATTATTTTTATCGGATTCACTTAGTCCAGATGAATTTACTAAACTCAACTGAATGAGTTCCACACTTTCATTTAGACCGTGGGAAATCCCGTTAGCAACACGTAGGTTACATCATCCGAGGTATTCCCGATCATCCAACAGGACATTTTAATTTAGTTGTAATTATAGTTTTGTGTTCTATTTGTGATTAAATTTTGAGTTATTTTATATTTTGAAATGTTGTGGCGGTGAATTTTATCTTGCAATGACTTTTAGTTTAGTTTTGGTTTCAGTTTTAGGGACTATCCTAAAGGTGTGGGTTTTCATGCAACGATTGTTTATCATGCAAGAAAAGTAAGTGCACTCTACGATTAAATAAATTGCGATAATGTAAATTGCAAGAAAGTAAATTGCGGGAAAGTAAATTGCAATAAAATAAAAGCGTACCGGAGGGTCTTCCCGTCATTCCAAGCTGCACTTAAAACACAATTAGAATATTTAAGCAAGTTCTAGGTAAAGCTAAGGTAAGGGTTATGGTTTTCTACCAAATTCCTAATCCTATAGCTAGTCATTTCCTATGACGTCTAGGTTCCTTGTGTTTTTGGTTTGAAGACGATTTTCTTCATCGAAGAACAATTAAGTTCGATTGTTCTTATAAATGTCCTATCATATTGAGGAAGTGCTTAAGAAGAATCTTAAACATCTTTTCAATATTTCTAGGATTGTTTTAAGTCCAAATGAATTTAATTATATAAATGAATTAATCATCCAGGGATTCAAGTTTTGTTAACTTGCTCAGTGAACTAGGACATTTGAATATCCTATAAGTGAAGTAACACTTCATTTAATGTTACGTTTAGGAGTTATGATAACTAAAGCTTTCGAGGGTAAATTGGTATTCAAATGGTTTGTGATTTAGCTTAATTTCGATTAAAGGGTTTAAATTTGGGATAGTATTCAAGTTGTTTTATGTTTAATTTCTTTATGTCTTAGGTGATGTTATTTAATTCAATTTAATTTTAAATTTAATTTAATCTAGTTTAATTTTAATTTTAATTTAATTTAATTTAATTCAATTTAGTTTGATTTGATGTTACATTAATTTAATTTGATTTGATTTAATTTTAATTTAATTCAATTTAATTTAATTTAATTTTTAATTTAATTTAATTTAATTTAATTTAATTTTTAATTTAATTTAATTTAATTTAATTTAATTTTTAATTTAATTTGATTTAATTTAATTTGATTTAATTTAATTTGTTTATTTAATTTATTTTAATTTGATTTATTTAATTTAATTTAATTTTGATTTATTTAATTTAATTTAATTTTTAATTTAATTTTATTCTTAACTTTAATTGAAATTTTAAAAAAAGTTTAATAATTTAACTTTAGTTTAATGATTAAGTCTTTTAATGTTTTAAATTTGAGTTATCATTTTAATTAAATATTAATGAAATGATTAATTTAGGGATTTTTAAATTAAAGAATAAATCTCTTCCTAATAATATCCCTATTTTAATAATTCCAATTTTATTATTCTTCCAAATTTAATCAATTATTTAATTAAAGTTTAACCATTTTAAATTGCTTAATGGGTTTCTACGCTTTAATTATTTAAATTTCAATCATCCAAATCAAATTAGGATCAAAGATTTTACTTGCTAATTTTTATTAAACCTAAAGTTTTAATTAAGGATTAAGATTTTTAATTACCATTTTTACCCTTTAAGCTTAATAATTTCATAACTCACTAAATTGAACTCAAATGAACTTGAAATTTTTATGTGACTTCACTCATATGTCAATAAAGACATGAGAGGAGAAAATGTGATTTTTCTGTATTTAATTTATTTATATAATTATTTTTGGTAGAAAATAGAGATTTTCAAGGAAAATTTAATAACATGACCAAGGGAAAGTTTCTGTCCTTAAGAAAATTAGGGGACATTCCTAATGACCAGAGGACCACTTGGACCAATTTTGGTGATTTTTTGAATTATATTATTTTTATTATAATTATTTCAAATTTTGGAGTTTTAATTAATTTAAAAATAAAATAAATGTTGAAAAATGAATTTTATTTTTTTCAAAAATCTCTCTGAAATCAAGGAAATCAGAGAATCAAATTTTACAATTTTCTGATTTTTGTATGATTTATTATAATTATTTTAGTGAAAATGCTAGAAAATATATTTTTTTAATTTTAAAATTACCCTAGAGCTTTAAAATTTAATATCTCACTAAATAGACCTAAGAAAAATATGGGGTTTGTTCCTAAGTGATTAAAATTCAAAATGTGATATTTTGGTGAATTTTATTATTTTTGTGATTTTTATTATTTTTTAATTATTAAAAAATATTAAAATAATATTAAAAATCAACTTTTTTAGAAAATTAAAATTTTAATTTTCTTAGATTCCCCTAATATCAGAGAGGCTCCAAAACCAATTTGGTGAATTTTTGAAAGATATTTTGAAAGTTATGAATTTTTAAAGTTTAAAATGACTAAGTGGCTTAATCAACCCAATTAGTAGGGCTAACCAAGTCCAATTGGCCTCAAATTTTTATGGTGGGTTCCTCTGATCCTAAAGGTCAATGGAGAATTGATTTGAAGTCAATTTAATGTATGGTTAGCTCTAATTAATTAGAGACCTATTTTGAGTGTTTAAGCCAATTAGGGTTGTTTTAAATAAACTAACTCAAAACCTATTTTTCCTAGGGTCCTCTGGTCATAAGGAACATCACCAAATTTTTCTAGAATTTATTTCACAACATGTTATTTATTGGAATTAAAATACTCAAAACAGTAACATGAATTTGAAAAATCAATAACTCTTCATAGGGATGGCCTCGACTTTGGAAAATTCGGAGAATGTTCCCAAATTCAGAGGCTTCAAAAGCCCTATGGTCTCATGCCATGGTGAATTGTATACATGCATGGAGAATTAAATGTATGCAGAGAGTAAATAAATTATAAAAAATAAAATACTTGATGAAATTAAATGATTTCTTTTCCACATTATTCTTCTCTGTTCACTGAGCAAGAGTGTATTTTTATTTTATTTTTCTAATTTTTCTACACAAAGTTATGAATTTTTGAAGTTTAGGGAATTAAATAAATCAGAAAAAACCCTAATTTTCTATTTATCCACGCGGCGCCGCGTCAACCTCGGCAGCTCCGAAACGCCGCGTGGCGCGCTCCCATTCGACTCCGCCATCTGACTCAGCGCTCCTAGGGCCCGCTGTATCGCTCCGTCTTCTGATCCGACACGATCCTGGCCGTCCGTCCGCTCGTGTATTAAATGGACGGCATCCGTTCATCGTCCCCAAGTGTCCTCACCCGAGAGCCGTCCACACTAAATCCCTAATATCTCACTCGATACTCAATGGATTTTCATGTTCTTATGCTCTCATGGATTCGTCTTGAAGAGACGAACACATCTATATGGTTATCATGTATTGAAATTAAAGCATTTGAAATGGAGAATCTCTAGAAGCTCGGGATGAAGAATTAGCTCATACCTTTGCTCAGAGAAGTGTGGCTTCGATCTGAGAGTTGTTGCACCTTCGATTGGATCCTAGCAAGCTCCGGATGAAGTCTCCGGTCCAGTGAATTGTCTAGGTGGGATTTCGACCACAGCTCGATCACAAAGCTTGGAGGCTGGAGCAACTAGGAGGCTCGGAGATGGGGCTTTTGCTGGTGGACACCTTCTCTTGGTGCAGTGAAGGTGTAGAACCAATCAATTTGGGGATTGGCTCAGCTGTGGAGAAGTGTCCCGGTTTTGGGTGGAATTTTAGTTGAGAAATCGGGTTTTGTCGGTGGGGATTAGGGCAAATTGACACTGGGGATCAAGCTGCTCTAAGGGTGGAGAAGGGTTTGGAACAATTTTGGCGAGTTTCGGCAAGGTTTGTGCAACTCTCCTCTCATGGCCGTGAGGGGGTCGGGTTTAAATAGAGGTGGCTGGAGAGCCTCCCGGGGATGGCCGAGGGTTGGGATCGAGCTGCTCTGGTCATGGGAAGAACAGCCATGGTGGCCATTGGGCATGGGGCGGCTCGACGAAGGTGGAATTCCAAAGTTTGGCTCCTCCTAAGGTCTTGGCCATGGTGTTTTCCGGCGATCCAGGCGGCTGGCCGGCAGGCATGGGTCACCTTCAGGGTCAGGGAGTCCAGGGCTTGAAGTTGGTGAAGTCAATTGGAGTTTGACATGTGTAAAGGCTTTGAATTAAAATGGAATGGAGAAGGGGTCATTTTGGCTTCAATTTGGTCAACCCATTGGTTTGGGTTGGGTGCACCTCCCCAAGGCCTGATTTTGGGCTGAGAGGATCAGTTGGGTCAGCCAAGAGAGAATGGTGTGGTCTCTATCCATGATGAGGTGGCTAAACATGGTTTAGAGTGTGTCATGGATAAGGTTAAAAATGCTTAATGAAAGATTAAGAAAGGAGCCCCTCCTTTTACCATTAATGGCATGGTCACATGCCAAACTTTCATGACTTCATATGGCTTGTGAATGGCTCATCCATGGCTCCATTTGGCTTGGGAAAAGCTTGGGTCAATTTCATAAAAAGGGATTTAAGAAAATTTTGATATTTTGATGGGAATTTATATGGGGCTTGATTTGGAATTGTTTAATTGATGACTTTGAAACTTAGGGCAATTTTGATTAAATGAATGATGAGGGGAAGTGCCATGTGGGCTTTAGATGAATTTGGGCTTTTGAATTTGAAGGAAGTGGGCTTTTAGGAAAGTTTAAGGGAAATGGGCCCTTTGATTTTAGGATGGGCATTTGGGTAAAGATTTTGTGAAGGACCTTGTCAAATAAATGTTATAATTGGTTTAGGGATGTTCTATGAAGGGTTTGGAGTCAATTTGGTGTGATTTGGAGTTTAATTGGTTTGAATTTGGGTTCATTTGGTAAGTGGGCCTATGTAGGTCAAATTGGGCTAACTTGGGCCAATGTTGGGCTAGGATTGAAATTGATGTAAAATTAATGTGGAGAAATATTTATGGGAGTGTTTCAAAGAGGTTTTGACTTTGGTTGGGTTTTGATTTTGGGGTTTGGGCTCATTTGGGTTAGGTTTGGGTTTAGGTAAAAAATGGGCCTTTTAGCTTTGGATTGAATTTGAGTGGGGTTTGGGTCTAAATTTTGAGCAAATCATGTTAGTGTTTTGTTTGTGGGAATGTTAAGGAAGATTTAGAAAAGATTTGGGGTTAATTGGAGTTGAATTGGGTGAGTTTGGGTTAGGTTTGGGTCATGGGTCCAAATTGGGCTTTAAGGCCAAAAGTGAAATTGGATCCCAAATGTCAATCAAATTGAATTTGAATTTGGTCTAGATTGGTGTTGGGAATGTTGAATTGAAGTTTAGAACTGAATTGGACCAGAATTTGGGTCAATTGGGTAGGTTTGGTTTGACATTGGGTTCACTTAGGGTTAAAATGGGTTAAATTGGGGGTTTTGACAAAAGTAGGGTAAATTGAAAAAATTGGCCCATGGTGTAGTTGGACAAAATAAAATTGGGAATATTTGGGATTTTTGGGAATTTTCTGGGAATTTTCTGAATTTTTGGATTTTTTGGCCAAGAGGGGTATTTTGGGTATTTGGAGGGTATTGGGAGGTATTTTTGGAATTTTTAGTATTTTTGGCTATGGATGATCAATTTGAGTAATGTGGAAATGTTTAAGATCAATTTTGAGGAATTTTGGGTGATTTAGGAAATTTTGAAAATTTTGGGTAATTTCAAGGGCCTTGGGTCGGCTGAGCGGGTGTAGGGTCCCGGGGGTCAAAAATTGAAAATTTGGGAATTGAAGATTGGGTGGATGTAAGTGGAATGAAATCATTTTGGTTGAGCCATGAAGCCATTTCAAGCCCACATGAGCCATGAAGGGACTCATTTGAGGCATTCACTATGTTGTTCCTAACCCTCTTGCCGAGGGCTTAGGGGTTAAGGACCATCCATGTGAATCACCTACATGAGACGGGAGGTCAAGTTGGGTATGGGTGTGTTTTTAGGAAGTGTGTGAAAGTGTAGTGTATAAGTGTAGTGTGTGTGTAAGTCAGCCCCTTCACTGGACCGAGCCACCTGCAAGGGCGGTCCTA
Organism: Papilionanthe hookeriana x Papilionanthe teres; assembly: GCA_022702705.1. Lineage (NCBI taxonomy): Eukaryota > Viridiplantae > Streptophyta > Magnoliopsida > Asparagales > Orchidaceae > Papilionanthe > Papilionanthe hookeriana x Papilionanthe teres. The sequence goes on from CM040432.1 coordinate 4,107,403, forward strand.
AGGCCAAAGAGTCCTATAGGAACTCATCCTTTAAACTTCCACATTTGATTTCAACCCTCTAGGTGATTAGGGGTCTATAGTCGAGTTTGTGGAGTTTGAAGGGAGTTTAGAAGTGGTTTGAGTTTCTAAAAGGTGGGTCCCAATTCTAGTCCTCTAAGATAGTCAAAGGAAAAGCCTAAGGCTAGATCCTAAGCATTAAAAAGAAGAAGAGAAGACCTCATCAAAAATGAGGTCAACATGTCTGATTAAAATGGAGAGAGGAATTGTCCCCAGCGGAGTCGCCAGAAATTGTCGGCATATTTTTAGGTTGTGTGTTTTATTTTGAAAAGGGGGTCGCCTAACAGAAATTGTCGGTGAATTTTTAATTTAATTTAAATAAATAATTTGAAAAGTAGTATTTGATTTTGAAAATAATTTTAAGATATGAAATCAAACCGACCTCACATCCCAGATAGTTTATATAAACGAGCACCGCATCACAAACCGTGTATCTATCCCGAAGAATAGACACACTGTTTGGTGATGGCGCTCGATTAAATAAACTAGAATATTTGTGACATCCGTTTGGTCTTCGAACCAATTTTATAAGCCGACAAATTCCCTCGCTTAATATGAAAGCATTAAACAGGGTTTATATTACCTGGGTTCTTTAAAATTCCCTATAAGGGCAAGCCCCTATAGTTAATTACATCTTAAGTGACGGGAATCACCTAAGAAAACTCTCGATAATAATCAGTAATTCTGCTCTCAAGAATTTCAAAGTTTAAGGTTTTCAAGGGATTGAATTTTAGAATTTCAATAGGGAATGGATCAAATTTGGAACATTTTGTTTTGGAAATTCAAAGGAAGAAAGGTAAGAGAAATCACAGATTCGAAGCGAACTTCGGTAATTCCCCGACTATCCTATTGTTTGGCTTGGATTTAGGAAAGTCCTAATATTTATTTAATGTTTTGATCTTGCCAATTTTAATTAATTTGGACTTATATTTGTATGATAAAATCATACAAATAGCCTCGAAGATATGAGGGTTTATGTCGTATTAAACGACTACCTCGGAGTCCTAAGACCGGTTAGGGCTTAATTTACATGACATGATCATGCAAATGCCTAACGAAGAGTTGAGGATTTATGTTGCACTAGGCAAACTACCTCGATGTCCTATGGCTTGGTTATTTAATTCTAAGAAAGTTTTGTCGAAGTAGATCCGAGTTTTGCTAATGATGATGGTCGTGCTGCCCACTGTGCTCCAAGCTCCTTGTTGTTGCAGAGGTTTAGTTTTAGAAGTCATAAATCAGGAGATGAGAAAAGTGTTTTGGTTTAGAGAAAATCTTAATTTTCAAGTTTTTTTTGTGTTTTAATTAAAACAAATCTTAAAGTTGATTATAACGACACCGGTTAAGATCCCACGGTTCCATCCTTCCGGCATCGTTATTTTTATCGGATTCACTTAGTCCAGATGAATTTGCTAAACTCAACTGAATGAGTTCCACACTTTCATTTAGACCGTGGGAAATCCCGTTAGCAACACGTAGGTTACATCATCCGAGGTATTCCCGATCATCCAACAGGACGTTTTAATTTAGTTGTAATTGTAGTTTTGTGTTCGTTTGTGATTAAATTTTGAGTTGTTTTATATTTTGAAATGTTGTGGCGTTGAATTTTATCTTGCAATGACTTTTAACTTAGTTTTGGTTTCAGTTTTAGGACTATCCTAAAGGTGTGGGTTTTCATGCAACGAGTTGTTTATCATGCAAGAAAAAGTAAGTGCGATGCGATTAAAGAAATTGCAATAATGTAAATTGCAATAAAATAAAAGCGTACCTGGAGGGTCTTCCCGTCATCCCAAGCTGCACTTAAAACACAATTAGAATATTTAAGCAAGTTCCTAGGTAAAGTTAAGGGAAGGGTTAGGGTTTTCTACCAAATTCCTAATCCTATAGCTAGTCATTTCCTATGTCGTCTAGGTCCTTGTGTTTTGGTTTGAGGACGATTTTCTTCATCAAAGAATAATTAAGTTCAATTGTTCTTATAAGTATCCTATCACATTGAGGAAGTGCTTAAGAAGAATCTTAAACATATTTTCAATATTACTAGAATTGTTTTAAGTCCAAATGAATTTAATTATACAAATGAATTAATCGTCCGAGGATTCAAGTTTTGTTATCTTGCTCAGTGAGCTAGGACATTTGAATGTCCTATAAGTGAAGTAACATTTCATTTAATGTTCTGTTTAAGAGTTATGATAACCAAAGCTCTCGAGGTCAAATTTGTGTTCAAATGGTTCGTGATTTAGTTTAACTTCAGTTAAAGGGTTTAAATTTGGAATAGTGTGTCTTAGGTGATGTTATTTAATTCAATTTAATTTAACTTTAATTTAATTTAATTTGGTTTAGTTTTAATTTTAATTTTATTTAACTTAATTTTAATTTTAATTTTAACTTGATTCTATTATTTAATTTAATTCAAATTAATTTGATTTAATTTAATTTAATTTAATTTAATATGTTTTAATTTAATTTAATTTAATCTTAATTTAATATTTTTTTTAATTTAATTTAGTTTAATTTAATTTAATTTAATTTACTTAATTTGTTTGATTTAATTTAATTTAATCTTTAATTTAATTTTATTTTTAATTTTAATTTAATTGAAAATTTAAAAGAGTTTAATAATTTAACTTTAATTTAATTTAATGATTAAGTCCTTTAACATTTTAAAACTTAAATTTGAATTATCATTTTAATTAGGAATTGAATATTATTAAGATGATTAATTTAGGGATTCTTAGATCAAAGGATAAATCTCTTCCTAATAATATCCCTATTTTAATAATTCCAATTTTATTATTCTTCCAAATTTAATCAATTATTTAATTAATATTTATTTTAATTATTTTCAAATTGCTTAGTATGTTTCTACCCTTTAATTATTTAAATTTCAATCATCCAAATCAGATTAAGATCAAATATTTTATTTGTTAATTTTATTAAACCTAAAGTTTTAATTAAAGGTTAAAATTTTAATTACCATTTTGCCCCTTCAAGCTTAATAATTTCATAACTCACTAAATTGAGCTTAAATGAACTTGAAATTTTTATGTGACTTCACTCATATGTCAATAAAGACATGAGAGGAGAAAATGTAATTTTTCTCGTATTTAATTTAATTATGTAATTATTTTTGGTGGAAAATAGAGATTTCCAAGGAAAATTTAACAATATGACCAAGGGAAAGTTTCTGTCCTTAAGAAAATTATGGGACATTCCTAATGACCAGAGGACCACTTGGACCAATTTTGGTGATTTTTAAATTATATTATTTTTATTATAATTATTTTAAGTTTTGGAGTATTAATTAATTTAAAAATAAAATAATGGTTGAAAAATGAAATTTATATTTTTCAAAAATCTCTCTGATATCAAGGAAATCAGAGAATCAATTTTTGCAATTTTCTAATTTTTCTTTGATTTATTATAATTATTTTAGTGAAAATGCTAGAATATACATTTTTTTTTAATTTTAAAATTACCTTAGGGCTTTAAAATTTAATATCTCATTAAATAGACCTAAGAAAAATATGGGATTTGTTCCTAAGTGATTAAAATTCAAAATGTGACATTTTGGTGAATTTTATTATTTTTGTGATTTTTATTATGTTTTAATTATTAAAATATTAAAATAATACCAAAAAATCAACTTTTTTAGAAAATTGAAATTTTAATTTTCCTGAATTCCCCTGATATCAGAGAGGCTCCAAAACCAATTTGGTGAATTTTTAAAAAGTATTTTGAAAGTTATGAATTTTTAAAGTTTAAAATGACTAAATGGCTTAATCAACCCATTTAATAGGGCTAACCAAGTCCAATTGGCTTCAAATTTTTATGGTGGGTTCCTCTGATCCTAGAGGTCAGTGGAGAATTAATTTCAAGTCAATTTGATGTATGGTTAGCTCTAATTAATTAAGGAGCTATTTTGGGTGTTTAAGCCAATTAGGGTTATTTTAAATGAATTAATCCAAAATCTATTTTTCCTAGGGTCCCCTGGTCATAAGAGACATCACCAAATTTTCTTAGAATTTATTTCACAACATGCTAATTATTGAAATTAAAATACTTAAAACAGCAACATGAATTTGAAAAATCAATAACTTCTCATAGGGATGGCCTCCGACTTTGGAAAATTCAGGGAATGTTCCCAAATTCAGAGGCTTCAAAAGCCCTATGGTCTCATGCCATGGTGAATTTCCTATATGCATGGAGAATTAAAACAATGCAGAAGGGAAATAAATCATGCTTGATGAAATTAAATAATTTCTTTTCCACATTATTCTCCTCTGTTCACTGAGCAAGAGGGTATTTTTATTTTTTTTTTCTGATTTTCCTACACAAAGTTATTGATTTTTGAAATTTAGGGGAATTAAATAAATCAAAAATACCCTAATTTTCTATTTATCCACGCGGCGCCGCGTCAACCTCGGCAGTTCCGAAAGGCCACGCGGCGTGTTCTGGTTCGACGCCGCCATCTGACTCAGTGCTCCGGGGCCCCGCTGTGTCGTTCCATCTCCTGATCCGACGCGATCCTGGCCGTCCGTCCGCGAGTGTATTAAATGAACGGCATCCGTTCATCGTCCCCAGGCGTCCTTACCCGAGAGCCGTCCACACTAAATCCTAATATCTCACTCAATACTCAATGGATTTTCGTGTTCTTATGCTCTATGGATTCGTCTTGAAGAGACAAATACATCTATATGGTGATCATGCATTAAAATTAAAGTATTTGAAATGGAGAATCTCCAGAAGCTCGGGATGAAGAATTAGCTCATACCTTTGCTCGGAGAAGTGTGGCTTCAATCCGAGGGTTGTGTCACCTTCGATTGGATCCCAACAAGCTCCGAGATGAAGTCTCCCGGTCCGATGAATCGCCTAGGTATGATTTCGACCAAGCCCGATCACAAAGCTTGGAGTCTGGAACAGATGGGTGGCCTGGAGAGGGGGATTTTGCTGGTGGACTCCTTCCCTTGGTCTGGGAAGGTGTAGGACCAATCAATTTGAAGATTGATCCACTGTGGAGAAGTGTCCTGGTTTTGGGTGGAATTTTGGCTGAGAAATTGAGTTCTGTTGGTGGGGATTAGGGCAAATTGGCACTGGGGATCAACTGCTCTAAGTATGGAGAGTGTTCTGGAACAATTTTGGCAGGGTTTCAGTAAGATCTGGTTCAGCACCTCTCATGGCCGAGAGGGGGTGGTGTTTAAATAGGAGAGGGTGGAGGGCCTCCCAGGGAGAGTTAGGGCTTGGGATCAGCTGCTCTGGGCATGGGAAGAACAGCCATGGTGGCCATTGGGCATGGGGCAGCTCGACGAAGGTGGAATTCCAAAGTTTGGCTCCTCCCAAGGTCTCGGCCATGGTGTTTTCCGGCGACCCAGGCGGCTGGCTGAGCAGCATGGGTCACCCTCAGGTCCAGGTGGGTCAGGGCTAGAGGTTTGTGCAGTCAATTGGCCATGGACATGTGTAAAGGGTTTGAATCAAAAGGGTATGGGGAGAGGCTCATTTTGGGTCCAAATGGGTCAACCCACCATTTTGGGTTTGGTGCACCCTTCCTTGGCTGATTTGGGCTGAGGGAGGATCAGGTGAATTAGCTTGAAAAGGGTAGAGAAGTCACCATCCATGAATATTTTGATTAATCATGGATTAAGGTGAAGCATTAAAAGGGTTAAAACCTTTTTAAGGGGGCTTAAAAGAGGCTCCTCCTTTTGCCATTAATGGCTTGATCACATGTCAAACCTTCCATGGCTTCATGTGGCTTGTCCATGGCTTGCATGGCTTGTCTTTGGCTTGGGGAAAAGCTTGGTCAATTTCATGAAAATGGATTTTAGAAATTCTTGGTAATTTGATGGGAATTTGTATGAAGTTTGATTTGGAATGGTTTAATGATGATTTTGAAACTTATGGGTGATATCAATTAAAGGTATGATGAAAAGAAATTGCAATGTGGGCTTTAAGGCCAATTTTGGGCTTTTGTATTTGGTGGAAATGGGCTTTTAAAAATGGTTTAGGGAAGTGGGCTTTTGGATTTTAAAATGGATTTTAGGATGGAATTTTGGCAAAGGCTTGGGCCAAATAATTGTTGGGTTTAGCTGATAGATGTGTCATGAGTGACTTGGAGCAAATTGGGAGTGATTTAGGTTTGAATTGGGTTGAATTTGGTCTCCTTTGGTGAATGGGCCAATATAGGTCAAATTGGGCTAACTTGGGCCAATGTTGGGCTAGGGTTGAAATTGATGTAAAATTAATGTTGGGAAATGTTTATGGGAGTGTTTCAAAGAGGTTTTGGCCTTGGTTGGGTTTTGATTTTGGGGTTTGGGCTTATTTGGGTTAAGTTTGGGTTTAGGTCAAAATTGGGCCATTTAGCTTTGGGTTGAATTTGAGTGGGGTTTGGGTCTAAATGTTGAGAAAATCATGTTAGTGTTTTGTTTGTAATGATGTTAAGGAGGATTTAGAAAATATTTGGGGTTAATTGGAGTTGAATTGGGTGAGTTTGGGTTAGGTTTGGGTCATGGGTCCAAATTGGGCTTTAAGGCCAAAAGTGAAATTGGATCCAAATTTCAATCAAATTGGACTTGGATTTGGTCTAGATTGGTGTTGGAAATGTTGAATTGAAGTTTTGAATTACATTGGACCAGAATTTGGGTCAATTGGGTAGGTTTGGTTTGACATTGGGTTCACTTTGGGTTAAAATGGGTCAAATTGGGGGTTTTGACAAAAGTAGGGTAAATGGACAAAATTGGCCTATGGTGTAGTTGAAAAAAATGAAATTGGGAATATTTGGGATTTTATGGAATTTTCTAGGAATTTTCTGAATTTTTGGATTTTTGGGTCAAGAGGGGTATTTTGGGTATTTGGAGGGTATTGGGAGGTATTTTTGGAATTTTTGGTATTTTTGGCTATGGATGATCAATTTGAGTGGAGAGAAATGTTTAGGAATGATTTTGAGGAATTTTGGGTGATTTGGAAATTTTTGAGAAATTTGGGTAGTTTCGAGGGTTTTGGGTAGGCTAAGCGGGTGTAGGGTCCCGGGGGTCAAACATTGAAAATTTGGGAAATTGAAGATTGGGTGAATGTAAGTGGAATGAAATCATTTTGGTTGAGCCATGAAGCCATTCAAGCCCACATGAGCCATGAAGGAACTCATTTGAGGCATCCACATTGTTGTTCCTAACCCTCTTAGCCAAGGGCTTAGGGGTTAAGGACCTTCCATGTGAATCACCTTTATGAGTCAGGAGGTCAAGTTAGGTATGGGTGTGTTTTTTTTTGGAGGTGTGTGAAAGTGTAGTGTATAGGTGTAGTGTGTGTGTAAGTCAACCCCTTCACCAGACCAGGCCACCCAGGGTAGTCCTAAGGCCAAAGAGTCCTATAGGAACTCATCCTTTAAACTTCCACATTTGATTTCAACCCTCTAGGTGATTAGGGGTCTACAGTCAAGTTTGTAGAGTTTTCAGGGAGTTAAGAAGTGGTTTGAATTTCTAAGTGGTGGGTCCCAATTCTAGTCCTCTAAGACAGTCAAAGGAAAAGCCTAAGGCTAGATCCTAAGTACTAAAAAGAAGAAGAGAAGACCTCATCAAAAATGAGGTCAACACTCCCATGATTCCCCTTAACCATGCTTATGCCTAATTGTGCTTGGATGGTGACTTGACCCTACTGATTATGCTAAACCAAATCAATTTCCCTTCAGCCTAAACCAAGCATTGGGTTGTGCACCTAGCCCAATCCATGCATTTGACCAATTTGAGCCAAAATGAGCCTTCTCCCATACCATTCTAATCCAAGCTTCTGACACATGGCATTTGCCAATTTCCTACGCTAAACCCCAGCCCTGACCCACCTGAACAAGATAGTGACCAGTGCCTGGCCGGCCAGCCACCAGGCTGCCGGAAAACACCACACCCGAGTTCTCACATGTGAGCCAACATTGAAATTCTCCTTTGCTGAGCTGCCCCATGCCCAGTTGCCACCATGGCTGTTCTTCTCCTCACCAGAGCAGCGATCCCAAGCCCTAACTCCCACTGGGAGGCCCTCCAGCCTCTCCTATTTAAACACCCCATCTCTCGGCCATGGGAGAGGTGCTTGAACCAACCTTAAGGAAACTCGCCAAAATCATTCCAAACCACTCTCTACACATAGAGCACTTGATTCCCACTGGATTCCAGCCCCAATTCCCTCTAGCTTAGCTCAATTTTGAGTTCAAACTTCAGCACAAAAACCAGGACACTTCTTCACAGTAAACCAATCCCCAAATTGGTTGGTCCTACACCTTCACCAGGCCAAGGGAGGAAGTCCACCAGTAAAAGCCCCCTCTCCAGGCCACCCATCTGTTCCAGACTCCAAGCTTTGTGATCGGGCTTGGTCGAAATCTTACCTAGACAATTCACCAGGTCAAGGGACTTCATCTGGAGCTTGCTTGGACCCAATCGAAGGTGACACAACCCTCGGATCGAAGCCACACTTCTCCGAGCAAAGGTAAGAGCTAACTCTTTATCCCAAGCTTCTGGAGATTCTCCATTTCAAATGCCTTAATTTCAATGCATGATCACCGTATATATGTATTCGTCTCTTCAAGACGAATCCATAGAGCATAAGAACACGAAAATACGTTAAGTATTGAGTGAGATATTAGGGATTTAGTGTGGACGGTTCTCGGGCTAGGAGGCTTGGGGACGATGAACGGATGTCGTTCATTTAATACACGCGCGGACGAACGGCCAGGATCGCGCCGGATGAGGAGACGGAACGATACAGCGGGCCCCTGGAGCGCTGAGTTGGATGGCGGCGCCGAATCAGAAGACGACACGCGGCGCTTCGAAGATGCCTAGGTTGAGTTGGCGCCGCGTGGATAAGTAGAAAAATAGGTTATTTTTTATTTATTTAATTCCCTACACTTCAAAAATGCATAACTTTGTGTAGGAAAATCAGAAAAATAAAATAAAAATACCCTCTTGCTCAGTGAACAGAGGAGAATAATGTGGAAAAGAAATCATTTAATTTCATCAAGTATTTTATTTTTAATGATTTATTTACTCTCTGCATTGTTTTAATTCTCCATGCATATAGGAAATTCACCATGGCATGAGACCATAGGGCTTTTGAAGCCTCTGAATTTGGGAACATTCCTTGAATTTTCCAAAGTCAGAGGCCATCCCTATTAGAAAAAATAGGTTTTGAATTAATCCACTTGGAATAACCCTAATTGGCTTAAACACCCAAAATAGGTCCTTAATTAATTAGAGCTAATCATACATCAAATTGACTTGAAATCAATTCTCCACTGATCTTTAGGATCAGAGGAACCAACCATAAAAATTTGAAGTCAATTGAACTTGGTTAGCCCTACTAAATGGGTTGATTAAGCCATTTAGTCAATTTAAACTTTAAAAATTCATAACTTTCAAAATACTTTTCAAAAATTCACCAAACTGGTTTTGGAGCCTCTTTGATATCAGGGGAATTTAAAAAAAATAAAATGGCAATTTTCTAAAAAAGTTGATTTTTTGCATTATCTTAATATTTTAATAATTAAAAAATAATAAAAATCACAAAAATAATAAAATTCACCAAAATGTCACATTTTGAATTTTAATCACTTAGGAACAAATCCCATATTTTTTCTTAAGTCTATATGATGAGATATTAAATTTTAAAGCCCTAACGTAATTTTAAAATTAAAAAAAAAATGTATTTTTTAGCATTTCCACTAAAATAATTCTAATAAATCAAAGATAAATCAGAAAATTGTAAAAATTTATTCTACGATTTCCTTGATATTAGAGAGATTTTTGAAAAATATAAAATTCATTTTTCAACCTTTATTTTATTTTTAAATTAATTAATACTCTAAAACTCAAAATAATTATAATAAAAATAATATAATTCAAAAAATCACCAAAATTGGTCCAAGTGGTCCTCTAGTCATTAGGAATGTCCCATAATTTTCTTAAGGACAGAAACTTTCTCTTGGTCATATTATTAAATTTTCCTTTGAAATCCCTATTTTCTACGAAAAATAATTACATAAATAAATCAAATATAGAAAAATCACATTTTCTCCTCTCATGTCTTTATTGACATATGAGTGAAGTCACATAAAAATTTCAAGTTCATTTAAGCTCAATTTAGTGAGTTATGAAATTATTAAGCTTGAAGGACAAAATGGTAATTAAAACTTTAACCTTTAATTAAAACTTTAGGCTTAATAAAATCAAAGAGTAAAATATTTGATCCTAATCTGATTTGGATGATTGAAATTTAAATAATTAAAGGGTAGAAACTTACTAAACAATTTAAAAATAATTAAAATAAACCTTAATTAAATAATTGGTTAAATTTGGAAGAATAATAAAATTGAAATTATTAAAATAGGGATATTAGTAGGAAGAGATTTGTTCTTTAATTTAAGAATCCCTAAATTAATCATCTCAATAATATTTAATTCCTAATTAAAATGATAATCCAAATTTAAGATTTAAAATGCTAAAAGACTTAATCATTAAATTAAATTAAAGTTAAATTATTTAAATTAAACCCTTTTAAAATTTCAATTAAATTAATACTTTAACAATTACAATTAAATCATCTTTAAAACATAAAAAAAATAAAATAAAATAAAATAAAATATTAAATTAAAATTAAAAATAAAATTAAATTAAAATTTAAATTAAATTAAATTAAATTAAATTAAATTAAATTAAATTAAAGTAAATTAAATCAAATTAAATTAAATTAAATTAAATCGTATCAAATCAAACTAAATTGAATTGAATTAAATTAAATAATAGAATCAAGTTAAAATTAAAATCAAAATAAATTAAATTAAAATTAAAACTAAACCAAATTAAATTAAATTAAAGTTAAATTAAATTGAATTAAAATTAGCATCACCTAAGACATAAAGAAATTTAAAAATAAATATGAAGCAACTTGAACACTATTCCAAATTTAAACTCGTTAACTGAAATTAAATTAAATCACAAACCATTTGAACATCAATTTGCCCTCGAAAGCTTTTGTTGTCATAACTCTTAAACGTAACGTTAAATGAAATGTTACTTCCCTCATAAGATATTCAAATGTCCTAGTTCACTCGAGTAAGATAACAACAAAACTTGAATTCCTGACGATTAATTCATTTGTATAATTAAATTCATTTGGACTTAAAACAATTCTAGCAATATTGAAAAGATGTTTAAGATTCTTCTTAAGCACTTCCTCAATATGATATGATATTTATAAAAACAATTGAACTTAATTGTTCTTTGATGAAGAAAATCATCCTCCAACCAAAACACAAGAGCCTAGACGTCATAGGAAATGACTAGTTATAGGATTAGGAATTTGGTAGAAAACCATAACCCTTCCCTTAGCTTTACCTAGGAACTTGCTTAAATATTCTAAATTGTGTTTAAGTGCAGCTTGGGATGATGGGAAGACCCTCCAGGTACGCTTTTATTTTGTTGCAATTTATTTGATCGCATCACACTTACTTTTCTTGCATGAAAACCCACACTTTTAGGATAGTCCCTAAAACTGAAACCAAAACTAAATTAAAAGTCATTGCAAGATAAAATTCACCGCCACAACATTTCAAAATATAAAACAACTCAAAATTTAATCACAAACCGAACACAAAACTGCAATTACAACTAAATTAAAACGTCTTGTTGGATGATCGGGAATACCTCGGATGATGTAACCTACGTGTTGCTAACGGGATTTCCCACGGTCTAAATGAAAGTGTGGAACTCATTCAGTTGACTTTAGAAAATTCATCTGGACTAAGTGAATCCGATAAAAATAACGATGCCGGAAGGATGGAACCTTGGGATCTTAACCGGTGTTATTATAATCAACTTTAAGATTTGTTTAATTAAAATATTAAGAAACACCTGGATTTTAAGATTTTCTCTAAACCAGAACACTTCTCTCATCTCCTGATTTATGACTTCTAAAACTAAACCTCTGCAACAACAAGGAGCTCGGAGCATGGTGGGCAACACAACCATCGTGATCAGCAAAACAACTCTACATCAGCTAAACATTCCTAGAATTAAACAACAAAGCCATAGGATTTCGAGGTAGTTTTCCTAGTGCAACATAAATCCTCAACTCTTCGTTAGGCATTTGCATGATCAGGTCATGTAAATTAAGCCCTAACCGGTCTTAGGACTCCGAGGTAGTCGTTTGGTACGACATAAACCCTCACATCTTCAAGGCTATTTGTGTGATTTTACCATACAAATATAAGTCCAAATTAATTAAAATTGGCAAGATCAAAACATTAAATAAACATTAGGGCCTTCCTAAATTCAAGCCAAATAATAGGATAGTCGGGAAATTACCGAAGTTCGCTTCGAATCTGTGATTTCTCCTACCTTTCCTCCTTTGAATTCCCAAAATAAAATGTTCCAAATTTGATCCATTCCCTATTTAAATTCCAAAATTCAATCCCTTGAAAACTTAAACTTTGAAATTCTTGAGAGCAGAATTATTGATTATTATCGAGAGTTTTCTTAGGTGATTCCCGTCACTTATGATGTAATTAACTATAGGGGCTTGCCCTTATAGGGAATTTCAAGAACCCAGATAATATAAACCCTGCTTAATTTCTTTGTATTAAGCAGGGGAACTTGTCAGCTTATAAAATTGGTTCGCAGACCAAACGGATGTCACAAACCTTTCTAGTTTATCTAATCGAGCCCCATTTTCAAGCAGTGTGTCTATTCTTCGGGATAGATACATGGTTTGTGGTGCGGTGCTCGTTTATGTAAACTATTCGGGATGTGAGATCAGTTTGATTTCATATCTTAAAATTTTCAAATTTAAAATCAAATACTACTTTTCAAATTATTTATTTAAATTAAATTGAAAATTCGCCGACAATTTCTGTTAGGAGACCCCCTTTTCAAAATAAAACACACAACCTAAAAATATGCCAAAATTGGTCTATTGTTTTAGGTTTTGATGCAAGATGTTAGCCTCCAAGTGGAGGGATAAGAGGGAACTCTAGAGTGAGAGCTAGTATCTTCCCTGCCTAGCTCGTCTTCAAAACTATTCAAACTTTAGATTTGACAATGTTCTTTATAGCAACTCTAGTATGGGTAAAGAATATAATTGCTCCTATTTGTCACAATCTCTCTCGCTACTTATTTTACTTTTACACGTCACTAATTTCATTGTATGATGATGGGTACTTTTAATATATCAAACCCCATGATGCACCAAAAAAATATACAGTTTTTGTTATCTAATTTTATCCATTTTTTGTGATATTGCATTTTAAAGAAAGGTATTTTTCATCATTTGTTGTAGGTATGATGATTTTATGTGATTGGAGTAAAAAGAAGCAAAAATGAACGAATCTGGAGCAAAAAGGAACAAAATGGTGGAAAAAGTGCTCTAGCGCCGTCAGCGCCTAAATCCAGAGACTCCAAAATTAAATGGCATGAAAGAGTGCTACAGGCGACCTATCTGGCGCCGCCAGCGCCCGAAGTCGGTGCAATTCAAATTTGAAGAGATTTGGCGACTTTTTGAATGGATGCCTTTAGAAACTCTTGGGAATTCGTCTTTATCTTATAAGTAACTGCTTTTGGACGAAAAGTAAAAAGGAGAGAGTGTTCTAGAGTGCTTCTTCATAGGTTTTGGTGAGTGTTTAGAGTTAGGGTTTAGGAGAAGAGTGAGTAAAGTGTGGATTTGAGAGGGACTCTTCTCTAAGGAGGGGAGGAGAAGAGGTAAAGTGAGAGATTGCTTCTTCCTTTCCATTCTAAAGAGAGAATCAAGTGTTGCAAAGAAGAGAGAAGAGGATTCAAAGGAACTTCAAGGGAATTGCATTGGGGAAGAGAAAGAGATAAGTTGTATTTTCTTTTGTGGTTTGTATGACTTTTCTTTTATATATAAAATTCATGTTTTATTATATCTTCTCCATAAATTCTGAGTAGTCTCCTTGTCTTTCTTCTTGCATAAGAGATGTGATGATGGATTGATGTGGATTTGATGTGCTTTTAATGTGATGAAGAGATTGTCATGGTTTTTCATTTAAAACTTAATTTACTTTCGATTTGGCCAATTGAAATGTTAAAATATGTTGTTGAACATTAAGTTTGAAAAGGTTTAATGTCCTACAACAATAATGAAAGATCCATTCAATTTCCATGGATGAATTGCATAGTTCATGGGAATTGAGTGCAAATAAATAGGGAAATGTGTTTTGATGGACTTCAATGTGGAGATTTCAGGGTGACATGCTGAAATCCCCAAATTGGTTCTAAGATTAGTAACTAAATATCAAAGGTTAGCCTTCGGGTGAAGGGTGAGTGGGAGCTCTGAAGTGAGAGCTGGTATCCTCCCAGCCTAGCCATAGAGTTAGTGACTAAACTTAGAATATGTCAATGCTCTTTTCTTACTTAGAAGAGGGGGTGCTCTTTTAAGGGTAAAGTATCATCTATGCTCCTATTTGGCACAATAATATAAATATTTGTTCCATATCAATCCACACATCATATTCTCCTTGCAAGAGGAAAGTTACTTTTCTCAAATATTAAAAACCTTTCAAAAACTTAATTTTGTGTGTCTGTTAGTTAATTCAGTCTTTAAAGTTGTTAGAAGTAATTGTGGTTTAGTTAACTGTTACTGTTTTCTGCATAGTGTTAGTAGGAGTTTATGTTAAACTTTAAGTGCTATTTAAATATAGGATCTTAGTGCCATCTTACTTATCTTGGGAATGCTTTCTTAAAACTTCGAACTTCCCTGTGGTATCGATAACCAGGACTGCATTAGAGCCCTGTATTACTTGATACGAAACATATACTTGCGTTGAATGCTTGGACTTATCAAAATTATTAAAAATATATAAATTTGAGTTCATAAATTCTTGCAATATAAGTCCCGTGCATCACCCCACTTTCTGATTTTCACCAAGTATTTTAGATTAGGAGTAGAAGTAGTATTTTAGTGATAGTTGTAGGATTTAATCAAAACCATACCATAGACATTTCAAGCTAGGGCGTGTTATTATAGACTAGAATTTCTCTTGAGAGCCACTGTGATCAACCTCGATCTCCATGGGATTGATATTTGGGACTTAATCAGAAAGCCCTATATTACTTGATAACGATACGTATACTTGCATAAAATCTCATTTTATAATAATATCAATTAAACTCTTATTTGCATCAGCATCAAGTTTTTTGGTGTCGTTGTAAAGAAAGAGATATAATTAAAAGGAAATATAAAGTATAAACTTATATATAAAACGTAAGAATAAATATCAGGGATCAACTCCCTTTTAAGGCCAAAATTAATTTAAATTACTCTTGAATGGATGCATCTCTTGGAGGAATCAATGAATCTGGACACAATTTAAAAAGATATGAAGGAACTTGTTGGAAAAGTATAAAAAGAAGGCTTGAAGATAAAAAATTATGTGTGTGTGTGTGTAGGAAAGTAATTAGGAAGGGTAATTAGTGAGAGTTCTTATTGTGTAGTAAGTTTTAATATTGTAGTTTTTGTAGAGTGTGTAGTTAGTGTAGGATAGTTCTTTCATTAACATACTACAACTCCACTTCACCATTTCTACTTAAATATAGTTTGTATTAGAATTAGATTAGAGATTTGGAATCCTCAGAGTTGGGCGCCAACCACTAAGGAGTATTGTAAAGAAAAGCAAAGTTTTCGAAGGAACTTCAAGAGTTTGGTAGAGAGGATTTACAGATAGGGTTTTATCTTTGTTATTACATTTGGTATTTAATTAAGACTTATTGTGTTTTCACTATGATTTTTACTTTTAAACCAAGTTGTGGTTGTATTTTCTTCATGAATTCTGAGTAGTTTTCTTTATCTTTTTCATTAATATGATGAAGTAATAAATTTATGGAAGTATGATGTGTGAATTATAGGATTTCAATGTTGGAAGAAGTTGTTACGATTCAAAACCTTGTAGTTCATTTACTTCTTGATTTGGCCAATTAAGGTGTTAAAATATGTTGTGAGAACATGTAAGAACTAGTATGGTATTGTCTCAGTCAAAAATTGGAAAGAGTCACATGAGATTATATGGGTGAGAATGTAATCCATATGGTTGAGTGCGAATAAATAGGGAGACATACTTTGATGAGTGTAGAATTAGAGGAATTTAGAGTGACGGCTAGAGCCCCCAATTTGATTTATTGTTTTATATTTTGATACGAGATGTTAGCCCCCATGTGGAGGGAGAAGACGTAACTCTAGAGTGAGAGCTAGTATCTTTCTTGCCTAACCCATCTTCAAGATTTATAAAACAATAGATTAACCCAATGTTCTTTATAAAATCTCTAGTAATGGTAAATACTGTAATTGCTCCTATTTGGCACAACAATTTTTAGATACTTCCACAATAATAAATTCTGTGAATTCTTACTGATTCATAAAAAGGAAAAAAGATATTTTATTTGCATTTGCGTACATTTTATAAAAAATTAGTTAAAATAGTTGTTTACTTTCAATTCAAATTATAAAAATTAACAAAAAGAATCAAATTTTCTTTCCTAGAATATTATCTTTAGTTTGGGTAAGATCTTTCTTATAAATTAAAAAAGTAATTTTTGTATTTTCTTTGTTTAACACTTTCCATGTGGGTTCGATATCTCGGGGCTTAATCAAAAAGTCCTATATTACTTGATAACAATACGTATACTTACGTAGTATCCCATTTTATAATATCATTAAAGAGAAGTATTTAGAAGGCCATTGAAAATTATATTCATTTCCTCAATTAAAGCATAAGCTTCAGGGAATGGTTTAGACATCAATGATACACCAGTAGTTGTTGACCTCAATTTTGGTGAGGTCTTTTGCTTCTCTCTTTAGTACTTAGGATCTAGCCTTAAGCTTTTCCTTTGACTAATCTTAGAGGACTAGAAATAGAACCCACCATTTAGAAATTCAAACTACTTCTTGACTCCCTGCAAACCCCACAAGCATGATTGTAGACCCCTAATCACCTAGAGGGTTGAAATCAAATGTGGAGGTTTAAAGGATGAGTTCCCTATGGGACTTTTTGGCCTTAGGAATACCCTGGGTGGCCTGGTCTGGTGAGGGTTGACTTGCACATACACTACACTCTCACACACATTCCCAGTCATAAAACCACACTCTCACCCAATTTGACTTCCTGACTCATGTAAGTAATTCATATGGATGGTCCTTAACCCCTAAGCCCCTGGCTAAGAGGGTTAGGAACAACATAGTGAATGCCCCAAATGAGTCCTCTCATGGCTCATATGGGCTTGATATGGCTCCATGACTTAACCAAAGTGATTCCATTTCACTCACACTTGATCAATCTTCATTTTTCCAAAATTTCAATTTTTGACCCCCGGGGCCCCGGACCAACCAAACCTACCAAATACCCTTGAAATGATCCAAAATTTGCAAAATTACCTAAGTTACCCAAAATTCCTCAAAATCTGTCCCAAATACTTCCCACCACTCAAGTTGACCACCTTTGGCCAAAAATACCAAAATTTCCAAAAATACCCCTAAAACCCCTCAAAATTACCAAAATACCCTTTTACCCCAAAAATCCAAAAATTCTAAAAATTCCCAGAAAATTCCAGAAAATCCCAAATACTCCCAATTTCATTTTATTCAACTACACCATGGGAGAATTTTGCCAATTTACCTCACTTTTACCAAAACCCCCAATTTGACCCATTTTAAACCCAAGTGAACCCAATGTCAAACCAAACCACCCCAATTGACCTCAATTTTAGTCCAATTCAATTCTAAACTTCAATTCAATATCCCCAATATCAATTTATACCAAATCCAAGTCCATTTTGATTGACATTAGGGCCCAATTCCAATTTGGGGCCTAAGGCCCAATTTTGGACCATGACCTAAACCTAGCCCAAACCTAGTCCAATTCAACCCCAATTGGCCCCAAATCTTTTCTAAAACCTTCCTAACATTCCCACAAACAAAACACTAACTTGATTTGCCCAAAATTTGAACCTAAAATCCACCCAAACCTAACCCAAAACCAAAATCTCTTAAATTGACCTAAGCCCAAACCAAACCCAAATGGGTCCAAATCCCAAAATTAGAGCCCAAACAAAGTTGAGAACTCTTTGTAACACTCCCATAAACATTTCCCAACATTAATTTTACATCAAATCCAACATTAGCCCAACCGCAGCCCAAGTTAGCCCAATTTGACCCACTTTGGCCCCTTTAACTAAAAAGCCCAAATTCAACCCAATTCTACTCCAAATCACACCAAATTGATTCCAAACCATTCATGAAACATCCCTAAACTAAACCCAACATTTATTTGGCACAATCCTTTACAAAATTTTCATCCCAAATTTATTTTAAATCAAAAAGCCCACTTCCTTAAACCACTTTAAAAGTCCATCTCAAGACAATTTCAAAAGCCCAAAACTGACTCTAAAGCCCATATGACATTTTCATTTGTCATCCATTTAATCAAAATCATTTCCTAAGTTCCAATTCCATCATCACATAAATCTAAATCAAGCCTCATGTCAAAATACTCCTAAATTTCAAAAATACCAAAATCCCTTTCTCATGCAAGTGAGCCAAGCCATTCCTAAGCCATGAGCAAGCCTTGGAGCCATGCACAAGCCATGAGAATCTTAGGATTGTCAACACCCCATAAGTGGAAAAAGGAGGAAGGCCTTTAAGCACTCCTTAAAAGTCATTAAACATTCCCATGTCTCCCCTAACTCATGCTTAAGCCTAATTGTACTTGGATTGTGACTTGACCCCACTAATCAAGCTGATCCAAATGACTTTCTCTTCATCCGAAACCAGCCTTGGGAGGTGCACCTAGCTTAATCCATGCATTGGACCAAATTAAGCCAAAATGAATTCTCCCCAATTCCATTTAAATCAAATCCTTTACACATGTCCAAAGCCAATTGAAATCACCAAACCCCAGCCCTGACCTCACTGGTCATGATGGTGACCAATGCCTGGCCGGCCAGCCACCTGGGTCGCCAGAAAACACCATGGCCGAGAGCTCCATGTGAGCCAAATTTTCAAATTCTCCTTGCCGAGCCGTCCCAACCCTAGTGGACACCGAGCTCTTCTTCTTCTCCCCGAGCAGCTGATCCCGACCCTCCAGTCGCCCTCGGGAAGCCCTCCGGCCATGCTTATTTAAACACCACCACCTCTCGGCCAAATAAGGTGATGAACCATACCTTAAGGAAACTCGCCAAAATTGCTCCAGGACCTTCTCCTAACCTGCAGCAGCTTGATCCCAGAGTTCCTTTGCCCTAAACCCCATTAACGAGCTCGATTTCGAGTTGAAAATCTACCTAAAAATAGGACACTTCACCACAGTGAGCCAATCTCCAAATTGATTGACCCTACACCTTCACCAGACCAAGAGGAGAAGTTCCCCAGCAAAAGCCCCCTCACCAGGCCAGCCATTGCTTCCAGCTTCCAAGCTTTGTGATCGGCTATGGACACTTTCATACTTAGACAATTCCTCAGGGCCAGAGACTTCATCTGGAGCTTGCTTGGACTCAATCGAAGGTGACACAACCCTGAGATCTAAGCTTCACTTCTCTGAGCAAAGGTATGAACTCATTCTTCCTCCCGAGCTTCCAGCAATTCTCCATTTTGTTTGAGTTAATTTCATAGCTTATAAACCATATGGATGTGTTCGTCTCTTCAAGACAAATCTATAGAGCATAAGAACTCGAAAATCCATTGAGAATCGAGAGAGATATTAGGGTTTGAGTGTGGACGATCAAGGGTGCACACCAGTCGTAGACGATGACCAGGAGCCGTTGCATCACGCGTGTATCGAGCGGACGGTCAAGATCAAGCCGGACAGTGGAATGATA
Source organism: Papilionanthe hookeriana x Papilionanthe teres (assembly GCA_022702705.1). Taxonomy (NCBI): domain Eukaryota; kingdom Viridiplantae; phylum Streptophyta; class Magnoliopsida; order Asparagales; family Orchidaceae; genus Papilionanthe; species Papilionanthe hookeriana x Papilionanthe teres. The sequence goes on from CM040432.1 coordinate 4,127,298, forward strand.
CATGAACTGTGGCCCCCTAGAGCGCTGAGTCAGATGGCGGCACCGAATCACAGAGCGACGCGTGGGCTTTCGATCCGTCGTAGGATGACGCGACGCTGAGTTGGATAAGTAGGAAATTAGGGTATTTTTGAATTATTTAAATAGCAGAACTTCAAAAATTCATATCTTTGCATAGAAAAATCACAAAAATAAAATAAAAATACTCTCTTGCTCAGTGAACGGAGGAGAATAATGTGGAAAAGAAATCAAGTTAATTGGATGAGTATTTTATTTTTAATAATTTATTTACTATTTCCAATGTTTTGATTCTCCATTTGCATAGACAATTCACCATGGCATGAGACCATAGGGCTTTTGAAACCTCTGATCTTGGGAACATTCCCTGAATTTTTCAAGATGAGAGACCATCTCTGTGAAGAGTTATTGATTTTTCAAGTTCATGTCATTGTTTTAGGTATTTTAATTCTAATAATTAGTATGTTGTAAAATAAATTCTAGGAAAATTCAATGATGTTTCTTAAGACCAGGGGACCCTATAAAAAATGTATTTTGAGTTAGTTCATTCATAATGACCCTAATTGGCCTAAACCCCTAAAATTGAATTTAAATTAATTAGGGTTAACCACACATTAAATTGACTTGAAAACAATTCTCCATTGCTTTTTATGGTCAGAGGAACCTTACATAAAATTTTGAAATCAATTGGACTTGATTAACCCCACCAAATGGATTGATTAAGCCTCAGAAGCAAAATGGTACTTTAAAAATTCATAACTTCAAAAATACTTTTAAAAAATTCACAAAAATAGTTTTGGAGCTTCTTTGATATCAGGGAAGTTCAAGAAAATTAAAATTGGAATTTTCTAAAAAAGTTGATTTTTTTACAATATTTTAATATTTTAATAATAAAAAAAATAATAAAAATCACAAAAATATTAAAAATCATAAAATGTCACATTTTGACTCCTAATCATTTAGGAACAAACCAAATATTTTTCCTAAGTCCCTAGGGTAAGATATTGAATTTTAAAGGCTTAATGTAATTTTTAATATTAAAAAAAATGAATTTTCAACCTTCTTCACTAAAATAATTCTAATAAATCAAACAAAAATCAGAAAATTATAAAATTTATTTCTATGGACTCCTTGAGGTTAGAGAAATTTAAGAAAAATATAAAATCTATTTTTTTAACCTTTATTTTATTTTAAAATTAATTGATACTTTAAAACTCAAAATAATTATAATAAATACAATATAATCAAAAAATCACCAAAATTGGTTCAAGTGGTCCTCTAGTCATTAAGAACATCCCATAATTTTTTTAAGGACAGAAACCTTTTCTTAGTCATGTTATTGAATTTTCTTTGAAAACCCCTATTTTCTACTAAAAATAATTATATAAATAAATTCAATTTAGAAAAATCACATTTTCTCCTCTAATGTCTTAATTGACATGTGAGTGAGGTGACATAAAAATTTCAAATTCATTTGAGCTCAATTTAGTGAGTTATGAAATAAATAAGCCTAAAAGGGCATAAAGGTAATTAATAAAAAATTTAACCCTTAATTAAAACTTTAGGTTTAATCAAAATGGAGGGTAAAATATTTGATTTTAACTCTCTCTTGGATGATTGAAACTTAGGGAGATTAAGAGGTAGAAACTTATTAAACACATTGAAAATATCAAAATGAAGCTTTAATTAATAACATAATTTGAATTTCGGAAAGAATATATGTATATTTGAATTTGGATTATTAAAATAGGGATATCATTAAGAGGATATTTATTCTTTAATTTAAAAATCCCTAAATAAGTCACTTTAACGATATTTAGTTCTTAACTAAAAATTAAAATAATAATTAAAATCAAATTTAAAATCTTGGAATTAAATTAAATTAAATTAAATTAAGTCAAGTCAAAGTTTAAATTAAATTAAATTAACACCTTAACAATTAAATTAAATTAAATTTTAAATATTGAAACTAAAATTAAAATTAAATTAAATTAAAATTAAATTAAAATAAAATTAAATTAAATTAAATTAAATTAAAATCACTTAACAACAAACCTAAATGAAATCATTAAGAGTTAAATCAAAACATATCAATGATCCTAACACCTCTTTCTATCTAAGTAAATTTAAAACATAAACATCAATCTGAAATACTAAGATAATTGAAAGTGTAAAGATTTAAATTAAATCTAAAATAATTTGATCACTATTCTAAACTTAAACCTCATAATTAAATTACTTTAAATCATTAACTCAAACTTTAAATTAAGAATGATTAAAATTCTCAACAACCCAACTTGCCCTTAAAGGCATTAGTTATTATAACTCTTAAATAGAGTATTAAGTGAAATGTCACGTCACACATGAGATATTCAAACATCCTAGTTCACTGAGTAAGAAACAAAATAAAATAAAAATCCTTGGATGATCAATTCATCTGTACAATAAAAATTCATTTGGACTCAAAATAATCCCAGAAGTATTGAAAAGATGTTTATGACTCGTCCTAAGCACTTCCTCAGTATGACGAGATGTTTTAGAAGAACAATTGAATTTAGTTGTTCTTTGATGAAGAAAATCATCCTTAAACAAAACACAACAACCTAGACATCATAGGAGATGACTAGCAATAGGATTCGGAATTTGGTAGACAACCAAAACCCTTCTCTTAGCTTTACCTAGGTACTTGTTGAAATATTTAAATGTCTTAATGTGTGTTTTAAGTGCAGCTTGGGATGACGGGAAGACTCTCCAGGTATGCTTTTATTTTATTGCAATTTACTTTATCGCAATTTACTTACATGCACAGTATTTTACTTTTCCTTGCATGTTAAACAAGACTATTGCATGAAAACCAAAACCTTTAGAATAGTCCCTGAACTGAAACCAAAACTAAATTAAAAGTCACCACAAGATAAAATTCACCGCTACAACATTCCAAAATATAAAACAACTCAAAATTTAATCACAAAACGAACAACAAAACTACAATTGCAACTAAATTAAAACGTCTCGTTGAATGATCGGGAATACCTTGGATGATGTAACCCACGTGTTGCTAACGGGATTTCCCACGGTCTAAATGAAAGTGTGGAACTCATTCAGTTGAGTTTAGCAAATTCATCTGGACTAAGTCAATTCGATGAAAATAACGGTGTCGGGATGACGGAACCGTGGGATCTTAATCAGTTCTGTTTAAACAACTTTAAGATTTATTTTAATTAAAATATTAAAAACACTTGGATTTTAAGATTTTCTCTAAACCAAAACACTTCTCTCATCTCCTGATTTATGACTTTTAAAACTAAAACCTCTACAATAACAAGGAGCTCGGAGCATGGTGGGCAGCACGGCCATCGTCATCGACGAAAACTCGGGTCTACTTCAGCTAAACATTCTTAGAATTAAATAACCAAGCCATAGGACTTCGAGGTAGTTTGCCTAGTGCAACATAAATCCTCAACTCTTCGTTAGGCATTTACACAATAATGTTATGTAAATTAAGCCCTAACCGGTCTTAGGACTCTGAGGTAGTCGTTTGGTACGACATAAACCCTCACATCTTCGAGGCTATTTATATGATCATGTCATATAGATATAAGTCCTAAGTAACTAAAATGGGCAGGATTGAAAAATTAAATAAATTCTCAAGATTGAAGCCAAACAATAGGATAGTTTGGGAAGTTGCCAAGATTCTTCTTGGATCCTCAACTTCTCCTACTTCTTTTCTTTTGGACTCCTGAAAATAACTGTTCCAAATTTGATCCATTTCCTATTGAAATCTCTAAAATTCAATCCTTTGAAAACCTTAAACTTTGAAATTCTTGAGAGCAAAACCACTTATCATTATCGAGAGTTTTCTTAAATGATTCCCGTCATTTAAGATGTAATTAACTATAGGGGCTTGCCCTTATAGGGAACTTTAATAACCCAGGTAATATAAATCCTGCTTAATTCCTTTATATTAATCAGGAGAACTTGTTAGCTTATAAAATTGGTTCGCAGACCAAACGGATGTCACAAATCTTCTAGTTTATTTAATTGAGCCCCATCATCAAGTAGTGTGTCTATTCTTCGGGATAGATACACAGCTTGTGATGTGGCGCTCATTTATATAAACTATTTGGGATGTGAGATCGGTTCGATTTCATATCTTAAAATTTTCAAATTTAAAATTATTTTCAAAAATCAAATGCTACTTTTTAAATTATATATATATATATATATATATATATATATATATTTAAATTAAATTTAAAATATAAAATTCACCGACAATTTCTGTAGGCGACCCCCTTTTCAAAATACAACACAAAACTAAAAACATGCATACAGTAGTGGCATCGATAATAGATCTAATTGATCCGGCTAACCTGTTATAAAAAGTTTGAATAACTAACCAATCTGACACAGCATTGTGAGGACACTTTCTTAGTAGTTCTTTAAATCGTTCTCAAGCTTCGTAAATAGATTCCCCTTCAAAATGACAAAAAGATGTAATATCATTTTTACGTTTTGTAGTTTTTTATGGTGGAAAATATTCAGCAAGGAATTTTTATGCTAAATCTCCCCAACTTTTGATAGATCCAGGTACTAAAGTATTCAACCATATCTTATTAGCATTATCCCTAAGTGAGAATGGAAAAAGCCTAAGACTAATAACATCATCAGAAACACCATCATATTTAAATGTAGCACACAATTCTAAAAAATTGGCAAGATGTAAATTTGGATCTTCAGTTGGTGCTCCCCCAAATTGATTATTAGATATCATTTGGATAGAAACAGATTTAAGTTCAAATGAATTAGCAGCTACAGTGGGATTTTGAATACTACTATAAAGTTCATCCACCTTAGGGTTTGCATAATCTCTTAAACGTCTTATTTCATGATGAATTTCAGCATTTTGATTAATTTGATTTGTAATTTCTTGAATTTTTTTTATTTTTTCTATATTTTTAATTTTTTTAATTTTTCTAAAAGTTCATTCTAATTCAGAATTGTAAGTACAAGTCCTTCAGAACCTAAACTTGGCATAAACTATTACAAAACAACAATAAAAATAAAACACACATACACAAATAAGTTTTAAATAATATTTTCTAAAAACAAAAATTTTGTTTTTCTAAAAATTCTTTTAATTTTTTTTTAAATTCAATTTCAAAGAAAATTTTATTTTTCCCCGGCAATAACGCCAAAAACTTGATCCCGATTCGTTTTACTACTAGACGAATACTGGTAAAATTATGCTTGTGGTAATTAGATTATACTTATATTTTTGAAATAAAAATATTCGTCTTTACTACAGCGCTAAAAAATTGATTCTGATGTAAATAAGAATACAACAGTGATGTTCATTTAAGTATTCTACACAATTATACCTATTGTTATCAAGTAATATAGGACTTTCTAATTAAACCCCGAAATATCAATCCCACGGAAAAAATTTGTGGATATTAAAAGATAACAAGGTTTTTAGATCACAAATTCTATTTAGAAAAGACTCTTACTTAAACAGTTTTGGATATCAGATAACTTTAGAAATGCGATTATTTTTTGTATTTTCTTAAATTATGAAATAAAATAAACAATATACTAACTATAATGAGATTTTTGAAAGATTAAAGAAGTATAGATAAAAATATTTTTTCCTTATCATGAATAAGTAATAAGTACAGGGGTTTTATTTTGGAAATATTTAAAATGTGTTGTGCCAAATAGGAGCAATTTTATCCTTTACCCTTACTAGAGACGCAATAAAGAGCATTGGTTAGTTTAAAGTTTGAATAATTTTGAAGACGGGTTAGGTGGGGAAGATACTAGATCTCACTCTAGAGTTTCCTCCTTTTTCTCCAGCTGGGGGATAACATCTAGCATCAAAACCTAAAAAAATAAATCAAATTAGGGGACTTAGTCTGTCACCCTAAAGTCTTTAATTCTACACCTATCAAAGTATATTTGTCTATTAATGTGCACAAAATTATATGAATTACTTTCTCATCCATACAATCCTATGTGATTCCTACCTATTGTTGAATGAGATGATAACTACTAGGATCATACATGTTCTCACATCAAATGTTAACATCTTAATTGGCAAAATCAAGAAGTAAATTAAGTGCAAGGATTAAATCAACACAACTTCTTCCAACATCAATACATCCACAGCTTTCATCCAACACTTAATTACTTTCATTTAAAGGAGAAAGATAAAGAAGACTAGCGAAATTCATGGAGAAAACACAATAACAAGTAGTTTTAAAAGTAGAAACCATCTAGAAAACCTAAGAAGTCTCAATTAAAACCAAATGAAGTACAAAGATAAAACTTATATCAAGTTTCTCTCAACCAAACGCTTGAAGTTTTTTTGAATCTCTTCCATTCTCTTAAAAGAATCCCTTGGACTACTCGCGTAACCCAAGAGGGTTTAAATCCTTCTACAACAATGGATTTTTACTTAGGAATCCCTACTCACGTTCTCGTTCACTAGGAATGAGAAAAGTGAGAAGAAACCCTAAGTAAGAATCCTACAAATTCTTACTTTAACTACTCTCTAAAAACTCTCTCTAAAAGAACACACAGCACACACTAGAAGTAGAACTCAAACTAGAACTCTCCTTCAAGTCATTTCTTTTAAACTTTCTCAAAAGGTTCCTTATTGTCTCTTCAAAATGTCTCCATATTCAATGAATCTACCTAAGAGATACATCCTTTCAAGTGAAATTTGAATGTATTTTGGCGCCCTTGATCAGTTACCCACGTTTGTACTAAATGATGCCTCAAAAATCTCTTCAAAATACTCCAAAATTCTTTAAAATTGCAAAGTAACTACCTGGAGCTTAAGCGCAGGGTTTTGGCGCTTAGGCGCGGCCTTCTCTGTTTGCTGGCGCTTAGGCGCCAAATCTGGGCACTTAGGCGCCCCAGCTCATTTTAACACCTTCTTCATTTTTGCTCTAACTTTTATCCTTTTTCACTCCTTCTGACATATTTGGTCCATTTAAGTGTACCTTAAAGAAAAACACACAAATAACTTCTATTAAAGTGCACTAACATAAAAACTAGGAATAAAAATCTGCATAAAAATATTATATATTTTAGGTATATCACTTGCCAAATTTCAGATTCATCTGGAATAGAACTAAGGTAAAGTTGATTAGTGTAAGCATATTCATTACTGAAAAGATTGTTCAAAATTGGTGTCCTGGGAGTATTGGGATGTGTTAGGAGGGCTTGGAAATAATTTACTACATCAACTGCAATTTTAGAAGCATCATGAAGCCTCTTTCCATTAGAGTTCTTAATTTTAAAAATGACATTACATATCCTTTTGTAATTAATGCAAGCATGATAATATTTATTGTTTCTATCCCCCTTCATATATCTAGTCAAAGCAGCTTTCTATTTTAAGAAAAGTTCTTGAGTAACTATGGCAGAGAGTAGCTGCTCATTAGCCATGTATAGGGAATGTTCCTAAATTAGAATCTTCCTCCAACTTCTTAACTTTAGCTTCAACAATTTAAACATTTTTAAAAACATCTCCAAAATGTAGCCAATTCCATTTCTTTAATTGATACCCAATATTTTTCTACAGGCTCCACAGCTTCATCCAAAAATTGGTATTAAGAATAACATTCCAATCTCTGGAGACCACCCCTACAAAATCAAAATGTGAGGTCCACACATTCAAAAATCTGAAAGGAGAAGCTACCTGATAAAGATGATAGTTAATGGAAATCAATAAAGGCCTACGATCTGAAGCAGTCATAGAAAGGGGTATGATAGAAGTTTGTAGCAAATTGTGTAACCAGTGATCATTGGCTAAAACTTGATCCAATCTTTCCCAAAGTTTGCCTATTCTCCAAGTGAAGTTGGGGCCTTGAATACCAAGATCATGCAAACCAGCTTCCTGAATTAATTCATTGAATTGGGTGATTTTATGGATTTTGATAGACCTACCTTCAGATCTTTTAGTAGGTGAAGAAACACAGTTAAAATTTCCTCCCACAATCCTGTTTCTAGTCATGGAGCTACTGATTAAACTAAGTTAATCCCAAAGTTCAAATTAAGCTGCAGTAGTGCAACCAACATAAACAATGGTAGCAAAACAAACCAAATCTCCAATTTTAACTTGTATATGGACAAACCGTGGATGATATATCAAAACCGACCAAACCACCTCTTTCTTGCTAAGGATCTATATCTTCTGGCTAATCAGGAAAGCATTTGAAGGGTTAAGACTGGTAGGTGAATGGACAGTGGACTTATTTGATGGAAGGCATGTAATTATTTAACTTCATAAAGAAGAGGATTATGCTAGGATATTTTCAAAATATATATATATATATAAAGATATAAGGAAAGAATGTGAAGCTCCTTAAGTGTTCAGCTGACTTTGATCCTAGTTAAAAACCTAATATTGTCTGCATTTGGTTCAAATTTCCATGTATGAAATTTCTCCTCTTTAATCACCAAATCCTCTTCTCACTTGGAGCTATGTTAGGAAGACCAATGGAATATTCCTACTTTCAACTTAAGAAAGTCATCAACTATAAGGATATTGGTAGAAAGAGACATAACACTACTTGAAATTGAGGAAGTGTGGATTGATATTGCCCACAGTGGGTATTGGCAGCAGGTGGTTATGGAGCAAAGGCCATATTACTGTGAAACATATAAAATATTTGGGCACCCAATTGAAAATTGCTATAGGTTGCATCCTGAACCGAAAAAACAAGTGCCCATTCATATTAATGCTTTGGATGTTTAGAAATCGACTCACAGAAATCCGAATCAAGCTATAAATGTTACTAAAGGTATACAGGACGCCAATCCAACCTTGACAGATGTTGATTATTTACGAAGTGTGGCATTGGGGGCTATTGATGAAGAGTTGAGACTGAATATGAAGATATTATTGAACAAACTAAGCAAAATCAAGATCAAAGCAAGGATACAAATGCAATGTAAGTGGTTAGTATCATTAAATCCACAAGTAGAAGAAATGCAAGTAAGTCCTGTTGTTAAGGATTCCATCATTTCTCAAACTAGACAAGTGACTGAGGAAGAATGGAATGTTCAGAAAACCAGGATGAAAAAAAGAGATAATTATGAGTTAAGAAGCATGCATGAAGAGAATATAAGTATCACGGGAAGTAGTTCTTATAACAATAGAGTCGATTCCCTCTCTAGGCTTACAAGGGTAGGGAAGTCCTCTCACCATGATTATCCTTTTGGTCTAGAGAATCAGGGGATTGCTAACCCTGAATATCATGATAGTCTTCTCAATTTGAGAGGGATTTATAGATTTTAGTGTAAAAATGACAATAGAGTGTTGACAAAATTTAGTGGAATCAGAAATTATGCAAAAGTGAATAATTAAATTTGGGTCCTATGTAGAAAATAAGTAACTTGGAATGTGTTGATTGATCAGCCACAATTTGATTATGTTGATTTTAAGCTTGAAGATAAGGAGTGTAAGGTCTTCTTTATTAATGCTAAGAGCACCAATTTTGCTAGAGAGGAGTTATGGCAGAAGTTGATTGATATTGGCTCTACCATGAGGGAAAGCTAGGTTACTGGAGGGGATTTTAATTGCATTGCTAGTCCTACTGAAAAAATGGGAGACAGGGTTGTGGATCATTTTTCTAAGTAAAACATTAATAAATCTATCAAGGAAGCTAGTTTATTTGATTAGGGTTTCTAGGGTCTCCTTTTACTTGGTATAAGGGCAATATCTATGAAAGGTTAGACAAAATGATGGTTAACCAACATTGAATTGAGAATTTTCTTTATTCAACTGTTAGACATCTTCCTATGACATGCTCTAATCACATACCTCTCTTATTGTCGATTGTAGCTCCCATAAATCATTTGAAATCTTTTTTCAGATATTTCAATGTGTGGTTTAAACATCTTAAATTGCTTAGACTTATTCAGAAGGCACAGTTCACTTAGGCTACTAGAAATCATTGGCATAGACTTTGGAGTTTACATAAGAATGTTGCTAGAAAGCTAAAAAGATTGAATTGAGAGGTTTTTGGGGACAAAAAACTTAGAATTCAACAGGCAGAAGAAGAGGTCAGCAAATTGGAAGAATCTACCAAGGTGGGTAATGTTGATGATGATGAGCTATAAGTGGCAAATGCAAACCTATTGAAAGCAATCAGTTGGCATGAACACTTAGTCAGAATGCTTCTGCTATAAAATTCAATGAGAGGGACAGGAGCTGCAACTCTTTTCATGCATGTTTCAATTATAGAGGAAAGTCAGATTTCATTTTCGTAATTAAAGATGTCAATGGTTATCGAGTTACTCAACCTTTAGGAAATTATTACTAGTGCTATCAACTACTACCAACATATCTTTACTCAACCTCCAAATGTACTGACCAAGCTTGACACTCATCTGTTTGTTAGTAGTAAACTAACTGTTGGTGAATTAAACCTCACTTATCCCCTTCTAAAGAAGAAATTTGGAAAGCATTTAGCTCTTCTGACAACAGTTGGATGTTGGCTCTAATGGGTTACAATAGATTTCTATAAAAATGTTGCAGAATCATTAAAAAGGAGACTATTTTGGTTGTTCACAGTTTGTTTCTTGATGTTGCTCTTCTTATGTACTTTACCACATCCACCATAACCTTAATTCCTAAAGATAAATCCACAAAGATAAGTGGTATAATTTTAGGCTTATCTATCTCACCTCAGTTATCTCTAAGCTGATTAGCAAAATTATTGTAAATAAGCTATAGCCCTATTTACCTGCTCTTATATCACCCAACAAAGCAGCTTTCACTAAGAGGAGGGGAATTACTGGTAACATTCTTCTTATTCAATAAATATTAATTAATCTAGATAAGACTTGTAGAAGGTGAAATTTGTTGATCAAAATAGATTTAATGAAGGCCTATGATACTATAAGCCAGAGTTTTATCATTGATGTGCTAGTGGCCAAGGCTTTTAAGGCTGACATTTGTAATTTGGTTGAGAGACTGATTTGTGGTAATCACTATACACTGTTGCTAAATGGTCATACTCATGGGTTCTTCACATCCAATAGAGGTATTAAGTAGGGTGTTCATTTGTCTCCCACTATATTTATTTTGACTTTGAATTACTTTTGAAGGGTGATTAATCAGTCACAAAATCAATGCACCTATACAAGATACTTCCATAGGTCAAGCTGTTTTAGTCAGGCATCATGCATATGCTGATGAAGTTATTCTTTTAAATAATTTTAGCAAACATGCAGTCAAGAGACCTACAAAACTATTATGCAATTTCAGGATGTCTGTGGTATGCAGTTTAATAATAAAAAAGGGTCAAATATTTCTTGACAGCAAAGTGACTATTTCCACCAATATAGGATTAAATATTTCACTAAATTTAAGCATGCTTATCTTTCTATCAAGTACTTGGGAGCTTAATTGATTAAGGACCGGAAGAAATAGATACATTTTGATGATGTGGTGGAGATGATTCCAAACCAAATCAATTGCTAGACTACTTCTTTTTCATTAAATGGTGATAGGATCATACTTCTTAAGAGTATACTTATTTCTCCTTAACTTTATATGAATCAAATTTTAAAAATGAAAATAAAGCACATAGAAGCTATTGGAAAGATCTTTTAAAAAGTTTTTATGGGTTGGCCAAAATAAACAACTGCATTGAACTAACTGGAAGAAACTATGTAAGCCATTATTAGTGAAATCTTGAAGCTGGGATAGGTCAGGAAGATACTAGTTCTCACTCTAGAGTTCCCTCTTCTCCCACCACTCAGGGGCTAACATCTCATATCAAAACTTAAAACATCAAATCAAATTGGGGGCTTTAGCCCGTCACTCTAAAGTCCTCTAATTTTACACCCATTAAAGTATATCTTCCTATTTATTTGCACTCAATTATATGGACTATATTCTTACCCTTATAATCTCATGTGATTTTTATCAATAGTTGAATGAGACAATACCGCATTGGTTCTTACATGTTGTCATAACATATTTTAACATGCAAGTTGATTAAGTTTACATGTAAAAAAAGAAGAAAGTAAAATCATCACAATATATTCACACTCTACTCAATTCTGTATCCTACACATGCATACCAATTCATTGTAAGAGGGAAGAGTAAAGAAAACTACTCACTACACATGGAGGAACAACAAGAACTTTTCATTGAACAAGTCTTTGAAACCACACATACAAAGTACTAGATTCAAATCAAAATACAATGAAAATACTTATCTTTGATAGAAATCAAAATCTCCTTGTATAGAAAAAGCAATCTCCTTGCAATCCTCTCTAAGAACAAAGTGAAAAGAAAAGAAAGAAGAAATCTTTCACTCTCTCTTTCTCTCTCACATTGTAGCCCCACTTGGGGCTCACGCCCATGTGTTCTTCTTCTTCTCTAAGCCTTCTTCTCGTCTTCTCTAAATCTTCTTCTTCAAGAGTTTCTAAGCCCTAAGTATAATTTCCCAAGAGATTCTTAAGTGTCTCTTCAAAAAGAGTCCACATTCAATGAATCTTCTAAAGGGTGCCTTAAGTGTCTCTTCACACCATGAGACATATCTTTTCAATAAAAACTCCTTCTAACCAACCCAAACTCTTCTAGAAAGTCTATTTTATTATTCCCAATGAATTCCCCAAGAGACACACTTTGCAACACTTTAAAAACCGTTCAAATCTGACGTTACTTCTAGAAGTTATGTTGAAAATCGTCACCACCCGTTTTTTGGCGCCTAGGGGCCAGTTTGGTGACACCAAGGCGCCACCCTGCATGCAGCTCCACTGTTTTGCTCCATTTGGCTCCGTTTCAACTCCATTTTGCCTCATTTCAGTTGTGTTTTGCTCTTAACAGATATACCTACAAGATAGATATAAAAACAAAGTGTAATTTCATTTAAAAATATGTGATAAATGTAAAAGAGATTAAGCATAGAAAGACATATCAAAATGTGTCAGGTCAGAATTTTTTTCCTTGCTCGTTTTGGTTCCAAATTACATCGTTTTTGCTTCATTTTTGTTCCCTTTGCTCCAATCACTCAAAATTCTTTAATTTAATGTACCTACAACTAAAAACACAAGAGAACATACCTTTAAAGTACAATATCATTATAAAATTTAGCATAAAAAGTTGTTCATTTTTAGGTGGAAAAATCAGCAACTATCTTGGTTTGAATAGTTCTATCTTTAATAATGGAACTCACCTGAGTATAGAAAATAGCAATGCAACCATTTCATTCAGTAAGTATGTTGGAGGAAACCTGCCTCTCCTTATATCAATGTTAATGTTGATCGGAGTTTAAAAAATTGTGTTAATGATATTAGTGGTGTCTTCAAAGAAGACATGCATTCTTGTTTACTCTTTTTCATTCCTCCTGTTGTGCTGACAGTGCTTTGAATGTTGAAGTGGATGTAATTGGTGCAGCACTGAGGATTGCTATGGAAAGCTCTTCATATGAAACTAGATTTCCTCTTTCTTGTGTTGAAGCTTAAGGGGAAACTTCCTATCCCCTAAAGGCCTATTTACTTAATCAGGAAGATCAGAGCTGCTGCAGCAAACCTCAACATCATTAGAGTTTTTTTCAAAGGGAAGGTAATCAACATGCTAACTTGCTGGCTAGGATAGGAATTACCTGTGATATTGTCTTACTCAATACCTCACCTCCTTTTGCATTAAAAAATACTATTGCATGGAGATAGTTTAGATTTACCATATTTGAGATGCAAAACTATGTAACCTTTTGTGCTTTGTTATAAAATGACTTATTTTGGCTTATATATAAGATTACATTTTTTTGCTCTACTAGGGTTTTTCTCTTTCCCAACGAGTCTATGAATTTTTGCATAGTTTCCATTGAAATCTTCATTTCCTTGTGATGGCTTTGGACTGAAATTTTTTCGAAGCCCTTACCGGCGACAAGTCTTCTATTACTCCTAAATCGTGTATGTTCTCGCAATCTTTTCAAGATGCTATGTCATTTAGTGATGATTATAGTTTCATTAAGAAGGCTGCTCGAGAAAATGGGAAGCCAACTATCCTCATTTCTGATGCCAAATGCAATACTCTTGCTTCTTCTTGTCGTCTTGCGTTGGTCGATAAATTTCTATATGGCCTTCCCAAGCTTGAGATTATTTGCAAGGAATTCGAGGTAATGCACAAAACTGGGCTATTGGATGGGTGGCACATACTTATTCAACTTACCAATGATGAAGATTACACACATTTAATTGCTAGGAGATTAGTCCGGATTTATAACTGTGCGATGAAAATTTTGAAGTGGATTGTGAACTTCGACCCACAGACTAAACCCCCATCCATTCTAGTCTGGATTAGCTTTCCAGGTCTGAAATTTCATCATTTTTACTCTATCGCTGCTATCTATGGTAAGCCCTCAAAATGGACATCCTTATTTTTAATCTTCCTCGTCCTTCAAAAGCCAAGGTGGTTATTGAAAGTGACATTACTTTGCCTACTCCTTAGCATATTTGGATTGGTTCGCTACCAAGGCTATTGGCAACAGGCGGTTATTGAACAATATCCTCTTTATTGCTCCTACTGTCATACATTTGGCCACTCTAACTCTCACTGCTACCACTTACATCCTTATTTAAAATAAATAAAAATAGTGCCCCTTCTAAGGCCCCTCCTCCTCTAGATCAGTCAAATCCCACTCCTACTACCATAAATACTTTATAAATCCTCTGAATATTGAAAATGTATAAAAGAATTTTATTATTTCTTCTCACTTGCTTGATGTTCCTACAGTGGGTGGTCCCACTAAGTGGGGTGATGATACTTTGTTGGGTCAATAGAAAGCTCTCTTTGTTCTGTGTTGACCCATACTTGGAAGATGATTCTGGTATGAATAATACTAATGTGTCTTTGCAGGATGTGGCTGAAGCTAGTCAAAATTTCAAATAGAATGTAGCAACTGCTCAATTAAAAAATGTGGTTTATTCAAAAATCAAAAAAGGGGGGAAGAGGAAAAATGAACTTCTGCATCTAAATGAGAGGACCTTCATTGTTGGGAATTACTATTCTGATGGGGATCAGCAGCCCACCAACACTAGAACTTCTAGGAGGCGTGGGCATAATCATCATGTTTAACATCATCGTCTGGAATATTAGGGGAGTAGCTGACCCCTGCTTTCTTAATAGACTTAAATATTTATGTAGGGTCCATAAGCTTTTTATTTTTGTCATTATAGAATCTTTAGTCGCTATAGATAGAGAAAATTTTCTAAGAGAATTCAAGCACTACTACCACTACTGTAATAAAAATAATAAGATCTGGGTCTTTTAGAAACCCAGTGTTAGCTTATCTATTGTGAATGATGAGGAACAATTTGTACTTTGTTATTTCAAAATAGAAGATTTTTCAAAGCTGGGCTACTTTTGTTTTTACTGGTTGTTCTCTTCAAGATAATTTTTTTATGGAACGCATTAGCTCTTATGGGTAATACAATTGGATAATTGGTTAGTTGGAGGTGATTTCAACATGGTGATGAAGATTCTTACAAGAAGGGAGGGGCAAATGTGACATCACTCTCATCAAAAAATTCTGTAACAAAATTCCTGATTTTGGTCTCTATGATTTGGTTTTGTCTGACATTCCTTATACCTGTAGAAGGGATTTTACTTTTCAAAGACTTGATAGATTCTTTGGTAATCGACATTTGTTGAATCATTTGACAGTTTCTAATGTGCAACACCTTAATCATGTTGCCTTTAATCACAACCTAATAGTACTTTCATTGTCTTTCGTTAACAAAATTTACAAGTAAAATTTTAGATTTTTTAATATTGGGCTTCTCATGACACTTTTCTTACTCTCACAAAACAGGCTTGGAGATTTGATGGAGATGGCAGCCCTTGGTATTTATTGTGGAAACTGCACAAAAATGTGGCTTCTCAACTTAGAGATTGGAACTCGCAAGTTTTTAGGAATGTCCATAATAGCTTTGGAGGCACAAATGAAGGTCGATTCCTTGGAATCTCCTGTCCATTGTGACTTTAATCTTGCTGATGAATAAACTACTGCTCATTAGAAGCTTCTTAAAGCCATCACTGTCGAGGAAAGGCTTCTTCAGCAGAAAGAAAATGATATTTATTTCATGGATGGTGATAAAAATACCAAATAATTTCATGCCATGCTCAAGCATGGAAGGAATGTCAATGCAATCATCAAGATAAATGACATTAATGGATGTTGGATCACTGAGCAAGATGAAATTCGTAATAGTGTAGTAAAGTATTTTACTGACTTATTTGACTCCTCATTGTAGGTATCTCTTGTTGATCCCACTCTTCTTAATAAAGAAAATGATTATATATCCTAGCATTCATTATGTGATCCTCCCTCTGAGGGGGAGACCTTTAAAGCCTTCCAAGATATTAACAAAAAAACTTGATGTCCCCTGATGGATACACTTCTGAGTTCTATGTCAAATGCTGGAACATCATTAAAAAGGAGGTGACTCGGACTATTCCATGCTTTTTCCTTGGTGAAAACCTCTGCAAGTATTTTATCTTCTCTCTTATTACACTTATCCATAAGGGTGATCAAAATATTGTTGGGATAACTTCAGGCCAATTTGTCTTACCTCTGTGATCTCTAAAGTTATCAACAAAATTTTGTTGCCAAAATATAACCACATTTATCTATTATTGTCTCTCCCCAACAATCTGCATTTATCAAAGGTCGAGATATCACTGACAATATTTTGCTAACTTAAGAGCTTATCGAAGAATTAGATAAGAAATGTAGAGGAGGAAAAATGGTGGTAATACTTGATAGTAAAAAGGTTTTTGACACAATTAGTTGGGAGTTTATTTTAAATGTGCTACTTGATAAAGATTTTCACAGAGACTTTTGTTTTATTATAAAAAGATGGTTGTAAAATAACTACTATAGTGTCTTGGTTAACGGTGGTTGACCAAGAATTTTGTGTGGTTGCTTCACTTTTGAAAATGATTTAATTTTAATTTAATATAAGTACATAATTTTAATGTTTTTTTCTAAAATAGTATTCTAAATTTTGAAAAATATGAGACGAAACATATCTCATATATCTAATAAGTTTAAGTAATCGAAGATAAAGACTATAAGTAATACACCATCCCGAGGGATAGGCATACCACTTAATAGTGGGTTTTCGTCTTTTCTAGTTTCTCTCTTCTCCAAGCTCATTCAAATGATTCGAAAGAGAGACTTATTCGAAAAAGAGAAGTATACGAGGATGAACAAACTAGTGATTCCATTAAAAATAAAAAAAGAAAAGAATGAAAACGGTTATATTATTTTATTTTGATATGTAGCTGGAACTCTTTTAATTCAATCATCTAACAGTCACTTTAGAAATATCAAGCTTCCAGAGTATGTAAATGTCCAATTTTATATACTTGTAATGAAGAATAATTTATCGAAATAGAGATTTGACAAAGCCAGAGAAAAATATGCAGGAAGTTCCAATGGTTCAGCTTTTGATCGAGAAGAAGAAAAAAATTGAATCTAATGATTACAACAAATATCATTTTTCGGAATATAGATATCATCTAAAGAAGATCGTAAGTGCTAAAATATCCTTTAATATAATTTTTTTTTCTCAAACTTCATACAAATCACTGTGTCACAAGTTAACATCATTGTAGTATGTCTACTTCTTCAGGAAAATTCTCCATAATCTCATGTACGAGGCGACTATCCTAATGCTCTGTCTTTAGTTTATTCTTGTAGTTACGTCTTTTAGTGCCAACGGATTTCAAAATTTAATGTGATCTATGACCAGAAAATTCAATTTTAACTTTCAAATCACTTGGGTTGAATGTAAAAATTGAAGTTTGTATGTCAGATATGAAAATGCAAAAGAATATTTGGGTGGTATGTATGTAAGAGCCTCATTGATAAGTTATGTTGAATCTATACATTTGAAAACACGTGATTGTTCTGAAGCATGGTTTTCTTCATGAACTTTATCCTGTTCTGGTTTCTATAATGAATAAAAAGAAGTAAATTGCTACAGGAAGCATCACGGGCTCATCATTGTGTGTATAAGTCCCAAAATAGGTTATGTTGAATTTTTCTATATATATATATATTGGGAAGAGTAGCGGTGGCTCCCTACGCGTTAATTTAAAAAAGGTGTTACAGGGTGGAGGGAGGTGGATCCCATTCTAAAACAAAAAAAAAATACAATAAGACTCACCCAGTAAGTGGCTCCACTTCCCTCATTACAACTCACGCAAAAAGATCTCCAAAATACAAGCGTTCTACAATTGGGGAAGTATATTACACTGCCACATAACAGAATCATAGAAATTAAAAAAGATCATTTAGTATAGAACAATCGAATAAATTATCAGACTACTGCGCTAGATGTTAACATTTTAGTATCCGACTGCTGATGCCACATCCTACTTATTATCTAAATGTCATCCTACACTTAGCCCAGTGGAGAAGCTCTGGAACTACTTGCAGCAGACATTAGAAGTGTTAAATAATATATAGGGTCAATGCACACATATAAGTTGATTAATTATTACTGATTGTTCTTGATTGGTCTGCTTTTTGAAAATTATATTAGAATCAGTCAGTTATCTTTCGTCAAGGAGAAAACATACCAGGAAGAAAAAATAACTAAAGCAAGCGACCATGTGAACTTATGAAGAGAAAACGTGTGCAAATTCCAATATACGGCGATCTTGTTGTTGCCTTCCCACATACAGCCAACGGAGAGGGTTACCTAGGCTTAATTTGTTCAATGATTTCGGGTAGGAAGGAGGAGAAAGATCGATCCATGTATATGATTTGGCGATCTCATTGTTGCACAGCTAGGGGCGATTGTGTTGTGTTAGGTATCTCTCATATATCAGATAAGAAACAGATGTTGGAGCGGAACAGAACGACACAACGGAGCGGAGCGAGCGAGCATAACTGAGTGAGCCAGTGGAGCGGAGCGGAACCGTCATCCAAGATATTATCTCTTGCATTAAACCGATGAAACTCCAGTTAAGTGAAGTGGCCGCCACCACAATCACCAAGCCAACGGTCATCACCGGCCCCGCCACCAACCTGGCACAACTTATTTGAGGATGATTGCTTCTCCCTTTTCATGTTTGTATCTAATAGGAATGATCAAACCATATTCTTAACTTTTGAGGAGATAATTAAGTTATTATAGGATGTTGAGTTTAGTTAATTTTTGTATAAATGTATTAAAACTTTTTTTCACTTCTCGCATGGATTTGAAGCTTTTTTATTGCAATTTTAATTTTTTGTTGTGCAAATGAAGTATTCTCGGTCAGACCTCATTAGTGGCCGGGAATTAAAAATTTTAAAATTTTTTTATTTAAGCGTTTAATTAATTTGATAAATGGTTATTTTATAAAAAGTATTTATTTTTTTAATATTATTTACTAAAAAATATTTATATGTTTATTATATTTGTTATAATATTTTAAAGTGGAATTTTGAAACATACCACATAATTCTTATGCATTTTCATATCTACATTTACCGCTCAAATCTTTCATATCATATTAAAAAATAGCATCATTAGGTATACACACCTTTTCATGTTGGTATTTATGTAAATAACAATCTTTCAATAAATCATCTAGTGTCAGTTCTGTAAATAATAATATTTTGTGTTTTGTTCATGAAATAATCCCAAATAAAAATGTCTAAATCACAACTAACTGAGAAGTGAGAGAGAGAGAGAGATGCAAAAGTTACGGAACAAACTAAAATAACTTCAAAATTTTCACAAATCAATGGAAAATAAAGAAAAAAAAAATCATAAAAGAAAATATTAAATTTCTAATTTCTAAAGATGAAGCTCTCTCTTGTTGTAATATAACGCAACAACAGTAAATCATGCAGCCATTTTCTTTCCTTCCCTCCTTCCTCCGAGCATTTTCTAAAAATTTCATACTTAATACAAAAATAAAAACTCTCATCTAAACGCCAAACTACTTCCGAAGTTTCTTCTTTGATCTCACATTCTTATGTGATTCCTTGGGCAGATCACGCAGCTCGATAATCTGTATTTGTCGTCGCTTCTTCGCATTTTCTACTAGTTGATATCCTTCATGAAGCTTCCTCTTTGTCATCTCCAGCCTTGAAATTTCTGAAACCTCCTCAGATTGTTTTTTTCTCTCCACTCCAACTCTTAAATGACTGCTCGTTTTATGTTCAGAAGTTAGTTTCGGCGAGCCGCCATTGTTGTGTCGGACAGGGTCGCTTTCTAAGCAGAGGGAATGATGGGCATTGCAAAGCTTCTGAACAATCAGATCCTTCTTAACCATAAACTCCTTGGGGTGATCCGTCGCCGCTACCAAGATGGCTTTGCCGATCAACTCAAAAATATCAGATTTTCCACAGCTGAAAAACTTCCTCCACAAATCCAGTGACTCTTCCGCGTCTGCCGTCGCCATTGCCACAAACAAAGATCACTTCTTTTCTTCAAAGGATTTGCTCTCACGCATTCACCGTTCGGAGACAATGAAATAAAGCGGAATAAGCCTATCAAAATGTTATCTTTTTAATAACGATCCAGGACTGAATTTTCTAGTTTGTTCCACAGTATTTGGAGGAATTAACAAAGTAGCTGAAACAGATGGTTATCATGCCACCTTTTAAAATGAATTTTCCTAAAAAATAAAAAGGATGGTTAATTTGTAAATATCAATTTTTCACGTGGCATGTATGTAATTTTCCCCAAAAAAAATATATTTTCATATTGAATTTTCGGTATTAACATATCTAGCACCTAAAGTTTTACATTTAATTGCATAATATGAAATCTTTTACACACATTAAAAATGACACTATTATTTTCTTTTTAAAAGTGGAATATAATTTTTGACTCAAAATTTTGAAACAGAAAAATATTATAAATATAAATATGAAAGTTTAAATGTTAGATATATAAATAAATAAGTTAATTTGCCAAACACACCCCTAAAAACACTTAAAATTACATGATTTAACGTTATTAAATTGAGTGTATTGCATACTTTAGTCTATTAACTATAGGCTTTAAATTTATTAGGGTTTAAACTTACATAACTTTGATGATATATTACAATATTATAATATTTATTATATCTTCTGATTTGTTCAACTCTAGTTGAGCAATTGAACATTGGAACCACATATATTGTTGGTTTATTATCTGGTCCAATTTTCAAAATTTTGTTTAATATCAATGATTGATTTCAATGATGCCGCTCGATGGGATAATGTTCGTGAAAAATTAGATTTGTGAAGTATATAAGATTCACTAAAAAATATGGTTTATTTGACGTAAATTTTTATGATTATTTTGGTATTGGGAATTTCTCCAAGGAATGGAGCCAAATTATTGCACCATTATAGTTAAATATAAATGTGAACAATGAGTTAAAGAATTTAATTTTTGGAGTAAGCTAAAAAAATTTATGGTCGTAAAGTGATAGATGCAAGAAGAGACCTTGAAAGTTTATGTTGAAAACGTAAAAAGAATTCCACTATTCTTTCTATAGAAAGAAGATGGGGCTATATAATTTTAATAGAGTTACGGAGATCAAACAATAATCATGTGGGAATAATAATCACACTACAAAAGTCGCAGTGTGGTCGTCAACAATCTTTTGTGGTTGTCTGCTTCTCGCTAAATTTCTTTGTGAGAGTGGACTTAGGCTCCGTTTGGGACCGCTTTTTTCACGCGGCGCGGCCCGAACCGCCAAAAATTCGTGTTTGACTCTCAGATTCACGGCGGAAGGATGTTGAAGCGGGCGGAAAGCGGGCCGCGGGATCGACTCTGCGGCCCCAGCTTTTGTTCGCTGAATATGCCAAATTGCCCACGTGTGCACAAGGAATCCCTCAGCCCTAGCGTTCGCCTGGTGTTCCCTCCAAGTTCCCTCCTTCGCGCCATGGCATCCTTCGTGGCAATGGCAATGTCATCTGCTACTTTTGTCACCCCTCCAAGCTGTAGGTTTGCTTGTGCTCCCTTGTTTCTTAAGAGGCTTGACTTCGATAAAGGTAAGAGTAGGGAAAGGAAAGATTTATTGGATTCACAGGCGACTCCTGCAAATGAGTTGCTAGCTGCTAGATCATCCAAAAAGCACCATCAAGGCCCAGGTTGGAGATCGCCTTCTTCTTTCCTCTTTTTCCTCCGCTGGTTTTTTATTGAAAACATTCTCTCCCTTGATTATATGAGAATGCCAAAGGAGAGGAGGAAAATTTCAATTGCGTTTCAACTTCATTTTGCCTCATTTCAGTTGTGTTTCGCTCATAACAGATATACCTACAAGATAGATATAGAAACAAAGTGTAATTTCATTTAAAAATATGTGATAAATGTAAAAGAGATTAAGCATAGAAAGACATATCAAAATGTGTCAGGCCAAAATTTTCTTCCCTGCTCGTTTTGGTTCCAAACTATCGTTTTTGCTTCATTTTTGTTCCCGTTGCTCCAATCACTCCAAATTCTTCAATTTGATGTACCTACAACCAAAAACACAAGAGAACATACCTTTAAAGTGCAATATCATTATAAAATTTAGCATAAAAAATAGTCCATTTTTAGGTGGATCAATCAGCAACTATCTTGGTTTGAATAGTTCTATCTTTAATAATGAAACTCACCTGAGAACAGAAAATAACAATGCAACCATTTCATTCAGCAAGTATGTTGGAGGAAACCTGCCTCTCCTTATATCAATGTTAATGTTTATTGGAGTTTAAAAAATTGTGCTAATGATATTAATGGTGTCTTCATAGAAGACATGGGTTCTTGTTTACTCTTTTTCATTTTTCCTGTTGTGTTGACAGTGCTTTGAAAGTTGAAGTGGATGTTATTGGTGCGGCACTGGGGATTGCTATGGAAACCTCTTCATATGAAACTAGATTTCCTCTTTCTTGTGCTGAAACTTAAGGGGAAACTTCCTATCCCCTGTAGGCTTATTTACTTGGTCAGGAAGATCAGAGCTACTGCAGCCAACCTCAACATCATTAGAGTTTTTTTCAAAGGGAAGGTAATCAACATGCTAACTTGCTAGGTAGGACAGGCATTACCTATGATAATGTCTTACTCAATACCTCACCTCCTTCTGCATTAAAAATACTATTGCATGGTAATAGTTTAAATTTACCATATTTGAGATGCAAAACTATGTAACCTTTTGTGCTTTGTTATAAAATGACTTAACGTTGGCTAATATATATATATATATATATATTTATTTATATAAATGAAATCATTTCTTCAAAGTAAATTAGTAAGAATGTCGACCGGGGACAAAGCTTCATACCACGTTGGCGAGGCTAAGGGACAAACATAGGAGAAAACAAATGACTTGCTGGGAAAGGCATCTGATACCACTGCAGGAGCTAAAGACAAGACTGCAGAGACCGCTCAGGTAGCAAAGGATCATGCAGTAGAGGGAAAGGATAATGTTGGTAGTTATTTGCAGCAGGCTGGAGAAAAGTGAAGAGTGCTGCGCAGGGAACAACAGATGTTGTGAAGAACACCTTGGGTCTTGGAGAACAAAAATAAAAGCAACTGGTGGGCCTCTTTACCGCTGAGTGTCATTTATAATTAATCTTTATCTAGTTGTGTTTGCTTTGGCTTACTTTTATTATAATAATATGCTCTAGGTTTGAAATTTCATGTATTAAGGTATCAAGTGGATGTGAGGTAGTTTGGACTATTATTAAATAAGGTGACATTTACTTTTCTTGTTGAATAGATATATATATATATATATATATATATATATATATATATATATATATATATATATATATATATATATATATATATATATATATATATATATAAGAAGGAGTTTTTTGCTCTACTAGGGTTTTTCTCTTTCTCAATGATTCTATTAGGGGTGTAAACGAACCGAACACGAACACACAGAGCTAGTGTTCGTGTTTGAAATATTCGAACACATTACTGTTCGTGTTTGGATTGTTTAACAAACCGAACAAAAAAGTTATTTGTGTTTGTCTTGTTTCGCTTATCGAACGAATCGAACACAAACTTCCTAGCGAACCGAACACAATCTGTTTGCGAACAATGAGTTTTTTTGACAGTCCAAGCTTTGATAGCATACTTCCTCAAAATGAAGCAAACTGATAAGGTATTCCGTACACATCAGGTAATCCATACTTCCTCAAAATGAAGCAAACTGAATAAGGCGTTTAGGGTTTTGTTTAGGGTTTTATTTTAATATATAGTATAGTATATTAATTATATATTTATATTAATATAATTAATACTATAATATTATTATTTTTATTAATAACTTATCATATATTATAATTTATAGAAGTTTATTTATTTAAAATATGATAAATTTTTATAATATATAATTATTTTTAAAATATCATAAATTTTTTATATATAATTATTTTAAATTATTTTATATTTCGAACAATAACGAACCGAACACGAACGAACACATCACTATTCGTGTTTGGTTCGTTTAACAAACCAAACGAAAAAAATTGTTCGTGTTCGTCTCATTTGCTTATCGAACGAATCGAACACGAACTTCTGGGCGAACCGAACACGAAATGTTCGCGAACAACGAGCTTTTTTGACAACCCTAGATTCTATGGATTTTTGCATAGTTTCCATTGAAATCTTAATTTCCTTGCAATGGCTTTGAATTGAACTTTTTTGGAAGCCCTTACCAGCGGCAAGACTTCTATTACTCCTAAATCGAGTATGTTCTCGCAATCATTTCACGATGCTATGTCATTTAGTGATGATTATAGTTTCATTAAGAAGGCTGCTCGAAAAAATGGGAAGCCAACTATCCTCATTTCTGACGCCATATGCAATACTCTTGCTTTTTCTTGTCTTCTTTCTTTGGTCGGTAAATTTCTATATGTCCTTCCCAAGCTTGAGTTTATTCGCAAGGAGTTCGAGGTAATGCACAAAATTAGGCTATTGGATGGGTGGTAAATACTTATTCAACTTACCAATGATGAAGATTACACACATTTATTTGCTAGGAGATTAGTCCGGATTGATAACCGTAAAATAAAAATTCTGAAGTGGATTGTGAACTTCGACCCACAGACTGAACCCCCAACCATTCTAGTCTGGATTTGCTTTCCAGGTCTAAAATTTCATCTTTATTACTTTATCGCCGCTATCTATGGTAAGCCCTCAAAATGGACATCCCTACTTTTAATCTTCCTCGTCCTTCAGAAGCCAAGGTATTTGTTGAAAGTGACGTTACTTTGCCTGCTCCTTAGCACATTTGGATTGGTTCGCAGCACCAAGGCTATTGGCAACAGGTAGTTATTGAATAATATCCTCTTTATTGCACCTACTGTTATATATTTGGCCACTCTAACCCTCACTGCTACCACTTACATCCTCATTTAAAATAAATAAAAATAGTGCCCCTTCTAAGGCCCTTCCTCCTCTAGATCAGTCAAAGCCCACTCCTACTACCATAAATATCGTTATAAATCTTCTGAATATTGAAAATGTGTAAAAGAATTTCATTATTTCTTCTCACTTGCTTGATGTTCCTATAGTGGGTGGTCCCACTAAGTGGGGTCATGATACTTTGGTGGGTCAATTGAAAGCTCTCCCTATTCTATTTTGACCCATACTTGGAAGATGATTGTGGTATGAATAATACTAATGTGTCTTTGCAGGATGTGGCTGAAGCTGGTCAAAATTTCAAATAGAATGACTGCTCAATTAAAAAATGTGGTTTATTCAAAAATTAAAAAAAGGGTGGGGGGGGGGGAAGAGGAAAACTGAACTTTTGCATCTAAGTGAGAGGAACTTCATTGTTGGGAATTATTATTATGATGGGAATCAGCAGTCCACCCACACTAGAATTTCTAGGAGGCGTGGGCATAATCATCATGTTTAACATCATCATCTGGAATATTAGGGGAGTAGCTGGCCCTTACTTTCTTAATAGACTTAAATATTTATGTATGGTCCATAAGATTTTTATTTTTGCCATTATAGAATCTTTAGTCTCTATAAATAGAGAAAAATTTCTAAGAGAATTCAAGCACTACCACCACTACTGCAATAAAAATATTAACATATGGCTCTTTTAGAAACCTAGTGTTAGCTTATCTATTGTGAATGATGAGGAACAATTTGTACTTTGTTCTTTCAAAATGGAGGATTTTCAAAGATGGGCTACTTTTGTTTTTACTGGTTGTTCTCTTCAATATAATTTTTTTATGGAACACATTAGCTCTTATGGGTAATACAATTGGATAATTGGTTAGTTGGAGGTGATTTCAATATTGTGATGAAAATTTTTACAAGAAGGGAGGGGCAAATGCGACATCACTCTCATCAACAAATTCTGTAACAAAATTTTTGATGTTGGTCTCTATGAGTTAGGTTTGTCTGACATTCCTTATACCTGTAGAAGGGATTTTACTTTTCAAAGACATGATAGATTCTTTGGTAATGGACATTTATTAAATCATTTGACAGTTTCTAATGTGCAACACCTTAATCATATTGCCTCTAATCACAACCTAATAGTACTTTCATTGGCTTTCGTTAATAAGCTTGACAAGTAAAATTTTAGTTTTTTTTTTAATATTCTCATGGCACTTTTCTTACTCTCACAAAACAGGCTTGGAGAATCGATGAAGAAGGCAGCCCTTGGTATTTATTGTGGCAACTGCACAAAAATGTGGCTTCTCAACTTAGGGATTGGAACTGGCAAGTTTTTGGGAATGTCCATAATAGATTTGGAGGCACAAATGAAGGTTGATTCCTTCGAATCACTTGTCCATTAAGACTTTAATCTTGTTGATAAACAAACTTATGCTCATTAAAAGCTTCTTAAAGCCATCACTGTAGAGGAAAGGTGATCTCGGTGATGTTATGCTTAGCATTATAAGTGTTAACAAATTGTAAAAATAAATATTCAATAATAGCAAGTTACCCCTTATCAACGCAATTATATGTATCGTTCAAGTAATACAGGGCTCTAATGGAGTGTTGGATATCGATCCTACAGGAAAGTTTAAAGATTATGAACTAATTACAATAGTTTAATTAAGTATCTAGTAAACGTAAATTAAGAGCAATTATACTAAACTCTACCACTAATGTTTAAATGGAAGTTTGCAATATATAAAAGTATCTTCCCCCTTGTTAAGAAAATTAAGTGAATGGATAATTAAATTAGTTAGAATTGTATTCTACCAAATAGGAGCATTTCTATTCTTTATCCTTTGGTCCAGGAATAAAGAACGTTGACTAATCCTATGCTTGGTTACTGAATCATGGCTAGTTCGGGAGGATACCGGCTCTCACTTCGGAGCTCCCACGTTCCCCTTGCCTGAGGGCTAACATCTACATTTCAGCTCCCAAACGATAGGACTGAATTGAGGATTTTAGTCTGTCACTCTAAAATCTCCAATTCTACATCAGATAAGTAATATTTCCCAATTTATTTGCACCCTCCTTTCAAGGGCTTTGACCTCCCCAAATCTTGGATGTAATATTTACTTTAGTTGTTAAATCAACGTATTTTAACAGAACAATTGGCCAGATTGAAAGTAAATTAAGATTTAAGTAAAAAGATTATCACAATTTTTATCAAATATTTTAGGCACAACTAATTCAACTTTCCATTTCACAAAATCTCAAAACAAGGAGAAAGACAGAGAAGACTACTCAGAATGCATAGGAAGAATAACACAAAACTTAGATTTCATATAAAAATCAAAGTTATGAAATAATAAACACAACTTATCTCGATTTTCTCCCCAAGCAACTCCTTGAAGTTCTTCTGACTCTTCCTTATTGTACAACACACACTAATAACACTAAACACACTAAAAGACTCTTAAGAATGACACTCAAGAAGGACTCTCACACCACACCAAGGACACATACAGCACACACTGAATACATACTTTTTGTCCTAAATTCGTCTCTTTTTAAAGAGGGAGCAATATTTCCAAAGATTTCTTAAGCACCTCCTCAAAAGCATCCAGATTCGATGAATCTTGCTTAAACCGTCCTTCTCACCATCGGCGGCCTCGTTAGCGCCGTCGGCGGGCTTCTAGAACATAGGCCAATTGCTCAGGCTCGCTGTCGGCGGGCTCAATCTCGTCGTCGGTGGGCTCCCATATAATATTTTTTTATTCTCTGTAAAAATGCACCGTCGGGGGCGTATTCCTCACCTTCGCGAGCAAGTTCAACTTTTGTCTCTTTTGGTCTTTTTTGTTCCAGATTCGCTCCTTTCGTATATTTTTGCTCCATTATCTATAAATCTTCATTCCTACAACAAAATATAGAAAAAACCTTTCTTTAAAGTGCAATATCATCCAAATCAATGTAAAATCTGTATAAAATTCTCCATATATTTTTCTTTGATCAAAATCCCCCAAACTTAACTATTACTTGTCCTCAAGTAATACTAATACTACATAAAAGTAATGATTATTTATAGTAAAGCTTTAATTCAGAAACACTATGAATTTAATTTAAATAAATATTATAGTAAAGTTTACTAGAAAAATTTTTAAATAATTAAGTTAACTCTAAATGTAAGGTTATTTAGTTATCAAGTTTAAGAGTTCTAGTCTTCTATTCATTTCAAGAATGACTTGTTGTAATATTAAATTATTTAGGATATTCAGATGATAGGAAATTCATGAAAACACTACTTAGTAAAAATACTAATCCATATATATAAGTTCAGACATGTAATGAGTCTACCCTTTAGGTTAATTTAAATGAAGCTAATTTTTGATAATGCATCTCCTCAAGCTTCTCCTCACTTTTTCTTTTTATTTGGATTGTATTTCAATCATATATATATATATATATATATATATATATATATATATATATATATATATATATATTCTTTTATTTTCGTGGATTGTTTTTCAATCTTTTTTTTTCTTTTTTTCAAATGAGGATTACTGTATCTGGATAGCCTGTTAATAATTTTAAACTTCATTTTTCTCTTCCTAAATTTGAAATTTGAAACATTTCTTTACCTTATATATATTTCATAGTTTTTACCTTATTGAGTTTCAATCTTTTCTTTCTCAAGTAAAGTCCTAAGATATTCAATATTTCAAAATATAGTTTTTCTTACTTAAAATAGTTGACTATAATCTTATCCTCTTATCCCAAATATCTTAATCCATAGAATTAATTCAATTACCAAAAATATTTCTTTTAACCTTCTATAGTATTTAAATAAATTAATTCTAGTTGACGGAATTAAATTTTACTACAGAAATTATTTTTAATAATGATAATTTAAAAGTATTTAATTGAGAACATATAATAGTTAATCTTATTCTTTCCTCCTCCAAACTTAAATTTTTCTATCTAATCATTTAGGTGGAAAGAGAAAAATACTGTAAATGTAAATCATACCTTCGTGCTTTAGGTATTTCATTTTTCTTTGAAGTTTTTACAGGTTCTTTTTGCATCTCATCACTTAATTTACCTGTACTGTTTAGAACTTTCTATACATACATAACATTAGAGAATTTGCTAGGTAAGAAAATTTTGAAATAAACTCAAATTATTAACACAATTTCCTACCACATTTAATTACACTATATTAAGCTCATTAAACACAATGATCACATATATTTTACTAATTCAATTTCAGAGTTACTCTCACACTTTACAAAAAAATAAAAATAACTATTTGTTTTTAACAAAGTTACACTAATGTAAATAACTTACACAACATAATTAATATGAGTCCAAAACAAAATTTACTAAAATAAAGAAAACAAACATACATATAACAACAAATATTTGATCACAGAATCTAAGAGAAAATATAAAAATCCCATCCTATATCTTCATCTCCCTGTTCAGCAGGTGGATTGGGTTGGTAGTGTGTATAACGAGGGCACTCCGGAAATGCATCAAGTTCTCCTCTCCTATAGCGATTCTCAGCATCATAATAAGTGATTTCAAACTCAGAATGCCTCTAGAGATATTCACTATCGTGATCGTGTCTCCGCTTTAATCCTTCAATTCTCTGATCTATATGCTCCAATTTTTCATCCAACTTTTCAAAACTTTTTCGTTGTAGGGTCATTTCATTCATCAAATCATAGAGTGTAGGAGAACTATGGGTAGGAGGGTCATAACTAGTAGAGGGAATATCCCTACTAGTTGAAGGTGCAACACTCCTTGTCCCAGATCTCCATCCTTCGTTGGATTCAGAAGTCTTTATATTACCTTTTGTAATGAGTTTCATAGGATGAACTCATTCCTCATCATCACTAGCTTCTACTCCAGATAACTGGCAGAGTGCATAAATCAAACCAGGATGTCCCAGTCCTCCTTCTAATTCACTATTTGCAATGGCTAAAATGTTTTTATAGATAATCCTACCTACATTTATACTTCTGTTGTTCTGAATACAAAAATTCAGAACTGCTCTATCTCTTGATACTTCACTATGATGATAAGTAGGTAGCAAAGTTGAGCAAATAAAATAGTGTCAGGCCTTAGAGGTAGCATTCATCATAGAGAGAGGGAAGTTTACCAGTTCACGCTGCTTCATTTTCCAAGTTCATTTCCCATTAGTGAGAAAGTCAATCACATTCTCCAGTGGTCCTTCCATTTTTCCAAATGTCTCAAAATCACTGGTGTGAAGATCTCGTACTTCTTAGAAAGCATTTATCCGAGCAGCATTAAAATCAACCAAAAATCCTCTCACCTTTGCAGGCACGTCCTCTATCTGGGTCAGGTTGGCGTAAAATTCCTTTACTACTTCCACTGCAGCTCTATTTGTTGTATAACAAAAATTCTCCCAATTCCGCTCCTTATTAGTTTGTTCCACATCTCCTCCCGGATTCTTGAAAAGTCTGTCTTGAATGCATTTTTTTGCTTTGATAATGGAGTTGTACCTTGATTGAGCCTTAGCATTCACAAAATGAGATCTCTCGAGCCCTAGGTCGGTTTTTCGGAGTTTAGAGGTTGGGGATGATGAATAGTGACAGTTGACCGGTCAAATAAAAGCGTTTTATGAATCTCGCTGTTGGCAGAAAAATCTCACCGTCAGCAGGCTATTAAATTCAAATAGGTTTAAACTTTCGGGAAAAATCCATCGGCGGCGGCATCGAGGGCGCCGTCGGCGGGCTTTCTAAAAAATTCTAAATTTTTTATATTTTTGTATTTTTAAGCCTTGTGAACATCCGATCAATCAATTTAAACATATTTTACTGTGATTAGATATTATTTAACTCAAAAAGAAATAAATTTACACAACACAAACATTACAATTTTTATATATGAAATCCAAGTTTTTACAATACTTGTACACAACAAGGTATTTTCTCAACCTTAATATATCAAATTCGGCGTCGCAATCCAAACCACAATACTTAAAACGCTGAAAACAAACAATCTATGCATAGTCTCATCTATACTGAGATCAAATATCAAAATCTAAAATAAAGCAAGTGCAAACCACATAGATTTAAATCCAAACTAAATCAACATATAAGTAATTACGAACATCTTCTACTAGTCAGAATCAGTGCTAAACTCATTTCTGATATCTCCCATAGAACGTAAATGCACAAAAAGATTGTAGAAGGGCCTGTAAGGAAACTCTTCTGTAGAATCTTCTTCAATCCATCCTTTTTTTCTCATAAGTCGTATTAAACTAGCCTCAAGATGTCCAGAATGATCGAAGTGTTCTTTCATTCTCCAGTCAATGTGATCAAATAAATCAAGGATATTATTAATTAAAGTCATCAAGTTTTGTACCTCTTTTTCCAGTCCTTTAAGTTTTTGTAAGATCTGATCAGTTTTATCAGTCAAGAGCCTGATTGAAAAAGAATTCTGAGATGATTGATCCATAGTAATAGTCGTAGAGTGATAGTGATAAATTTAAGGTAAATTTTTATGATTATTTTGGTATTGGAAATTTGTCCTAGGAATGGAGCCAAATTATTGCACCATTATAGTTAAATATAGATGTTAACAATGAGTTTAAGAATTTAATATTTATTGTAAGCTAAAAAAATTTATAGTCGTAGAGTGATAGATCTGGTCTTGTCATTGTTCAAATATTTAACACAGACACAACTAAAAAAATGATGAAAGAAGAGACCCTGAAAGTTAATGTTGAAAACCTAAAAAGAATTCCACTATTCTTTCTATATAAAGAAGATGGGGCTATAAAATTTTAATAATGGGAACTCACCTCAGAATAAAAAACAACAATGCAACCATTTCATTCAACAAGTATGTTGGAGGAAACCTGCCTCTCCTTATATCAATGTTAGTGTTGATTGGAGATTAAAAAATTGTGCTGATGATATTGGTGGTGTCTTCAAAGAAGACATGGGTTCTTGTTTACTCTTTTTCATTCCTCCTATTGTGTTGACAGTGCTTTGAAAGCTGAATTGAATGTTATTGGTGCGGCACTGAGGATTGCTATGGAAAGCTCTTCATATGAAACTAGATTTCCTCTTTATTGTACTGAAGCTTAAGGGGAAACTTCTTATCCCCTGGAGGATTATTTACTTGGTTAAGAAGATCGTAGCTGTTGCAACTAACCTCAACATCATTAGAGTTTTATTCAAAGGGAAGGTAATCAACATGCTAACTTGTTGGCTAGAACAGGCATTACCTGTGATAATGTATTACTCAATACCTCACCTCCTTCTGCATTAAAAATACTATTGCATGGTGATAGTTTAGTTTTACCATATTTGATATGCAAACTATGTAGCCTTTTGTGCTTTGTTATAAAATGACACATTTTGGCTAATATATATATATATATATATATATATATATATATATATATATATAAGATGACATTTTTTTGCTATACTAGGGTTTTTCTCTTTCTCAACGATTCTATGGAGTTTTGCATAGTTTCCATTGAAATCTTCATTTCCTTGCGATGGCTTTGGACTGAACTTTTTTGAAGCTCTTAATGGCGACAAGTCTTCTATTACTCCTAAATCGTGTATGTTCTCGCAATCATTTCACGATGCTATGTCGTTTAGTGATGATTATAGTTTCATTAAGAAGGCTGCCCAAGAAAATGGTATTTCTGACGCCAAATGCAATACTCTTGCTTCTTCTTGTCGTCTTGCTTTGGTCGGTAAATTTCTATATGGCCTTCCCAAGCTTGAGGTTATTCGTAAGAAATTCGAGGTAATGCACAAAATTGGGCTATTGGATGGGCAGCATGTACTTATTAAACTTACCAATGATGAAGATTACACACATTTATTTGATAGGAGATTAGTCTGGATTGATAACCGTGTGATGAAAATCTAAAGTGGATTGTGGACTTCGACCCACATACTGAACCCCGAACCATTCTAGTCTAGATTCGCTTTCCAGGTCTGAAATTTCATCTTTTTTTACTCTATCGCCGCTATCTATGGTAAGCCTCTCAAAATGGACATCACCACTTTTAATCTTCCTCGTCCTTCAGAAGCCAAGGTGCTTGTTGAAAGTGACATTACTTTGCTTGCTCCTTAGCACATTTGGATTGGTTCGTAGCACCAAGGCTATTGGCAACGGGTAGTTATTGAACAAAATATCCTCTTTGTTGCTTCTATTGTCATATGTTTGGTCACTCTAACTCTCACTGCTACCATTAACATCCTCATTTAAAATAAAGAAAAATAGTGCCCCATCTAAGTCCCCTCCTCCTCTAGATCAGTCAAATCCCACTCCTATTACCATAAATAATGTTATAAATCCTGTGAATATTGAAAATGTGGAAAAGAATTTTTTAATTTATTCTCACTTGCTTAATTTTCCCATAGTGGGTGGACCGGGGTGATGATACTTTGGTGGGTCAATAGAAAGCTCTCCCTATTCTGTGTTGGCCCATACTTGGAAGATGATTCTGGTATGAATACGAATAATGTGTCTTTGCAGGATGTGGTCGGAGCTGGTCTAAATTTCAAACAAAATGTGGCAACTGCTTAATTAAAAAATGTGGCTGATTCAAAAATCAAAAAGGGGAGGGGGAGAGGAAAAATGAACTTCTACATCTTAATGAGAGGAACTTCATTATTGGGAATTACTAATCTAATGGGGATCAGCAGCCCGCCCACACTAGAACTTCTAGGAGGTGTGGGTTTAATCATCATGTTTAACATTATCATCTAGAATATTAGGGGAGTAGCTGACCCCTGCTTTCTTAATAGACTTAAATATTTATGTTAGGTCCATAAGCTTTTTATTTTTGCCATTATACAATCTTTAGTCTCTAGATTGAGAAAAATTTCTAAGAGAATTTAAGCACTGCCACCACTACTGCAATAAAAATAATAAGATCTGGGTCTTTTGGAAACCTAGTGTTAGCTTATCTATTGTCATTGATGAGGAACAATTTGTACTTTGTTCTTTCAAAATGGAGGACTTTCAAAGCTGGGCCACTTTTGTTTTTATTAGTTGTTCTCTTCAAGATAATTTTTTTATGGAAAACATTAGCTCTTATGAGTACTACAATTGGATAATAGGTTAGTTGGAGGTGATTTCAATGTTGATGAAAATTCTTACAAGAAGGGAGGGGTAAATGCGACATCACTCTCAATAAAAAATTCTGTAACAAAATTTCTGATGTTGGTCTCTATGATTTGGGTTTGTCTGACATTCCTTATACCTGTAGAAGGGATTTTCTTTTCAAAGTCTTGATAGATTCTTTGGTAATTGACATTTGTTAAATCATTCGAAAGTTTCTAATGTGCAACACGTTAATCATGTTTCCTCTAATCACAACGCAATAGTACGTTCATTGGCTTTCCGTAACAAAATTTACAAGTAAAATTTTAGATTTTTTAATATTGGGCTTCTCATGGCACTTCTCTTATTCTCACAAAACAGGCTTTGAGAATCAATGGATATGGCAGCCCTTGGTATTTATTGTGGCAACTGCACAAAAATGTGACTTCTCAACTTAGGGATTGGAACTCGCAAGTTTTTGGGAATGTCCATAATAAAGCTTTGGAGGCACAAATGAAGGTTGATTCCTTGGAATCTCTTGTCCATTGTGACTTTAATCTTGTTGATGAATAAACTTCTGCTCATTAGAAGCTTCTTAAAGCCATCACTATCGAGGAAAGGCTTCTTTAGCAGAAAGAAAATGATATTTATTTCATGGATGGTGATAGAAATACCAAATAATTTCATGCCACACTCAAGCACGGAAGGAATGTCAATGCAATCATCAAGATAAATGACATGAATGAATGTTGGATCAGTGAGCAATATGAAATTCGTAGCAGTGCATTAAAGTATTTTACTGATTTATTTGACTCCTCATTGCAGGTCTATCTTGTTGATCCCACTCTTCTTAATGAAGAAAATGATTATATATCCTAGCTTTCACTATGTGATCCTCCCTCTTAGGAGGAGATTTTAAAGCTTTCCATGATATTATCAAAAAAAGCTATTGACCCTGATGGATACACTTCTGGAACATCATTAAAAAGGAGGTGACTAGGACTATTCCATGCTTTTTCCTTGGTGAAAACCTCTACAAGTATTTTATCTGCTCTCTTATTATGCTTATCCATAAAGGTGATCAAAATATTGTTGGGATAACTTCAGGCCAATTTGCCTTACCACTCTTATCTCTAAAGTTATCAGCAAAATTTAGTTGCCAAAATATAACCACATTTATCTATTATTATCTCTCCCCAACAATCTGCATTTATCAAAGATCGAGATATCACTGACAATATTTTGCTAACTTAAGAGCTCATCGAAGATTTAGATAAGAAATGTAGACGAAAAATGGTGGTAAAACTTGATAGTAAACAGTCTTTTGACACAATTACTTGGGAGTTTATTTTAAATGTGCTACTTGCTAGAGATTTTCACAAAGACTTTTGTTTGATTATAAAGAGATAGTTGGAAAATAACTACTATAGTGTCTTGGTTAATGGTTGTTGACCAAGAATTTTGCGTGGTTGGTTCACTTTTGGAAATGATTTAATTTTCATTTAATATAAGTATGTAATTTTGATGTTTTTTTTGAAATAGTATTCTAAATTTTGAAAAATATGGGACCAAATAGATCTCATATATCTAATAGTTTAAATAATCGAGTGCACCACCATAAGTAATACACCATCCCGAGGGATAGGAATACCACATAATAGTTGGTTTTGTCTTTTTTAGTTTCTCTCTTCTCCTGTTCATTCACATGATCCGGAAGAGAGACTTATTCGATAAAGGAAGTATATAAGAATGAACAAACTAGCGACTCCATTAAAAATAAAAAGAGAAAGGAATGAAAATAGTTATATTATTTTATTGTGATATGTAGCTTGAACTCTTTTAATTCAATCATCTAACAATCACTTTAGAAATATCAAGCTTCCAGAGTATGTAAATGTCCAATTTTATATACTTGTAATGAAGAATAATTTATCGAAATAGAGATTTGACAAAGCCAGAGAAAAATATGCAGGAAGTTCCAATGGTTCAGCTTTTGATCGAGAAGAAGAAAAAATTGAATCTAATGATTACAACAAATATCATTTTTCGGAATATAGATATCATCTAAAGAAGATCGTAAGTGCTAAAATATCCTTTAATATAATTTTTTTTCTCAAACTTCATACAAATCACTGTGTCACAAGTTAACATCATTGTAGTATGTCTACTTCTTCAGGAAAATTCTCCATAATCTCATGTACGAGGCGACTATCCTAATGCTCTGTCTTTAGTTTATTCTTGTAGTTACGTCTTTTAGTGCCAACGGATTTCAAAATTTAATGTGATCTATGACCAGAAAATTCAATTTTAACTTTCAAATCACTTGGGTTGAATGTAAAAATTGAAGTTTGTATGTCAGATATGAAAATGCAAAAGAATATTTGGGTGGTATGTATGTAAGAGCCTCATTGATAAGTTATGTTGAATCTATACATTTGAAAACACGTGATTGTTCTGAAGCATGGTTTTCTTCATGAACTTTATCCTGTTCTGGTTTCTATAATGAATAAAAAGAAGTAAATTGCTACAGGAAGCATCACGGGCTCATCATTGTGCGTATAAGTCCCAAAATAGGTTATGTTGAATTTTTCTATATATATAAATATAAATTGTACAAGCGTTCTACAATTGGGAAAGTATAATACACTGCCACAGAACAGAATCATAGAAATTAAAAAAGATCATTTAGTATAGAACAATCGAGTAAATTATCAGACTACTGCACTAGATGTTAACATTTTAGTAACCAACAACACCAACTACTGATGCCACATCCTACTTATTATCTAAATTTCATCCTACACTTAGCACAGTGGAGAAGCTCTGGAACTACTTGCAGCAGACATTAGAATTGTTAAATAATATATTAATTATTGCTGATTGTTCTTGATTGGTCTGCTTTTTTGAAAATTATATTAGAATCAGTCAGTTATCTTTCGACAAGGAGAAAACATACCAGGAAGGAAAAATAACTAAAGCAAGCAAACATGTGAACTTATGAAGAGAAAAGGCGTGCAAATTCCAATATACAGTGATCTTGTTGTTGCCTTCCCACATAACAGCCAACAGACAGGCTTACACCTAAGCTTCCCTTGTTCAATGATTTCGGGTAGGAAGGAGGAGAAAGATCGATCCATGTATATGATTTGGCGATCTCATTGTTGCACAGCTAGGGGTGATTGTGTTGTGTTAGGTATTACTCACATATCAGATAAGAGACAGATGCTGCAGTGGAACGGAGTAATACAATGGAGCGGAGCGAGCCAACGGAGCGGAGCGGTAATGGTCATCCAAGATATTATCTCTTGCATTAAACCGATGAAACACCAGTTAAGTGAAGTGGCCGCCACCACAATCACCAAGCCAACGGTCATCACCGGCCCCGCCACCAACCTGACACAACTTATTTGAGGATGATTGCTTCTCCCTTTTCATGTTTGTGTCTAATAGGAATGGATCAAACCATATTCTTAACTTTTGAGGAGATAATTAAGTTATTATAGAATACTATTTTGTAAATATATTTTTTAAATCTAGGATGTTGAGTTTAGTTAATTTTTTTATAAATGTATTAAAAAAAATTTTATGTCTCGCATGAATTTGAAGCTTTTTTATTGTAATTATAATTTTGTGTTGTGCAAATAAAGTATTCTTGGTCAGATCACGTTAGTGGCCTGGCATTAAATTTTAAATATTTTATTTTTAAGTGTTTAATTAATTCGATAAATGGTTGTTTTATATAAAGTATTTATTTTTTTAATATTATTTACTAAAAAATATTTATATGTTTATTATATTTGTTATAATATTTTAAAGTGGAATTTTGAAACATACCACATAATTCTTATGCATTTTCATATTTACATTTACCACTCAAATCTTTCATATCATGTTAAAAAATAACATCATAGGCAAATACACTTTTTCATGCTGGTATTTACGTAAATAATAATATTTCAATAAATCATCTAGTGTTAGTTCTGTAAATAACAATATTTTATGTTTTCTTCATGTAATAATCCCAAATAAAATTGTCGAAATCACAACTAACAGAGAAGTGAGAGAGAGACATGTAAAAGTTACACATACAACTAAAATAACTTGAAAATTTGCACAAATCAATGGAAAATGAAGGAAAAAAATCACAAATGAAAATATTAATTTTCTAATTTCTAAAGATGAAGCTCTCTCTTGTTGTAATATAATGCAACAGCAGTAAATCATGCAGCTATTTTCTTTCCTTCCCTCTTCCTCCGAGCATTTTCTAAAAATTCCATACTTAATACAAAAATAAAAACTCTCATCTAAACGCCAAACTACTTCCGAAGTTTCTTCTTTGATCTGCCATTCTTATGTGATTCTTTGGGCAGATCACGCAGCTCGATAATCTGTATTTGTCGTCGCTTCTTCGCATTTTCTACTAGATGATATCCTTCATGAAGCTTCCTCTTTGCCATCTCCAGCCTTGAAATTTCTGAAACCTCCTCAGATCGCTTTTTTCTCTCCACTCCAGCTCTTAAATGACTGCTCGTTTTATGTTCAGAAGTTAGCTTCGGCGAGCCGCCATTGTTGTGTCGGACAGGGTCGCTTTCTAAGCAGAGGGAATGATGGGCATTGCAAAGCTTCTGAACAATCAGATCCTTCTTAACCATAAACTCCTTGGGGTGATCCGTCGCCATTGCCACAAAACAAGATCACTTCTTTTCTTCAAAGGATTTGCTCTCACGCATTCACCGTTCGGAGACGATGAAATAAAGCGGAATAAGCCTATCAAAATTTTATCTTTTTAATAACGATCCCGGACTGAATTTTCTAGTTTGTTCCACAGTATTAGGAGGAATTAACAAAGTAGCCGAAACAGATGGTTATCATGCCACCTTTTAAAATGAATTTTCCTAAAAAATAAAAAGGGTAGTTAATTTGTAAATATCAATTTTTCACGTGGCATGTATGTAATTTGCCCAGAAAAAAATATATTTTTTCATATTGAATTTTCGGTATTTACATATCTAGCACCTAAAGTTTCACATTTATATGCATAATATGAAATCTTTTACACACATTAAAAAGGACACTATTATTTGCTTTTTAAAAGTGGAATATAATTTTTGACTCAAAATTTTAAAACAAAAGAAGTATTATAAATATAAATATGAAAGTTTAAATGTTAGATAAATAAATAAATAAGTTAATTTGCCAAACACACCCTAAAAACTCTTAAAATTACATGATTTAACGTTATTAAAATGTGTTTATTGCATACTTTAGTCTATTATTTATAGGCTTTAAAAATAATAAAAAAATTAAATTTAAGAAATAAAAATAGAAATAATAGAAGATGTTGATAAACTTCACGTCATTGTTCTAACATCAATAGTGTAAGAAAAATATTGGATTTTATTAGAGTTTAAATTTACATAATTTTGATGATATATTAAAAATATTATAATATTCATTATATCTTCTGATTTATTCAACTCTAGCAATTGAACATTGGAACCACTTATATTTTTGGTTTATTATGTGGTCTAATTTTCAAAATTTTGTTTAATATCAATGATTGATTTCAATGAAGCTGCTCTATTGGACAATGTTGGTGAAAAATTAGATTTGTGAAGTAGATAAGATTCACTAAAAAATATGATTTATTTGAGGTAAATTTTTATGATTATTTTGGTATTGGGAATTTGTCCAAGGAATGGAGCCAAATTATTACACCACGTTAAATATAGATATAAACAATGAGCATAAGAATTTAATATTTTTTGTAAGCTAAAAAAATTTATGGCCGTAGAGTGATAGATCTCGTCTTGTCATTGTTCAAATATTCAATGCGGACACAACCAAAAAAATGATGAAAGAAGAGACCCAAAAAGTTAATGTTGAAAACCTAAAAGGAATTCCACTATTCTTTCTGTATAAAGAAGATGGGGCTATATAATTTTAACTAAGTTACGGAGCTCAAATAATAATCACGTGGGAATAATAATCGTGCTACAATAATTTGCAGTGTGGTCGTCAACAATCTTTTGTGGTTGTCTACTTCTCGCTAAATTTCTTAGTGAGAGTGAACTTAGCTCTTAGATTCTTTCACTTGCTCATATTAAAAATAAAATTTTATTTATAAAACTTTGAAAGGGACATTTTGATAAATTTATCCAAAATGCTATAACAATACATTAGATGATTCTTGTTCATTCATTTGATCATATCTCATTTTTTTAACGTTTAAGTAATTTCATAGCCCCCAATTTAGCGGTCATTAAATTCCACTCATCGAGATGCTCAATTAATACTATAAAGCTTTTAATTATGGTTCAAGTGCTTGACCCAAACTAATTTGGTCTCGAATCAAACCGCTTTAAGTATCATTGGGTTTGTATCATCGAGATGTTCAGTTTGACTATAAATTAAAATTATTAAAATCAAAACTTGAATGATCTTATATTTAATAGTACATATTTTTTTTATTACACTTGTATCAAGATTCATGTCTCATCATGTGGTTTTTATGGTAATTATGATAAGAAAAATGTCTATCGCAAGATATATCACAAATATATATATATATATATATATATATATATATATATATATATATATATATATATATATATATA
Organism: Papilionanthe hookeriana x Papilionanthe teres; assembly: GCA_022702705.1. Classification (NCBI taxonomy): domain Eukaryota; kingdom Viridiplantae; phylum Streptophyta; class Magnoliopsida; order Asparagales; family Orchidaceae; genus Papilionanthe; species Papilionanthe hookeriana x Papilionanthe teres. The sequence continues at coordinate 4,168,413 of CM040432.1, forward strand.
TATATATATATATGTTAGAAAAGAAAAAAAAACAAAGAAAATAGAGGAGACCGACCAAATTCCGAAATCATCAAAGCAAAGGTACAAAACAAGTGAAATGGCCCAAAAAAAAAAAAAATAAATTTTCTCCAAATAGTACTCAAATTAGCTCAAAAGAGCAGTTTAATCCAATCCAAAAAACCTCCAAAATCAGCTAGTAAATCAGCCCAAAAGTAGTAGCATGTATTCCTTTCAAAATAATTAGAAAATCAAACTCAAATTAATATTTAAATTCTTCCAAAAAATTTGCTAGCAAATCGGTCTAAAACAATGCATAAATTTCCTCCGAATCAACTAAAACATAGGGCTAAAGCAGCTTTTTAAACCCTCCTAATCAACAAAAGTATAGGGCAAAAACAACCTTTCGAATCCTCCTTTAAATCAGCAAAATAGAGAGCAAAGGCATGGAGATGCTGAGGGAGTCACATACTGCCCAATTCCTATGCATTTACATGTCTAATTCAAACTTTATCATTTTACATTCATACCACCTAAATCAATCAACTCGCATAGAAGTGATATACAACTTTTCATGCATATGTAAGAGAACATAGGTGAAGATTAAATAAGCTTGGTCGTTAAGCATGTAAATACATAAGGAATGTGTGATATGAATGTAAATCCCATTTTTCATTTAAAGAAGTTAACATGCATACCACTCATTTCTTACAAAACAAAATCATCACAATCATTAAATGCAGCTTTCAGGGGCCAAGTTCCACAAAATAAAGTCAAAATATTTTTCCAAATATCCCAAAATGAAGCTTTCAATCTTTATAAACTCTCACAAAGTAAAGTTACAATTATTTTCGGGTTTCCAAAACCAAGTCACAAAAGTTTCAGATTTTCCTTTCATATCAAATACCCAAAAGTTTCAGATTTCTTTTGCATATTAAAAGCACAAGAAAATTTTTAAATTTTCACTCCAAAATTTCTGCATTTTTACAGCTCCACACAAATAAGAAATGAAACAAGCAATGATACTAATCAACCCAACAAGAATGCCGATCGGCCAAGCAAGAACATCAATTGGCCAAGCAAGAGGGAGGAGTAATCGAGCTAAAACACCGAACAACTAAATGTAAGCTTTGTAAGTAACATTTTTTTTACTGCTAAGCATGTAATTAACCCTCTGAAATAATAAAAAACATAACACATACCAAAATGATTGAAAGTCGAACACTCTCCAAAATCAAATGGCAAAGCAGAAAACGAATCCATCAATTAATAGCCAAAAAGATTCATTCATAATTCTCATGGGTCAAAGCAAAGATTAAGAGGAATTAGCCTTGCATGATTAGACATAAGTGGAGGGAGGATGAGAAGGTTACCTCCTTCAAGAACAAGAGATTTAAGCTCAATAATCTCTACGTCCAAAATAACTTGAAGATTGCAAGAGAAAGTTCACAAACCAGCAAAAATCCAACCAACCTCTAAGTATGGAACAATCATCCTTAACGCATCCCCCACAGAGGTTTTTTATAGCCAAGATGGAGGAAAAGGCAGCTCATGATCTTTTGAAATAGATAGGCAGTGATATTCGAAGCAGCATGGCATCGGGATGGAGGATATTTTAAGGCAGCCACCCCATTTTTTACTTTGAGACATTGCAAGGAAGAAAAAACACATGATGAAAAATAAAAAGGAGGAAAAGAAAGCATTTTTGGTAATTTTTTTGAGTACTATTAGGGTGATATTGAGGCGTTTCTATAGTTTTGTGAGCATTGGTTTTATTCGTGGTATTATTCGGGTTGAATTACGGTGTTATTGGGGTTCCAAGATAGAATGGTGTTATCCGCAGTTGTATTCAGGTATCACCACAGTGGTATTGCACACGGGGCATATTAAGTCGGTACTATTAGTAATTTTTTAGAGTTCTTGTGAGTGTATTGGTGATTTTTTGAGACAGCGTGTGTTAATGGACAATTAAAGGGGTTTTCGCGGGTGTATTAGCGTGTTTATGGGGCTATTACGAGCGTATTAGGCAATTAAGCGGTGGACGGTGGTCATTGATGTGTTTTTAACGGAATTTGGTCTTATTGGCTCGGATTTTAATCGAATTGAACCAAATCCTAATTTTGGCTCTTTCCCGCTGGAAATTGGCTTATGTAGTCACAATACGAGTAAACTAACGACTCGGAACAAGAGAAGACCTCCATTTTTTTATTTTAAGTTTTGTGCATCGATTATTGTGCTATTTTCTTGGGTGGGGAAACATAGAAATATAGGTGTCCTCCCTAAGTAAAATTGACGTCCATGACTCATTTGCGTGGTTCGTTTCTTCATCCAAGGTTATTTGAACAAGTTCGTCAACTTTAGGTCAAATGCATCATATTTAATTTTCTTTGAATTCTGATTCGTAATTGATCATTTTGAAAATTAATCGAAGGTGAAGTGTATGCAATTGTTGTTGAAGTGAATAAGGTGTGAACCAGGCCACCCTAAAGCTTGATGCTCTTATAGGAACTCTCTTTGTATTTCATCATATTGGTCTCAACTACCCAAGTGATGACGGTCCAAACCCACACATGTTAGACCCCCATGAAGTGCCAAGAAGTGGTTTGAATTTCTAATAGGGGTGCGTCCCATCACTAGGCTTCTAAGATGATCAAAAGGAAAGCCTAAGGCTAGAGCTTAGGCTTTAAGGAGAAGGAAGAAAAACAATCTCACAAAAATGAGGCCAACAATGGTGTTTCACATTTGTTTTTTCTCTACTAAGAGAGGCATCAAATATGGAGATCCCTTTTCCCCTACCATTATCATCACGGCTCTTGACTACCATTCACGCTTAATTGAAAACCTACAGATGCAATTCCCTTACACCCAATTCTCTCATAAATCCAAAATCATGTTCAGCCACTTATCTTATATAGATAATGTTATTATATTTCCTAATGTAGAAAAGAATGATATAAAAAAGCTGATGTGCGCCATGGATGCTTTTCAAAGCATTTTTTGTCACAATTTCAATCAATCAAAATGCCAATTGTTCATTGGGAATTTGGTGAAAAAAAACATCATCAGTTTGGCAATCAACATAGGTTATATCTCTACTTCTCTTCCTATTAAATATTAAGGTGTAAATATATTGCGAGGTAGGAAGAAACAAATTCAAATTGATGTTGTGATTGAGAAGACAAAGTCAGAATTGATGATTGGAGGAACATTTTCTTATCTAATGGTGGTAGGTTTACTCTACTCAAGAGTGTATTACAAAGTATTCCACTTTATGCTATACAAGAGCTAAATCTAAACAAAAGTACACAAATTACTTCGGAAAGAATTTTTAATAGGTTCCTTTGGGCTGGTATTGGTAGTAGGAAAATCATGACTACCTGGAAAAAAGTGTGTAAACCTAGTTTCTCTAGTGGGATTTCCTTTAAAAGCCTAATCCACATTGCTGAAATTAACATGTTTAAACTTTAGTTCAAGTTTCAAGAGAGGCAATCACTTTGGACTAAATTTATATATCATAAATATTATTGTTCTAATCACCCTTTTATTGTGGAGAGGAAACCTGGTGATTCAAAAATCTAGAAGGCTATTTTTAAGGTAAGAACTGAAGCTATAAATTTGTTTCTCAAGAATGGTGGCTTTTCTTTTTTTCATGACAATTGAGGGGCTGATTTTTTTAGAAACTCTTTTCCTTCTATTCTCCACTCTCATCTTTCTATTTTTAAATTTTTTTAGGGGCATTAGAATGTGCATCTTTTGAGAAAATTGGTAGAGGAATCCACTTCTTTGACCTCTAACATACCTATGAATATTAATAAAAAAGTCAAGCCTCGCTGGAAATCTATATAACTCTTTACATCACTTTAATAAATGGAAATGGGGGGTCAATATTTGGGATCAATGCCTTACCCCTTCAATTTCATATTTCTTATGGTGGAACTTTCTTAACTTACTACCTTTTGATGATATCTTGAAACTTAATGGTTTCAGACTTGCCTCACAATGTTACTTATGGAAATCTACTGAAGAGATATGCACTACATCTTTATAATTTTTTTTCCCTTAGCTAGAGAAATTTGACAAAAATTGGGGCAGCTCTTTGGTGTGACAAATTTTAAATGGAACTTTGTGAAGGAATGCATTATAGCTTGGCAACCTGGTAGTCATCTGGATATCAAATTGAACACTTTTTATTTTTTTGTATTGTGGTTAGTTTGGTCTACTAGGAATAATGCCAAGCATGAGCAATCTTTCCCCTCCTCTATCTCTACTGTATCATATATTCTTGCTTATTATGCTAAAGCTTGTAAGCATCTACAACTTGACATTCCATGCTCCTTGCCTAATGAGGGCTGGAGGCCCACATTAGTTTGTTGGCAGCCCCCTCTTCTGGTTGGATCAAAATAAGTGTAGATAGGAGTTAGAAAGTAAATTCATCTGGTGTTGGGGGCATTTTCAGAAATCATTTGGGACATTGTCTTCTTTTCTTCTTCTCCTATGTGTGCATTCTCCCACATTGAGGCTGAGGGCTTCACATTTTTCTTTGCTTCGTTAAATGAAGTACTTTTAATTGGTTTTCCATTATAATTGAAACTGATTCAATTGAAGTTCTGGAATTCATTTTCAGAAAGAATGAGCTTATCTGGAATTTACTTATTTGCCTCAGTAGAATTTGGTAATATATTGATATGCACAATCTTCTGGTCAAATAGAATTTTATTTATAGAAAAGAAAATGCATCAACTGATTGGCTTGCTAAACGTGGTTACTTAGGGGTTGTTGTTGGGGTGGTGCCTCCCCAGTAACTAAATGTTCTATTAAGGGTTGATCTTTTAGACTTACCTTACATCAGATGCTAGATTGATGCTGCTCTTTTTTTATAGGAAGAATGGATGTATCTCATATTATTGTGGTTTTATTTCAGTTTTTACATGTTACTCTAGCGTGTTACTGACAGTTCTACTTCTGAGTTCTCTGCACACTACGTGTTTGCTAAAATTTTGTGGTTTAGCAGTGTTACTGTTGGCTGCATATTTTTATTTTTGTGTTGTTATTTAAGATTTTATTCGGGGTTTTAGTGGTGTTATCGATTGGTTATCCTACTAGAAATCTATATATCGACTGATGGTGGTATTACGAACTCTGGAGAAAGCATTATCATTTGTGTTATTCATGGTGGTATCCCGCTTTCTAGAGGCGTTATTCTCGGCCTTTCTCTTAAGGCTTGCCACATACTGGAGGATGGTGTTATCAATGGAGTTATTCTACATATTGAAGGTGTTATTATTCTTTTACTTACAGGCGGTGTTATCTTTGGTTGTATCCCGTGTTTGGTCAGTTTTATTCTTGGTTTTACTTTCGGTTGTATCCCGCTTCTTGATGTCGGGTGTTCTTAGTGGTGGTATCCCATGGTTTCATTAGTGTATGGTGGTAGTATTCTTGTCGTGGTTTTTGTCGGTAGTGTTTCACGCATTTTTTGGTGTTATTATTGGTTGTACCTCACAGTTTATTGGTGTTACGCATGGTTGTATCCCACAATGGTATCTTGTGGTTTCATTGGTGTATGGTGGTAGTAATCTTGGCGCGTTGTCTGTTGGTAGTATTTTGTGCATTATTTGGTAATTTCCTTGGTTGTACTCTGTGGTTTATTGGTGTTATCCATGGTTGTATCCCGAATTTCTGCTGTGTATTTTTTACCTTCTTATATAGTGTTGTTTACCCTACTTTATGGTGGTAGTATTCTTGGTGTTATTGTTGTATGGCATAACTTAAGACTGTATTTTGTATACTTTTGGTGTTATTGTTGGGTACGCAACCAATACTCCAAGTCTTGGTAGTGTTACTGGTGTTGCTTTGCTAAGAATGATGTTTTATAATGGCAGAAAATTGTTTGTTGGAAATATACTTCTTACTATCCATTTTTTGAAACATTACCTTCCACTGCTTTCTTTTTTCGCTGGTTCCCTTCATTTAAATTTACTTTTGAATTTTTATGCATACATGTAACAAATTTTTTGAGATTTTTTGTTGTGTTTTATACTGGGTGGAGAATCCTTAAGGGCATTACTATAATTTCCTTGTTCCTCCATTCCTTCTATTTTGTACACCTTTTCCTCATCTTATAATATTTCTTGCGAGCTATCAATATGTGTGTGTGTAGGGGAGGGGGGTGGTGGAAGCCATAGGTAATTTTATTGCTCGCGAAAGGTTGGTTAAAATTTTTGTAGGTGGTTACTCCTAGGTTTCCACCCCCTAGATTAAAACCCACATAAAAGAGCTCCAAAAAACTAAAATATAAGCCAAAACAATTACATGTATTCCCCTGTAATCATAAAATTATTCCAAAGAATACCAAAAAAATTCCAAAAATAAAAAAGCAAAAAGCTCAGCATTTAAGATGAAGAAGCTTCAAAATGTCCCCATTCAGCATAATCTTCAGTTTCTTTAGTGGTTGCCTGCCTATAACAATCCCCTTGGTGCCCACTTTAGATAGCCAATGTGGTGGCTTGTTACCTTCGATGTAAGTGAATGTCCAACCAATAATAGTCCTCAACTTGTCCAAATAGTTCTAGATTCAGTTCAGGCAAATAATAATATTCCAAGGAGGCTCCTTCATCAAGATGTAATCCAACAATAGCTAAGAGTCAATTTCAACCAGCAAACATGAACACTTAGCCAAACCTGCCAAACCTGCAATGACAATAACAAACATAGAAACCCATTTCTAGGCTTCCAGAGGAAAAGATGTAGTAATAGATGTAACATAATAACATAAACATTTTCCAATACCATCTCTAAAGACTCCACCAACCCTACCCAGCTCATCATCCCATCTTCCATAAGTGTTGACCATTACCCAATTTGGTGGAGGGGGAGCCAATGTCACCAACTTGGGAAAACACAATTAGGGGAAGGGAGTACCTCTTAGAACTACGCATAAAAAAAACTTGAATAAAATAAAATCTTTTTGGTATTTTTGTTTTTGTAAAAGTTTTTGTACTTTTATTATATATATATATATATATATATTAAAGAAATAAAAGTGTAAAATATTTTTAATTTGAAAAATCTAAAAATTGTCTTTCTTAATTTCTTTTATTCTATCTTCCCCGAGAATCGTGCCAAAAACATGACTACCCGGTATCACAACTTTTACGAGAATCTGTATATGCAAGAATTTATGAATTTATATTTAAATATTTATAATAATTTCATAAAGTCTTGATTTCAAACGCAAGTATATGTATAATTTCAAGTAATACAGCGCTCTCTTGGAGTCCTGGTTATCGATCCCACATGGAAGATTATTAGAAAATGAATTGAAGAAATTTATTAGATTTTCAAATTAACAGTAATTATAATTTTTATTTCTTTTCAAAATTCATATTTTAAGTTTAATAAAATTTCTACTAAATGTAAGTAAGCAACAATAAAGTAAAGGTTAATGCAAAGTATAAATAAAACAACTTTCTCCTTTTCAACTAATCCAAGATTTTTCAGAATAATTATTATTCGTGGAGAACTTAGATTATGGTATTGCGCCAAATAGAAGCATTTTTATTCTTTTCCTTCGCTCGATAGTATAAAGAACATTGGCTAATTTATAGATCGGTTCAGGATGTATTATTAGTAGAATGGGTTAATCTAGGCTCACACTTCTAGATGTCCAAGGGTGGTTATGGTCTACCCTACTAATGACCCGCTCCCTTTCTATAAACCAAATTATTAGAATTTAGTCTTTCACTCTAAAAACTAATCAATTCTACGCCCAATAAATAATATCTTCCTATTTATTCGCACTTCACCTTGAATAACCCGCTCAAGGCCTTCGATTACCCAAGGATTCATGTGATATCTATTAGTTAAGAACCTATCTCCGGATAAGTCTCAGAATTCTTCAACAGGTTTTAATAATTCAAATGGCCAGTTTAAAAAGAAAATTAAGATCAGGTTAATATTATTACAATAATTTTAAATATTTTAAGTTAAGTTCTTCAACAAAATCAAATTAACTTATTATCTTTTCATAGTTGAAAGGAGAAAGAAAAGTAACTACTCGGAACACATTGAATTCACACAACAAAACATATTTATAAAACTTTGAATCAAGTTACAAATACTTATCTTGAATGTTCCTTCAAGTGATCCTTTTACTCCTACTGACTCCATTGCAAGGTACAAAACTTCAACAGCAACAACACTTATAAACTCACACTTACTACTCAAGGAATTGAATAGATAAACTCACTAAATACTCAAAGAAGAAAATATAGTGGCTCTCTAAATCTATCTTCGGATGTTGGAGACCTAAGGGGGGACTAGATGGATGGAGAGAGAAGGCCCTTTTATGTAGAAATGTCTCCTATTTATAGAGCTCTGAAAATGACCAGGGGTTGCTTAAGGTACCTCTTCAAAATTCGTCCAAATTCAATGAATCTTCTAGAAAGTAACTATGGCACCTAGGCGCCGGGATCGGGCGCCTAGGCGCCGGAGTCTGTGACGAAGTCTTCGCACCTCTTCACTTTAGATTGCACCTCTTCGCAATTAAAATCGTTTTCCTGTGTCCAGATGCATCATATCACATGTCCTATGTATTAAGAGTAATTTCCAGTCTTCTAGGAGCACTGATAACCACTTAACACCGTCAAAATAACTGCCCAAAGTTATAAAAAATCTTATCTGCTTCAGTATCAAACCGGCGCTTAGGCGCCGGTTTCTGGCGCCTAGGCGCCAGACCTATAATTTCAGCAACTTTGCTTTTTAGCTCTATTTTTGCTCCTTTTTGCTCTTTTTTCCTTCTTGAACTCTTTTTTTATTACCTACATCCAAAAACATAAAAATATCTTTCATTAAAGTATAATATCTTTAAAAATTGAATCATAAATAAGACATAAAAATAGGTACTTTTTAAGTGGATCAATGGTCCAGTGGCTTTAATGCTTAAAGGTCTTACTATTATATCCTTTGATAAGCTACTCAGCAAAGGCAAGTAGGTTACAAGAGGAAGTTAAGCATATGAAGCCTACAAAGAATGCAGAGAAAAGGAGACCGGTCAAAGCATATGAAAAGAGATCTGGCATAGTAGCAACGATCAACAAAGGGAAGCAGTTGAGGAGGATTCAAGCTGAGCAGTTGTCACAGCAGCACAATCAGTCGCCCTAGTATAGTCAGCCTCCACAGTACAGTCAGTCTCACCAGTATGGTCAACCCCGTCCGCTGCAGAATAGTCAGGCCAGTTAGCAGTCTTTTGAGCATAGGTCATACAGGACAGATGGGAGATAGGGTCCGACAATGTGAGAATGCCTACGTAAGAACTATTCCTTCAAAGATGATTTTATAGTTAAGATGTTCGGAAACTTGATGAAGAAGCCCGAGTTCAGATTACCCGGACCGAAGAAACCAGAAGAGATGAACAAGAAGGATCATCCCAACTTTTACTCATACCACACGTTGCTCGGACATACGAAAGAGGGATGCTTCAATTTTAAGGATTGGCTCGAGAAGAACTATAAAGAAGGAAATATAAAAATCCCAAAAGAATATTTAAAAGAACCTGAAAGAGGTTCCGTAAATATAATTTTGGCCGAACCATTCTACCTTCTAGATCCATATGACAATAAATATGTATGGAGTACAGTCTGGACCAAGTCTTCCAAGAAGATACTGGATCAGATACAGACTGCCTCGGAACAAGCCGCTGCAAGAGGTCTGCCACCTCCCAAGCCAAAGATGGAGATTACACTAGATAAACCACCGCAGCAGAAGATCAAGAAGGAAGACGTGTTGGATGAGATGAAGATTGATAGCATAAAGGCTAGGATAAGGGCTACCCCGTTAGATTGGTTGTCTTGGATTTGGAGGAGAAATTCCTTTAACTGTTAACTCTATATAATTTTCTTTTTGCCCCTTCGGGGTCTTATAATTATGAGTGACGATTTTAGCTACCTTCTTACTGTCTCCAGTGATGACGTAACTATTCACAACCTATCTAACCTCGATTTCAATTCTTGAAATGATCCTGAACTCATGCTAATTCCTGACGAGAATGCTGCCAAGAACAAAGAAAATATTAGGGTGTTGAATGCGAGGTGAAGAAGTTGATAGACATTAAGTTTGTGTGGGAGGAGTAATACCCACGTGGTTAGCCAACATCATGCCAGTGAAAAAACAGAATGGACAGATTCAAGTATGTGTCAATTTTAGGGACTTAAACAAATCATGTCCAAAGGATACGTTTTTGTTGCCAATACCGTAACTAATGGTGTACATTGCATCGACGCACAAAGTCTTCTCATTCATGGACAAATCATCATGATATAACCAAATCAAGATGGCTCCGAAAGACGCAACACTTACAACATTCAAAATTCTGATCGGGATTTACTGCTACACCGTGATGTTGTTTGGATTGAAGAAAGTCAGAGCGACTTACCAAAGAGCAATGACAAAGATATTTGATGACCTTATCCACAACCAAGTGGAATGCTACATTGATGATTTGGTCATCAAGAGAAAAGCGAAGGATAACCTCCTATATGATTTGAGGATCGTATTTGAACAATTACAACAATACAATCTCAAGATGAATCCTTAAAGTGTGCCTTCGGCATTACTTCCAAGAAATTTCTAGGATTCACTGTCCCTCATTGGGGAATCGATATTGACCTAGATAAGATTAGAGCTACCTTAGAAATTTCTCCTCCCAAAGGCTTGAAGCGATTACGTTCTTTTCAAGGCAAATTGGCATATTTAAGATGCTTTATATCTAATCTGTTAGGAAGGTGTCAACCCTTTTCGAATTTATTTAAAAAGATTTCAAATTCATCTAGAGAGAGACATGCCAATGAGCTTTCAAAGATATTAAATGATATATGATGACATGTTTTAGCAGCCTCCATCTCAGGTAGATCGTTGATACTTTATACCGTGACTTTAGATGAGTCCCTCGGTGCCTTACTCGCTCAAGTCAATGATGAGGGTAAAGAAAACACACTCTACTATCTCAGTCGACATCTATTACCGGCGAAGGTAAAGTATCCTCCTATTAAGAAACATTGTCTAGCTTTGTTTCCGCTCAAAAGCTTAGATATTACATGTTGTCTCATAAGGTCGATCTGATTTCGAAAGTTAATCTGTTGCAATATTTGATGACCTGACCAACACTTTCCGAACACTTAGCAAGGCGGTCAATGATTTTATTGCAATTTAATATAACTATTGTGTCTCTTCGCGCTGTTAAAAGGCATATTCTCGATGGCTTTCTTGCAGCACACCCACTGCCAGCTAGGTCCCCTCCCAATGATGAACTACCAGACAAACAAATACTACAAGTGGAGCAGTTATGTGCCAGACGTTGGGAAATGTATTTCGATGGAGATTCTCTGCCCGAAGTGACAAATGACATCAAATGATAATACCAAGCAAAGCAGGAATTGGTCTGATCTTCTTTACACCATATCAGGCCATGCTAAGATTCTCTTATCACCTGACAAAGCCATGCACTAATAATAAAGCAAAATACGAAGCACTAATCACTAGTTTGGAATTGGAAATACTAATGGAAATAACAAACATTATCATTTATGGTAACTCTCAACTCATAATTCAGCAAGTGACAGGACAATAAAAGATTCTGAAGCCAAGATTAGAGGAATACCACCAGTATACAATGAAATTATAGGAACAGACTCCCAAGTGTGACGTTCTAAATGATTCCTTGAGCATACAATGCCCACATAGATGCTTTAGCTAGGCTTGCTAAAGAATTGGCTTGTCAACCCAAAGATTCTATAGACATTACCGTATAAGGACTTCAGGTTTTATCACGATCGACTTCAACAGTTTGCATAAGCTCGGAATAGAAGAGATAGTAGCTACAGTAACAGATAATACAAAAGATTGGCGTCAACCATTGATAGAATATTTACAAATGGAAAGATTTCTAGAAAACAAGTTAGGAGTGTATCAGATTCAGAAGAAGGCTTTGTCGTATGCATTAGTCAATAACGTTTTGTACATAAGATCTTTCGATCAGATGTGGTTGAGCTGCCTGAGCAGAGTAGAAGCATAGAATATCATCAAAGAAGTGCATGTCGGGTTGTGTGGAGCACACTAGTCAGGGCAAAAAATGAAGATGAAAATCAAGCGGCTTGGATATTATGACCAACAATGATGACCGACTACATGAATATAGCTAAGAAATGTAATCAATGTCAAGTGCATGGAGTGGTCTTGCACCAACCTCTGAATGTTCTACACCCCACGATCGCATCGTGGCAATTCGAGTTTTGGGGCACGGACATAGTGGATCCAATAGATCCTCTATCTTTAAATGGACACATATTCATACATGCAGCTACAGATTACATCTCCCAATCGGCATAGGCATTTCCTTTACAAGAAGTCACACCGCAGCAGGTGCTACAGCTTTTCAAGAACCAGATTATCTTCCACTTTGGTGTACCGCGCAGAATTATTTCAGATAATGTGTCTAACTTCAAGAGAACCAAGATTAACAATTTTGTGTGAAGTCACGGGATATATTGGTGGTATTCAACCATCTACGACCCCAGAGCAAATGGCTTGGTCGAAGCCTTCAATAAGACACTTGTGCAGATTTTCAAAAAAATGCTCGACAACAAAAAAAGAGGATGGCACAAGAAGTTACTAGAAATGTTATGGGTATACAGAATGACGACAAAGTCTATACCTTACGCACTCGTGTACGAGTCTGAGGCAGTGCTTTCGTTAGAAGTTCAGCTACCGTCGCTCAGAGTCACCGTCGCCAATCAGATTACAATATAAGAGAATGTCAAACTCCGACTTGTAGATTTGGAAAGCCTTGAAGAGAAAAGATTGCTTACACAGCAGAACCTGGAGCTCTATCAAGCAAGGATGATTCAAGCCCACTACAAATTGGTTCGTCCAAGGTCATTCAAAGTCGTTGACCTCATCCTTAATCTCAAAAGACCTGTTCTCGCACACCGCAAGATAGGTGAAAAATTTGAACCATCCTGGGAGGGACCATTTGTGGTAGAGAAGTTTTACTCAGGAGGGTTGTACCAGATGGTGGATTCTCAAAGAGATAGGCCCATGTTGCCAATAAATGAACGATACATAAAGAAGTACTACGTGACAAGACAATTCTAAAGAAAGATGTATGTTCTGATATAGCCATGTGGTTAAGAGTCTGTTACAGGGTCCTAAATTAAAGAAATTTTGTAATCAAAATCAAATGGAATAAAATAAATTTTCATGAAACATAACGCTCTCATAATTGAAATCATTAATAACAAATCTTGTAAAATTATGTTAAAATAAGATAATGAAATATAATAAAAAATTAAAATCATAAATTATAATAATTTTTTATTTTTCTTGTTCGTGCAAAGTACTACCTTACTAATGTTTCCCCTATTTTATGCAGGAAAATGTCAGAAAGAAAGCTGGTTTTTGTGTAAAAAAATGGCTTACATCTAGCGCTAAGAGAAGAGAAAGCACTGAGGGTGGTGTGGTAAATTTTGACATGAACTTCTCCTAAGTCAATGTGGATTAGGAGGACCCCCCCATGGAGTTAGTCAGCCACAAGAAAGCCGAGGGCCTACAGTCTTTGGTTAGAATCAGTCACCAAGGAGAAAGAGAATCGTCGAGGCAAGGAACCACTGTAGGTTTTACTGATTCACACCTTTGTGCAGTAGGAAACCAGCTAGTCCCATTAATGATCACCATGCTAAAAGGAGATCTAATTACTACTGCCTTCGCTGAGGCCCACACAGTGAAGGAACACCAACCATCGCAAACGCCAACACTTTGACAGGATAGAAAGAAGACAGGCCATAGAGACAGCTGCAGAGCTTCTTCCAGTTCTGGAAGAATTCTATGAGTAAGAAATAAAAGAGACGGATGCCAGCTCACCTGCTACAGAGACAGAGCTAGAGTTCAATAAGGAGTTTATGCCAGCATGGAATCCGATTAAGGAGATTTTCACTGGGTGTCTGACTTGTAGCTCAGGTTTACCTGAGACGATCGTCGACTACTAAAGCATTTTCAGAGTGTCTGGATTGCAATGTTATGTACATGGAAGAATATGGTACATTCGAGGCATATGCAGCCGCCTCGATGCTATTGAGGAGCAGAGAGCATGCCGAGGTAGAGCCATACATATCTGCGTATGTTCAGACGTGACAGAAGAAAGGAATTTCAGACAACACGATGGCAAAGATACGTCTGTCGACATATTTTTAGGTTTGTGTTGTATTTTGAAAAGGGGGTCGCCTAACAGAAATTGTCGGTGAACTTTAAATTTTAAATTTAATTTAAATATATATAATTTAGAAAGTAGTATTTGATTTTGAAAATAATTTTGAGTTTGAAAAGTTTAAAATATGAAATCAAACTGATCTCACATCCCAAATAGTTTATATAAACGAGCACCACATCACAAACCGTGTATCTATCCCGAAGAATAGACACACTGCTTGATGATGAGGCTCGATTAAATAAACCAGAAGATTTGTGACATCCGTTTGGTCTGCGAACCAACTTTATAAGCCAACAAGTTCCCCTATTTAATACAAAGAAATTAAGCAGGGTTTATATTACTTGGGTTCTTAAAGTTCCCTATAAGGGTAAGCCCATATAGTTAATTACATCTTAAATGACAGGAATCATTTAAGAAAACTCTCGATAATGATTAGTGGTTTTTCTCTCAAGAATTTTAAAGTTTAAGGTTTTCAAAGGATTTGAGTTTTGGAGATTTCAATAGGGAATGAATCAAATTTGGAACAGTTATTTTCATGAATCCAAAGGAAGAGAAGTAGGAGAAGCTAAGGATCCAAGAAGAATCTTGGAAACTTCTTAAACTATCCTATTGTTTGGCTTCAAATTGGGAGTTTGTTTAATGTTTCAATCCTGCCAATTTTATTTAATTAGGACTTATATTTTTATGACACAGTCATGCAAATAGCCTCAAAGATGTGAGGGTTTATATCGTACCAAAAGACTACCTCAGAGTCCTAAGACCTGGTTAGGGCTTAATTTACATAACATGATCATGCAAATGCCTAACAAAGAGGGTTGAGGATTTATGTTGCACTAAGCACACTACCTCGAAATCCTATGGCTTTGTTGTTTAAAACTAGGAAAGGTTTTGCTGAAGTAGATTAAAGTTTTGCTGATGACGATGGCCGTGCTGCCCACCATGCTCTGAGCTCCTTGTTGTTGCAGAGGTTTAGTTTTAGAAGTCATAAATCAAAGGATGAGAGAAGTGTTTTGATTTAGAGAAAATCTTAAAATCCAAGTGTTTTTAATGTTTTAATTAAAACAAATCTTAAAGTTGGTTAAACAGAACCGATTAAGATCACACGGTTACGTCATCCCGGCACCGTTATTTTCATCGAATTCACTTAGTCCAGATGAATTTGCTAAACTCAACTGAATGAGTTCCACACTTTCATTTAGACCGTGGGAAATCTCGTTAGCAACACGTGGGTTACATCATTCGAGGTATTCCTGATCATTCAATGAGACGTTTTAATTTAGTTGTAGTTATGGTTTTTTTGTTCTGTTTGTGATTAAATTTTGAGTTGTTTTATATTTTTGAAATGTTGTGGCGGTGATTTTTATCTTGTAATGACTTTTAATTTAGTTTTGGTTTCAGTTCAGGGACTATCCTAAAGGTTTTGGTTTTCATGCAACAGTTGTTTATCATGCAAGAAAAGTAAAGTACAATGTGTGTAAGTAAATTGCAACAAAGTAAATTGCAATAAAATAAAAGCGTACCTGGAGGGTCTTCCCGTCATCCCAAGATGCACTTAAAACACATGTTAAGACATTAAATTGTTTCAACAAGTACCTAGGTAAAGCTAAGGGAAGGGTTTTGGTTGTCTACCAAATTCCTAATCCTATAACTAGTCATCTCCTATGACGTCTAGGTTCTTGTGTTTTGGTTTAAGGATGATTTTCTTCACCAAAGAACAATTAAGTTCAATTATTCTTATAAACATCCCGTCATGTTGAGGAAGTGCTTAAGACGAGTCTTAAACATCTTTTCAATACCTCTAGGATTGTTTTAAGTCCAAGAGAATTTAATTATACAAGTGAATTAATCATCCAAGGATTTAAGTTTGGTTCTTTTGCTCAGTGAACTATAACATTTGAATATCCTATAAGTGAAGTAACACTTCACTTGATACTTCATTTAGGAGTTATAATAATAAGAGCTTTCACGGCAAGTTGGTTTGTTGAAAATTTTAATCATTTTTAATTTATAGTTTGAGTTAATGATTTAAAGTATTTTAATTTATGGGGTTTTAATTAATAATTTTAAGTTTGGAAAAGTGTTCAAATTATTTTAGATTTAATTCTTAATGGTTTAATTTAAGTTTGTTGTTAAATGATTTTGATTTAATTTAATTCAATTTAATTTTATTTCAATTTAATTTAATTTTAATTTAATTTGATTTAATTTAATTTTAATTCAATTTTAATTTTAATTTAATTTAATTTAATTTAATCTAATTTAATTTTAATTTAATTTAATTTTGATTTAATTTAATTTAATTTAATTTAATTTAATTTTAATTCAATTTAATTTAAATTTAATTTTAATTTTAATTTAATTTTAATTTTAATTTAATTTAATTTCAATTTATTTTTAATCTTAATTTAATTTAGTTTAGTTTTAATTTTAATTTAATTTAATTTTAATTTTAATTTAAATTAATTTTAATTTTAATTTAATTTTAATTTAATTTAATTTAATTTCAATTTCTAATTATTAATTTAGATTATTCTTTTAATTTTTTTTAAATTATGAATTAAGTATTATTAAAGTGATTTATTTAGGGATTTTTAAATTAAAGAATAAATGTCCTCTTAATAATATCTCTACTTTAATAATTCCAATTTCTATTATTCTTCCAAAATTTCAATTAATTAATTAATTAAAGTCTTATTTTAATTATATTTGAAATGGTTAGTAGGTTTCTACCCTCAATCATTTAAGTTTCAATCATCCAAAAAAATGAGTTTAAATCAAATATTTTACCCTCCCCTTTTGATTAATCCTAAAATTTTAATTAAGCGTTGAAATTTTTAATTACCCTATTGCTCTTCAAGCTTAATAATTCTATAACTCACTAAATTAAGCTCAAATGAACTTAAAATTTTTATGTAACCTCACTCAGATGTCATTTAAGACATTAGAGGAGAAAATGTGATTTTTCTATATTTAATTTATTTATGTAATTATTTTTAATGGAAAATAGGGGTTTTCAAGGAAAATTTAATAACATGGCCAAGAAAATGTTTCTGTCCTTAAGAAAATTATGGGATGTTCCTAATGACTAGAGGACCATTTGAACCAATTTTAGTGATTTTTTGAATTATATATTATTTATTAGAATTATTTTGATTTTTGGAGTATTAATTAATTTTAAAATAAAATTAAAGCTGAAAAATGGATTTTATATTTTTTTTAAATCTCTCTAACCTCAAGGAGTCCAAAGAAATAAATTTTATATTTTTCTGATTTTTATTTGATTTATTAGAATTATTTTAGTGAAAATATTAGAAAATACATTTTTTTAATTCAAAAATTGTTTTAAGCCTTTAAAATTCAATATCTTACCCTAGAGACTTAGGAAAAATATTTGGTTTGTTCCTAAATGATTAGAATTCAAAATGTGATATTTTGGTGATTTTAAATATTTTAATGATTTTTATTATTTTTTTATTATTAAAAATATTAAAATAATGATAAAAATCAACTTTTTTAGAAAATTATAATTTTAATTTTCCTAAGTTCCTCTGATATCAGAGAAACTCCAAAACCATTTTTGTGAATTTTTAAAAAGTATTTTGTGAGTTATGAATTTTTAAAGTTTAACTTTGGTTATGTGACTTAATTAATCCATTTAGTGGGGTTAAACATTTCCAATTGATTTCAAATTTTTATGTGATGTTCCTCTGATCCTAAAGATTGGTGAAGAATTGTTTTTAAGTCAATTTAATGTGTGGTTAACCCTAATTAATTAAAGTTCAATTTTGGGTATTTAGGCCAATTAGGGTTGTTTCAAGTGAATTAACTCAAAACTTATTTTTCCTAGGTTCCTCTGGTCATAAGAAACATCACCAAATTTTCCTAGAATTTATTTCTCAATATGCTAATTATTGGAATTAAAATACTCAAAACAGTAACATGAACTTGGAAAATCAATAACTTCTCATAGGTATGGCCTCTGACCTTAGAAAATTCAAGGAATGTTTCCTAGATTAGAGGCTTCAAAAGATCTATGGTCTCATGCCATGGTGAATTGTCTATGCAAATGGAGAATTAAAATACCACAGGGAGTAAATAAATCATTAAAAATAAAATACTTGATGAAATGACTTGATTTCTTTTCCACATTATTCTCCTATGTTCACTGAGCAAGAGGGTATTTTTATTTTATTTTTACGATTTTTCTACACAAAGTTATGCATTTTTGAAGTTCTGGGTTTAATAAATAAGAAAACTACCCTATTTTTCTACTTATCCACGCGGCGCCGCGTCAACCTCGGCGACTCCGAAGGGGTGAGTGTCGTGCTGTGATTGGGCACCGCCATCTGAGTCAGCCATCCTGGGGCCTGCCTTTCACTTAACATCTTTCGGTCCGACGCAATCCGAGCTGTCCATCCGATACACGCACGAACGGCTCCTGGTCATCGTCTACGACTGGTGTGCACCTGTGACCGTCCACACTAAAACCCTAAGAACTCACTTGAAAAGATGAACACATACATATGGTAAACATGCATTGAAATCGATTCATAGCAAATGGAGAATCTCCAGAAGCTCGGGAGGAAGAGAGAGCTCATACCTTTGCTCAGAGAAGTGAAGCTTCGATCTGAGAGTTGTGTCACGTTCAATTGGGCCCAAGCAAGCTCCAGATGAAGTCCCTTGGCCTGGTGAATTGCCTAGGTACAAAAGTGACCACAGCCGATCACAAAGCTTGGAGGCTGGAAGCAATGGCTGGCTTGGTGAGGGGGCTTTTGCTGGGAAACTTCTCCTCTTGGTCTGGTGAAGGTGTAGAGTCAATCAATTTGAGGATTGACTCACTGTGGTGAAGTGTCCTGGTTTTGGACTTGAATTTCAACTCTGAAATTGAGCTCACAGAGAGGAAATGCCAGGGGGATTTCAGTGGGGATCAAGTTCTCCAGATGTGGAGGAGAGTCTGGAATGATTTTGGTAGAGTTTCTGTATGGTTTGTTTCAGTACCCCCCTTAGCCGAGAGGAGGTGGGGTTTAAATAGGGCTGGCTGGAGGGCTCCCAGGGAGGGTTGAAGGCTTGGATCAGCTGCTTAGATCAAGGGAAGAACAGCCATGGCAGCCATTGGGCATGGGGCAGCTCAGCAAGATGGAATTTCAATGTTTGGCTCCTTCCAAGGTCTCGGCCATGGCATTTTCCGGCGGCTGTGGTGCCTGGCCGGTCAGGCATGGGTCACCCTCAGGGTCAGTGAGGTCAGAGCTTGATTCCTGTGAGTTCAATTGATGGTTGCCATGTGTAAAGATGGTGAATTGAAATGGAATGGGAAAGGGGTGATTTTGGCTTGGTTCGGGTCAACCCATGTATTTGTGCTTGGTTCACCATCCAAGGCTTGACCTTGGGTTGAGGGAGAATCATTTGGGTCAGCTGAATTGGGGTAGTGAAGTCCTTATCCTTGGTGAGGTGGCTAAACATGGTTTAGTGTGTAGCATAAATAAGGTAAAAAGGTTTAAGGGAGGTTTAAGAAAGAACCCCCTCTTCTTGCCATAAGTGGACTAATGACAAGTCAAAGCCCCCATGGCTTCATGTGGCTTGAGAATGGCTTGTTAATGGCTCACATTTGGCTTGGGAAAAATCAAGTCAACTTTCATTGAAAAGGGTTTATGAAATTTTGAAAATTTTGGGGTTATTTGATGGGATTTGGCATAATACTATCTTGGTTTGATTTTCATGATGGATTTAGCACTTAGGGAGTGATATTAATTGAGTGAAGATGAGATGAAATTGTAGTGTGGGCTTTAGGATGGGTTTAGGCTTTTAAAATTTGGTAAAGGTGGGCTTTTAGAATGGTTTAATGGGATGGGCTTTTAAGTTTAAAAACAAATTGGTAAGTGGAAATTTTGTAAAGTATTGGGCTAAATAAATGTTGGGTTTAGTCTAGGGATGTGTCATGAGTGATTTGGAATCAATTTGAAGTGATTTGGAATTGAATTGAGTTTAATTTGGGTCCCCTTGGTGATAGGGTCAAAATAGGTCAAAATGGACTAACTTGGGCTAAGGTTATGTTGAAATTGATGTAAAATTAATGTTGAGAAATTTTTATGGGAGTTTTTCAAAGAGGTTTCATCTTTGGTTGGGTTTTGATTTTGGGATTTGGGCTTATTTGGTTAGGTTTGGGTGTAGGCCTATTTAGGAAATTTTGGGTTTGGGTTGAATTTGAATAAGGTTTGGGTCCAAATTTTAGGCAAATCATGTTAGCGTTTTGTTTGTGAGGATTCTAGGAAGGTTTTAGAAAAGATTTGGGTCAAATTGGGATTGAATTGGGTTGGTTTGGGCTAAGTTTGTGTCATGGGTCAAAATTAGGCTTTAAGCTTAAAAATGAAATTGGATTCAAATTCCAATCAAATTGGGCTTGGATTTGGTCTATATTGATATTGGGGATATTGAATTGAAGTTTAGAATTGAATTGGACCAAAATTGAGGTCAATTGGGGTGATTTTATTTGACATTGGGTTCATTTGGGGTTAAAATGGGTCAAATTGGGGGTTTTGATAAAAGTAGGGTAAATTGACAAAATTGGCCCATGGTGTAGTTGAACCAAATGAAATTAGGAATATTTGGGATTTTCTGGAATTTTCTGGGATTTTTTGGATTTTTTGGGTCAAGAGGGGCATTTAGGTAATTTGGAGGGTATTGGGGGTACTTTTGGAAATTTTGGTATTTTTGGCTGTAAATGATCAACTTGATTGGTGGGGAAATGTTCAAGGTTAATTTTGGGATATTCTGGGTTATTTGAAAATTTTGGTGGTTTTGATTAATTTCAAGGGCTTTTAGTAGGTTTGGTGGGTTTGGGGCCCCGGGGGTCAAAAATTGAAATTTTGGAAAAATGAAGATTGATCAAATTTGAGTAAAGTGGAATCACTTTGGTTGAGCCATGGAGCCATGGAGCCATGGAGCCATGGAGCCATATTAAGCTCATAGGAACCATGAGGGGACTCATTTGAGGCATTCACTATGTTGTTCCTAACCCTCTTAGCCAGGGGCTTAGGGGTTAAGGACCATCCATATGAATTATCCTCATGAGTCGGGAATTCAAGCTAGGTATGAATAGTTTTAGGATTTGGAATGTGTGTGAAAGTGTAATGTATGTGCAGGTCAGCCCTCACCAGACCAAGCCACTCAGGGTGATCCTAAGGCCAAAGAGTCCTATAAGGAACTCATCCTTTAAACCTCCACATTTTATTTCAACCCTCTAGGTGATTAGTGGTTTACAATCAAGCTTGTGGGGTTTGCAGAGAGTTAAGAAGTGGTTGAGTTTCTAAAGGGGTAGGTTCCATCTCTAGTCCTCTAAGATAGTCAAAGGAAAAGCCTAAGGCTAGATCCTAAGTACTAAAGAGAGAAGAGAAGACCTCATCAAAAATGAGGTCAACAACGTCATGTCAAGAAGGAGTTCGAGCATTATGAAGAAATCCAAGGAAGATTTGTCAATATCTTGGAAGGCCTCGAGCCATACACTGATGTATTCTTAAGAAATGATCAAGAAAGAATTCTGAATTTTTTGTTCAGCCTCAAAGACTTTGGCATAGCTGACCGTTTAAGGGAAAAGATATATTTCAAGCTAAATGGAAAAGTAAAAAAGGCAGGATCACGATCCAATGTGGCAATGTGGTTGATGTTATAACTTTCTGAAAGACCGACAAGAAAATCTAGTAGGGATTTTACAAAATGATGAATTTGATTTGATGTCATTAAAGATGAAGAAAATGGTAAAGAGGATGGTTGAGTGGAACATAATGTTAGTGGATTGCATTCCAAATAGTTGCATAATCAACATCTACAAAGAGGGAGATTGTATTCTGCCTCATATTGATCGCCATGACTTCGTGAGACCTTTCTGCAGCTTCATGAGTCAAAGCAACATCCTGTTTGGATGATAAATTCAGAATGTTGGGCTGGGAGAGTTTAGAGGTTCCATCGAGATCCCGCTGCTAGTTGGATTAGTTCTGATATTGAAAGGAAATGGTCAGACCTGTCAAAGTTTTACATACCCTGAGTGGCACAGTGCCAAATTTCAGTTACTTTCCACCGGATGAGCGAAGATAAGATGTCATACTAGTATGAGTCAGAACCATACTTGGAAGTTTTTCAGCCGTTGCAGCTATGACATAGCAGTACCTCTAAGCTCACACGAGGGGACTTCTATCTCAGAGCGTAGCTTAGGAGGTTAGCAAGTTCATAGGGTGACCTCAGAGGATACACATTTGTTACTTTTTTACCAGCAGTAGGATGTGAAATGTTTCTTAGTTTTTTATACAAATGTACTACAGATGTTTTGGATTCCTCGCATCACATGATTTTAGTTGCACTACAATTTCAAGTCAAGTTCAATAAAGAGCTAGTATTTCTTTCATTGCAGTTTGTACTTTGATGTTCGTGACAATAATACCTTTACTTATGTAAGAATTTATGAATTTATACTTAAATATTTATATTAATTATTGTAAAAGTCACAATTTCAAATGAAAGTATACGTATCGTTTCAAGTAATACAGGGCTCTATTGGAGTCCTGGTTATCGATCCCACAGGGAAGATTTTGAGAAAATTAAGAAATATTTTACATTTTCCAAATTAAAATTAATTATTATTGTTATTTCTTTTCAAAATTTAGATTTTAAATTTAATAAAATTTTTACTAAATGTAAGTAAGCAGTAATTAAATAAAGTTTAATGCAAGTATAAATAAAACAACTTTCTTATTTTCAACTAATCCAAGATTTTAAGAATAATTATCATTTGAGGACAATTTAGATTATAGTATTGTCACAAAAATTTCTATCCAAATATTTTCCACCATCTAAAACTGCTAAGCTTAGAAATGATATAACTTCTTTTAGTCAGTTTGAAGGAGAGTCAATATATGAATCTTGGGAGAGATTTAAAGAACTTCTTAGGAAATGCCCACATCATGCATTACTAGATTGGTTAATTATCCAAACTTTTTATAATGGATTTGTAGGATCTTTAAGATCAATCATCGATGCTGCTGCTGGAGGATCATTAATGTCAAAACCATTTGAGGAAGCCTATGCACTAATCGAAGAAATGGCAACAAATAATTTTCAATGGCTTCATTGATAGAATGAATCCAAAAAAAATAGCTAGTATTCATGAAAATGATGCAATATCTATGTTAGCTTCACAAATTGCTGCTATATCTAAAAAATAAGATCATTTTGGAATGAATTACTTTCCTACTATAACAGAAGAAAATTCATCTGAACAACTTATAGAATCCCAATCTCAGTATGAAACAATTAATGCAATTAACAACAGACCTAATAATCCTTATGCAAATTATTATAATCCTGGATGGAAAAATCATCCTAATTTTAATTGGAATAATAATACAACTAATCAACCATGGATGAATAATATTACACGATAATTAGGAAATCCATCTAATCAAGGAAATCCTAATTATAAACCTAATTATCCACCTGGATTTAATAATAATAACCAACAATTTAAAGAAAAGAAATTATCTATAAAAGAATTAATATTAAATATGGGTCAACATTTACAAAATCAAGGAAATCAACTACAAATTCAAGGAAACCAATTACAAAATCAAGGAACAGCTATAAAAAATATTGAAACTCAACTTGGACCTATCGCTACTGCACTTAATAATAGAATACCTGGAACATTTCCTAGTAATGTAGAAATAAATCCTAAAGACAAGGGAAATGAACAAATTAAAGCGATACAATTATGAAGTGGAAAAGAATTAGAACCTCGAATTCAGAAAGAGGAAGTGGAAATTGAAAAAGAAAAGAATCAACAAGATCCAAACTTAGAAAATCCTTTAATACCAATAAAAATTTCTGTTGAAAAACCTCCACCACCATTTCCTCAACGACTAATTCAACATAAAAAAGACAAACAATTTGCTAAATTCTTTGAAATTTTGAAGAAATTAACGATAAATATTCCTTTTGTAGAAGCTTTAGAACAGATGCCAAACTATGTAAAATTCATGAAAGATATTCTTAATAAAAAAAGAAAATTTATTGATAATGAAATGGTTGCACTTAGTGAAGAGTGTAGTGCTATTATTCAGAAAAAACTTCCTGAAAAATTAAAAGATCCTGGTAGTTTCACTATACCCTGCGCTATTGGAGAAAAATTCTATGGAAAAGCTTTGTGTGACTTAGGAGCAAGCATCAATCTAATGCCTCTATCAATTTTCAAGAGATTAGGATTGGGAGAAATTTCACCTACTTCAGTAACTCTTCAGTTAGCTGACCGTTCTGTTACATATCCTAAGGGAGTTATTGAAGATGTATTAGTTAAAGTGGATAAATTTATCTTCCCTGTAGATTTTATTGTTCTAGATATGGAAGAAGATAAAGAAATTCCTATCATTTTAGGAAGACCATTTTTAGCCACTGGAAAAGCTATGATTGATGTTCAGAAAAGAGAATTAATTATGAGAGTAAATGACCAAAAAGTAACTTTTAATATTGCTAAATCAATGAAATATAATGCGTAGAAAAAGATGATGAGTGTTTTCGAATGGAAGTATTTGATCATCTACAAAAAGAACATTTTAAAGAATATTATGAAGAAAAATTAGAAAAAAGTAAATACTGAATTAATTGAAAAATCTGAGATAAATGCAGAATTAGATTATATTCAAGAGAAATTTGAATTTTTGGATAACACGTGAAAATACTGAAAAAAATATAGTTCCATCAATTATTAAACCTCCTGAACTTGAGTTAAAAAATGTTACCTAATCATTTAAAATATGCTTACTTAGGAAATTTTTCAACTCTACCAGTTATTATTTCATCTGAATTAAATGAATCTCAAGAACAAAAACTTTTAGAAATGTTAAAAAAATATAAAAAAAATTTTGGTTGGACTTTAGCAGATATTAAAGGAATTAGTCCTTCAATCTGTATGCACAGATATATTTTAGATAATGAACATAAACCTAAAGCTGATCCTCAAAGGAGATTAAACCCGATAATGAAAGAAGTAGTCAAGAAAGAAATTTTAAAATGGTTAGATAATGGTATTATATATCCTATTTCTGACAGTGCTTGGGTAAGCCCAATTCATTGTGTACCTAAAAAAAGGAGGGGTGATTGTTAAAGCTAATGAAACTAATGATCTTATCCCTATAAGACAAGTTACTGGATGGCGAATATGTATTGATTATAGAAAATTAAATACAGCCACTAGAAAAGATCACTTCCCTTTACCATTTCTAGACCAGATGTTAGATAGATTAGCCGGACATAAGTATTTTTGTTTCTTACATGGATATACCGGTTATCATCAAATACAAATTGCTCCTGAGGATCAAGATAAAACTACATTTACTAGTCCTTATGGAACTTTCACTTTTCGAATAATGTCGTTTGGATTATGTAATGCACCTGCAACATTCCAAAGATGTATGATGTCTATATTTAGTAAATTAATTGATAATGGAATAGAAGTATTTATGGTTGATTTCTCTGTATTTGGAACAACATTTAACACATGCTTAAATCATCTTGAAAAAGTATTTGAAGTATGTGAGAAAACTAATTTAGTTCTTAATTGGGAGAAATGTCAATTTATGGTTACAGGCGGCATTGTATTAGGGTATAAAATTTCAGAAAAAGGCATGGAAGTAGACCCTGCAAAAATTCAAGTAATAGCTAAATTACCACCTCCAACTACGATAAAAGGGGTAAGAAGTTTTCTTCGACATGCTGGATTTTACAGGCGTTATATTAAACATTTTTCAAAAATTACTAAACCTCTATGCCAACTTCTTGAAAAGGACAAGAAATTTGAATTTACAACTGAATGCCTAAATGCTTTCGAATTATTAAAAGATAAAATAATTACAGCACTTATAATAGTTTCGCCTAATCAGGAGAAACCATTTGAGCTTATGTGTGATGCTAGTGATTATGCTTATAGGAGCGATTCTTGGCGGATATATGATAAGATTTTCAAAGTTATATATTATGCTAGTAAAACTCTAAATGATGCTGAGATAAATTATACAGTTACTGAAAGAGAATTATTAGCATTTGTATATGCTTTTAATAAATTTCGGCATTATCTAATAGGAACTAAATGCATTGTGCATACTAATCATTCTGCTATAAAATATTTAATGCAAAAGAAAGATTCTAAACCAAGATTAATCAGATGGATATTATTAATGCAAGAATTTGATTTTGAGATAGTTAACAAAAAGGGAGCTGATAATCAAATTGCTGATCATTTATCAAGATTAGAAAATCATGAATTATCTAATATTGATAATGAAATTTTAGACAGTTTTCTTGATGAACAACTTTATAAAATTAATGAATTGAAAATACCTTGGTATGCTGATATAGTAAATTATATTGTAAGTGACATTTTACCACCTATGTTAACTTTTCAACAACAAAAAAAATTCATTCACGATACTAAATCATATTTTTTGGATGAACCATACTTATATAAGCAATATAAGAATCTAATTATTAGAAGATGTGTGCCTTATGAGGAAATTGAACCAATTATTCAAAAATGTCATGATTCTGATTTTGGAGGACATTTTGGGACAGATAAAACTACATATAAAATTCTACAATCTGGATTCTACTGGCCTACTCTATTTAGAGATGTATATAAATATATTAAAACTTGCGATAAATGCCAAAGAGTAGGAAACATATCAAGGAAAAATGAAATGCCTCTGAATTTTATATTAGAAGTTAAAATTTTTGATGTTTGGGGATTAGATTTCATGGGACCTTTTATTCTGTCATTTGGAAACTCATATATATTAGTAGCTGTTGATTATGTTTCCAAATGGATTGAAGCACAAGCTTTACCTAGGTGTGATGCTAAAAGTGTTTCAAAATTCTTAATGAAAAATATTTTTACTAGATTTGGAATGCCGAGAGTGATTATCACTGACGGAGGAACTCATTTTAGAAACAAATATATTCACAAACTAGTAGAAAATTATAATATTATGCATAAGATATCAACTGCTTATCATCCACAAACAAGTGGATTAGCAGAAGTTTCTAATCTAGAGATTAAGCGTATATTAGAAAAGTACGTAAATCCTAATAGATCGAGCCGGTCTATAAGACTAGACACTGTATTATGGGCATACAAGACTGCTTATAAAACTCCGATTGGAATGACTCCTTATAGGCTTATATATGGAAAAATTTGCCACTTACCAGTTGAATTAGAACATAAAGCATATTGGCGATTAAAGAATTTAATTATAATATGAAAGAAGCTGGAGAGAAGAGATTGTTGTAATTAAATGAATTTGAAGAATTAAGAAATGAATCATATGATAATGATAGAATTTATAAAGAAAGAATGAAATTATGGCATGATCGGAAGATTAATCAGAGAAATTTTGAACCAGGACAAGAAGTTTTGCTTTATAATACTAGATTGAAATTATTTCCTGGGAAATTGAAATCTCGATGGTTAGGACCTTTCACCATAACTCAAATATTTTCATATGGAACTATAGAAATTGAAGGTTCAAAAATAGGACATAGATTTAAAGTAAATGAACATTGATTAAAACCATATTTCAAAAATAGACGACCAAATTTTAAAGAGGTTTTAATGCTTAGTCAACCTGAACACTAACTGAATTAGGTCGGGCTGACGACGTTAAACCAAGCGCTTTATGGGAGGCAACCCATATTAGACATTTATTTTTAAATATCTACATGTTAGTGAGTATATATTATTAAAACAAATCTTACTACTCAAATTTTTATTAGAATCATCGCAAAAATTGAACCTATTGGATGAGATCAGAAAATATTCGGACCAGAGTGAAAACGGGCGATTTTTACGAATCTCGCCGACAGCGAGCCTGAGCCCGCTGACAGCGAGATCGTGGACCATTACTCATTTAGTTTTATAACTAAGTCGCCGACAGCGAGGAACTTCCCACGGACGGCGAGGCAGTTGAAAATTTGGTTTCTTAAAGATTTTTCGTGCGGTTTTGGATGGATCTAAGCCATTCCTTCGTAAGAAATTGTTCTGAATCTGATTTTACACCATTTTCTTCCTTAGGAATGACTAGAGACCAATCCATTCCATCCAAAATGGCCTTCAAATTCCTAGAAACCACAAAAACTGAAGTTTTTAACAAAAACTGAAGTTTTTAACCGGAGAAAATTCGTTAGTTCGGAGGCACAGCGAATCTTCAACAAAGGCTTGATGAAGAAAAGACTTATCAAAGAAAGAGGATTCTTCAATAGAGGAGTAGAGAATGCTACTACAAAAATCGAAGAAATGATCGCACAGCGGCATTGGGAGGTATTTTGTTATACAACTTCCGCTGTAGTTATACCAGTAGTTAAAGAGTTTTACTCTAATTTACATGCGATCAACAATGGAAATGTCTACGTCAGAGGAAGATGGGTAACATTTACTCCTGCAAGAGTAAATGAATTGTTTTCTATAGAAAATACCTCTATCTGTCATTATTCCAACTTTGTGCCTTCAAGATACAATATGAACGAGATCTATAGATATCTGACTGATGAACCAGATGATTGGGAGTTACGAGAAGACGGGTATGTCAGTTTTTCTGCATCACTTCTAAACCCTGTCTCGAAGCACTGACATTTCTTTATATCATCAAAATTATTACCTACCATGAGAGTAAATAAAGTTTCAAAGGAATGCGTTATTTTAAATTATTGTATTCAAATTGGATTACCTATCGATGTTGGATCAATAATAGTAAAGTCTGCATTGGGATTAATCATGCATGGGCCAGTGCATGGACTTGGACACCCATCTACTATATTTACTTTATGCAGTCAATACCAAGTTTCTTATGAGGCTTGGGAAAAAGTACTTTTACCATGGAAACCCCTGGATCCTACTGATATGTTTCCCACTTTGGATAACAATGATGAGATCACCGTTATTTCTAACAGAGCATCACAGAACAATCCTTTAGCAAGGTCCTTTACTGATAAAACTAATTTCATTCTGAAGAAGATTAAAGGATTAGAGAAAGAATTGCAAAATGTGATGAATTCTATTGACAATATCTCTGATATGTTTGATCATATTGATTAGAGAATGAAGGAGCACTTTGATCATACTGGACATCCGGAGGCCGGTTTTATTCATCTACTAAGACGAAAGGATGGATTAATGAAGAATCTACTGCAGAATTCCATTTCAGGCCTTTCTACAATTTATTTGTGCACCTGCGTCGCATCGGAAATATCAGAGAAGATATTAGTTCAGACACTGAAGAGTAGGAATGATTTCTATGTTTATGTTTGTGCGGCTTATTTTTTTTTTATTTTTTTTTATTTTAGGTCGTGTTTTATTTTGAAGAGGGGTCGCCTAACAGAAATCTGTCGGCGAATTTTTAATTTAATTAAAATAAATAATTTGAAAAGTAGTATTTGATTTTGAAAATAATTTTAAATTTGAAGGTTTTAAGATATGAGATTAAACCGATCTCACATCCCAAATAGTTTATATAAACGAGCACCGCACCACAAACCGTGTACCTATCCCTAAGGATAGACACACTGCTTGATGGTGGGGCTTGATTAAATAAACTAGAAGATTAGTGACATCCGTTTGGTCTGTGAACCAATTTTATAAGCCGACAAGTTTCCCTGCTTAATATGAAAACATTAAACGAGGTTTATATTACTCGGGTTCTTTAAAATTCCCTATAAGGGCAAGCCCCTATAGTTAATTACATCTTAAGTGACGGGAATCACCTAAGAAAACTCTCGATAATAATCAATGATTACTGCTCTCAAGAATTTCAAAGTTTAAGGTTTTCAAAGATTGAATTTTGGAATTTCAATAGGGAATGGATCAAATTTGGAACATTTTGTTTTGTGAATCCAAAGGAAGAAAGGTAGGAGAAATCACTGATTCGAAGTGAACTTCGATAATTTCCCGACTATTCTATCGTTTGGCTTGAATTTAGGAAAGTCCTAATGTTTATTTAGTATTTCAATCTTGCCAATTTTAATTAATTAGGGCTTATATTTGTATGATAAAATCAAACAAATAGCCTAGAAAATGTGAGGGTTTATGTCGTATCGGACGACTACCTCGGAATCCTAAGACCGGTTAGGGCTTAATTTGCAATGCAAATGCCTAACGAAGAGTTGAGGATTTATGTTGCACTAGGCAAACTACCTCGAAATCCTATGGCTTTGTTGTTTTAATTCTAAGAAGATTTTGCTTGAAGTAGGTTTAAGTTTTCGTCGACGACGATGACCGTGTCTGCCCACCATGCTCCAAGCTCCTTGTTGTTGCGGAGGTTTAGTTTTAGAAATCATAAATCGGGGGATGAGAGAAGTGTTTTGGTTTAGAGAAAATCTTAATTTCCAAGTGTTTTTTATGTTTTATTTAAAACAAATCTTAAAGTTGATTATAACGACACCGGTTAAGATCCCACGGTTCCATCCTTCCGGCATCATTATTTTTATCGGATTCACTTAGTCCGGATGAATTTGCTAAACTCAACTTGAATGAGTTCCACACTTTCATTTAGACCGTGGGAAATCCCGTTAGCAACACGTAGGTTACATCATCCGAGGTATTCCCGATCATCCAACGGGACGTTTTAATTTAGTTGCAATTGTAGTTTTGTGTTACTGTTTGTGATTAAATTTTGAGTTGTTTTATCTTTTGAAATGTTGTGGCGGTGAATTTTATCTTGCAATGACTTTTAACTTAATTTTGGTTTTAGTTTTAGGGACTATCCTAAAGGTGTGGGTTTTCATGCAACAGTTGTTTTATCATGCAAGAAAAGTAAAATGCATTTGCAATAAAGTAAATTGCAAGAAAGTAAATTGCAATAAAATAAAAGCGTACCTGGAGGGTCTTCCCGTCATCCCAAGTTGCACTTAAAACACAATTAGAATATTTAAGCAAGTTCCTAGGTAAAGCTAGGGGAAAGGTTATGGTTTTCTACCAAATTCCTAATCCTATGATCTAGTCGACTCCTATGACGTCTAGGTTCTTTGTGTTTTTGTTTGAGGACGATTTTCTTCATCGAAGGACAATTAAGTCCAATTGTTCTTATAAATATCCTATCATATTGAGGAAGTGCTTAAGAAGAATCTTAAACATCTTTTCAATATTTCCGGGATTGTTTTAAGTCCAAATGAATTTAATTATATAAATGAATCGATCGTCCGAGGTTTTGAAGTTTTGTTAATTTGCTCGGTGAACTAGGACATTTGAATATCCTATGAGTGAAGTGACACTTCATTTAATGTTTTATTTAGGAGCTATAATAACTAAAGCTTTCGAGGGTAAGTTAGTATTCAAATGATTTGGTTTAAGTTAAAGAGTTTAAATTTGGAATAGTGTTCAAGTTGTTTTCTATTTAATTTCTTTTATGTCTTAGGTGATGTTATATTTAATTTAACTTAATTTAATTGAGTTTTAATTTAGTTTAACATAGTTTAATTTAATTTGACTTGGTGTTTAATTAATTTGATTTGATTTAACTTTAATTTAATTATTTAATTTAATTTAATTTAATTTTAATTATTTAATTTAATTTAATTTAATTGTTTAATTTAATTTAATTTAATTTTAATTTAATTTAATTTAATTGTTTAATTTAATTTAGTTTAATTATTTAATTTAATTGAATTTAATTTAATTTAATTTAATTATTTAATTTAATTTAATTTAATTTTTAAATTTAATCTTAATTTAATTTATCTTTAATTTACTTTATTTTTAATTTTAATTGAAATTAAGTCTTTTAATATTTTAAATTTGAGTTATCATTTTAATTAAAAATTGAGTATTAGTTGATATAATTAATTTAGGGATTTTTAAATTAAAGAATAAATCTCTTCCTAATAAAGATCCCTTATTTTAATAATTCCGATTTTATTATTCTTCCAAATTTAATCTATTATTTAATTAAAGTTTAATCATTTTAAAATTATTTAATGGGTTTCTACCCTTTAATTATTTAAATTTCAATCATCCAAATCAGATTAGGATCAAATATTTTACTTGTTGATTTTTTATTAAACCTAAAGTTTTAATTAAGGATTAAAGATTTTAATTACCATTTTACCCTTTAAGCTTAATAATTTCATAACTCACTAAATTGAACTCAAATGAACTTGAAATTTTTATGTGACTTCACTCATATGTCGATAAAGACATGAGAGGAGAAAATGTGATTTTTCTGTGTTTAATTTATTTATATAATTATTTTTGGTGGAAAATAGAGATTTTCAAGGAAAATTTAATAATATGACCAAGGGAAAGTTTCTGTCCTTAAGAAAATTAGGGGGCATTCCTAATGACCAGAGAAGCACTTGGACCAATTTTGGTGATTTTTTGAATTATATTATTTTTATTATAATTATTTTGAGTTTTGGAGTGTTAATTAATTTAAAAATAAGATAAATGTTGAAAAATGGATTTTATATTTTTCAAAAATCTCTCTGATATCAAGGAAACCAGAGAATCAAATTTTGCAATTTTCTGATTTTTCTATGATTTATAATAATTATTTTAGTGAAAATGCTAGAAAATACATTTTTTTTTAATTTTAAAATTACCCTAGGGCTTTAAAATTTAATATCTCACTAAATAGACTTAGGAAAAATGTGGGATTTGTTCCTAAGTGATTAAAATTCAAAATGTGACATTTTGGTGAATTTTATTATTTTTGTGATTTTTATTATTTTTTAATTATTAAAAATATTAAAATATTATTAAAAATCAACTTTTTTAGAAAATTGAAATTTTAATTTTCTTAGGTTCCCCTGATATCAGAGAGGCTCCAAAACCAATTTGGTGAATTTTTAAAAAATATTTTAAAAGTTATGAATTTTTAAAGTTTAAAATGGCTAAGTGACTTAATCAACCCGATTAGTGGGGCTAACCAAGTCCAATTGACTTCAAATTTTTATGGTGGATTCCTCTGATCCTAAAGGTCAGTGGAGAATTGATTTCAAGTCAATTTGATGCCTGGTTAACTCTAATTAATTAAAGACCTATTTTAGGTGTTTAAGCCGATTAGGGTTAATGCGAGTGAATTAACTCGAGTCCTTATTTTTCCTAGAGTTCTCTGGTCATAAGGAACATCACCAAATATTTCTAGAATTTATTTCACAACATGCTAATTTTTGGAATTAAAATACTCAAAACGACAACATGCATTTGAAAAATAAATAACTTTTCACGGAGATGGCCTCCGACCTTGGAAAATTCAGGGAATGTTCCCGAGTTCGAGAGGCTTGAAAGCCCTATGGTCTCATGCCATGGTGAATTGTATACATGCATGGAGAATTAAATGTATGCAGAGAGTAAATAAATCATAAAAAATAAAATACTTAATTAAATTAAATGATTTCTTTTCCACATTATTCTCCTCTCGTTCAGCGAGCGAGAGGGTATTTTTATTTTATTTTTGTGATTTTTCTACACGGAGATATGAATTTTTGAAGTTTAGGGAATTAAATAAATAGAAAAATACCCTAATTTTCTATTTATCCACGCGGCGCCGCGTCGACCTCGGCGGCTCCGAACGCACACGCGTCGCGCTCCCATTCGACGCCGCCACCCGAGTCGGCAGCCCGGGCCCCGCGGTTCTCGTACCGGTCTCTGCAGTCCGACGCAATCCCGGCCGTCCGTGCGCGCGTGTATCGAATGGACGGCATCCGTTCATCGTCCCCGAGTGTTCTCGCCCGAGAGCCGTCCACACTAAATCCCAAGATCTCACTCGATTCTCGATGGATTTTCATGTTCTTATGCTCCATGGATTCGTCTTGAAGAGACGAACACATCTATACGGCTAACATGCATTGAAACTAAGGCATTTGAAATGGAGAATCTCCGGAAGCTCGGGATGAATAGTTAACTCATACCTTGGCTCGGAGAAGTGTGGCTTCAATCGAGAGTTGTTGCACCTTCGATTGGGTCCTAGCAAGCTCCGGATGAAGTCTCTGAGTGCAGTGAATTGTCCGGATATGATTTCGACCAAGCCCGATCACAAAGCTTGGAGGCTGGAGCAAGCTGGGTGGCTCGGAGATGGGGCTTTTGATGGTGGACACCTTCCCTTGGTCCGAGTGAAGGTGTAGAGCCAATCGATTTGAGGATTGGCTCATCGTGGCAAAGTGTCCTGGTTTTGGGTGGAATTTCGGTTGAGAAATTGGGCTCCGATTGGTGGGGATTAGGGCAAATTGACCTTGGGGATCAGCTTGCTCTAAGGATGGTGAAGGGTTTGGAACAATTTTGGCGGAGTTTCGGCAAGGTTTGTGCTTGGCTCCCCTCATGGCCGAGAGGGGTGGAGTTTAAATAGAAGCTGGTGGGGGGCCTCCCGGGGAGAGTTAGGGCTTGGGATCGAGTTGCTGCGGTGAGGAGAAGATCGGCCATGGTGACCAGCTAGGGATGGGGCGGCTCGGCGAGTGAGAATTTCAATGTTGGCTCACATGTGAGCTTTCGGCCATGGTGTTTTCCGGCGGCACGGTGGCCGGCCGGCCGAGCATGGGTCACCCTCGAGGTCGGGTGGGTCGGGGCTGGAGGTTTGTGCTGATCGATTGGCCATGGACATGTGTAAAGGCTTTGATCCAAAGTGGAATGGGGCATGGCTAGATTTGGACCTAAATGGGTCAACCCACCCATTTGGGCTAGGTGCACCACCCGAGGCCTGGTTTAGGCTGAGGAGAAAGTGATTTGGATCGGCTTGATTAGTGGGGTCGAAGTCGCGATCCAAGTACGATTAGGCTTAAGCATGGTTTAGTGGAATCATGTAAGTGGTTAACCACCTTTAGGAGTTAAGGAAAGAGCCTCCTCCTTTTGCCCAAAATGGCATGGTGACATGTAAAGAGGCTCTCATGGCTTGCATATGGCTTATGCATGGCTCCATGGCTCCATTTGGCTTGGGAAAAGTAAAGTCGATTTCATGGAAATGGATTTAAGGAAAATTTTGGTATTTAGGGGTGATTTGGCATGAGGCTTGATTTGGAATTATTTGATGATGAATTTAGGACTTAGGGATGATTTTAATTGAAAGTATGATGAGGGGAAATGTCATATGGGCCTTGGAAGAATTTTGGGCTTTTTTGAAAGGGTTTTAGATGGGCTTTTAAGATGGATTAGGAAAGTGGGCTCTTGAATTTTAAAATGGATTTTGGGATGAAATTTTGTAAAGAGGTTGGGCCAAATAATTATTGGGTTTAGCTCATGGATGTGTCATGAGTGACTTGAAGCAAATTTGGGGTAGTTTGGACTTGAATTGGGTTGGATTTGAATTCTTTTGGTGAATGGGCCAATGTAGGTCAAATTGGGCTAACTTGGGCCAATGTTGGGCTAGGGTTGAAATTGATGTAAAATAAATATTAAGAAATGTTTATGGGAGTGTTTCAAAGAGGTTTTGGCTTTGGTTGGGTTTTGATTTTGAGGTTTGGGCCTATTTGGGTTAGATTTGGGTTTAGGTCGAAATTGGGCTTTTTGATTTTGGGTTGAATTTGAGTGGGGTTTGGGTCAAAATCTTGGGCAAATCATGTTAGTGTTTTGTTTATGAGGATGTTAAGGAAGGTTTAGAAAAGATTTGGGGTTAATTGGAGTTGAATTGGGTGAGTTTGGGTTAAGTTTGGGTCATGGGTCCAAATTTGGGCTTTAAGGCCCAAAGTGAAATTGGATCCAAATGTCAATCAAATTGGACTTGGATTTGGTCTAAATTGGTATTGGGAATGTTGAATTGAAGTTTAGAATTGAATTGGACCAAGATTGGGGTCAATTGGGTATGTTTGGTTTGACATTGGGTCCACTTTGGGTTAAAATGGGTCGATTTGGGGGTTTTGACAAAAGTAGGGTAAATTGACAAAATTGGCCCATGGTGTAGTTGGACAAAATGAAATTGGGAATATTTGGGATTTTCTGGAATTTTCTGGGAATTTTCTGAATTTTTGGATTTTTAGGCCAAGAAGGGTATTTTGGGTATTTGGAGGGTATTGGGGGGTTTTCTTGGAATTTTTGGTATTTTTGGGTATGGATGATCAATTTGAGTGATGTGGAGGTGTTTGGGATTGATTTTGGAAAATTTTAGGTAATTTGGAGATTTTGCAAAAATTTGGGTAATTCAAGGGTTTTGGGTAGGTTTAGTAGGTGTAGGGTCTCGGGGGTCAAAAATTGAAAATTTGGAAAATTGAAGATTGGGTGAATTTAGGTGGAAATAAATCATTTTGGTTGAGCCATGAAGCCATCTCAAGCCCATATGAGCCATGAGAGGACTCATTTGAGGCATTCATTTATGTTGTTCCTAACCCTCTAGCGCGAGGGCTTAGGGGTTAGGGACCATCCATGTGAATCACCTACATGAGTCGGGAGGTCAAGTTGGGTATGGGTGTGGTTTTAGGAAGTGTGTGGAAATGTAGTGTGTAAGTGTAGTGTATGTCGGCCCCTTCACGGGACCGGGCCGCCGGGGCGGTCCTAAGGCCGAAGAGTCCTATAGGAACTCATCCTTTAAACTTCCATATTTGATTTCGACCCTCTAGGTGATTAGGGGTCTATAGTCGAGTTTGTGGAGTTTGCGGGGAGTTTAGAAGTGGTTTGAATTTCTAAAAGGCGGGTCCCGATTCTAGTCCTCTAAGATAGTCGAAGGAAAGGCCTAAGGCTAGATCCTAAGCACTAAAAGAAGAAAAGGAAGACCTCATCAAAAATGAGGTCAACAAATGGACCCCCAATAGGTGTGGTGAGTGACGGAGCACACCGCGCGTATTGGTGTTGGCCGAAGCGATCAACAAAACCAACACGGATGTCGAGTGACGAACTTAGGACGAAGTAGAAGAGTTTCTGCTGGGGAGTGTCGAGTATATCTGCGGAGCCGGAGATTCTTGAACTCTCGGCGGGGAAAGGAAAAGGAGGTAAATCCCAAATCACATGATGCGGGGAATTTCGATTTAGATTTTATTTTGTTTCAATTTATGTTTTGATGTGTGAGTTTAAATTTTAGTTTGGAGTTTCGATTTAGATTGAAGTTTTGTCGAAATTAATTTGAAGGATTTGATTTGAAATGAAAATTGGAATTTCGAGGTTTTAGATGTAACATCTTCAACCTCGAAAGAAAATTGAATTGATTAGATTGAATCGTTGCGATGAGAAGATATCTCGGAGCAAAGTGGTGTTGGATATAAAATCCTCAACCTCGAGAGTTTGATTTTGATGTGATGTATTTCATTGCGATAGGGAAAAGATCCTAAAGCGATACGGTCTCGGATGTAAAATCCTCGACCCAAAGGTTGAATTTTGATTTGATGTATTTCGGTGCGATAGGGAAAGAATCCTAAAGCGGTGCGAGTCTTGGATGTAAAATCCTCGACCCAAAAGTCTTGAATTTTGGTGTATTTCGGTGCGATAGGAAGAGAATCCTAAAGCGGTGTAGTCTTGGATGTAAAATCCTCGACCTCGAAGTTTGATTTTGATGTGATGTACTTCATTGCGATAGGGAAATGATCCTAAAGCAATGCGGTCTTGGATGTAAAATCCTCGACCCAAAGGTTGAATTTTGATTTGATGTATTTCGGTGCGATAGGAAGAGAATCCTAAAGCGGTGCGGTCTTGGATGTAAAATCCTCGACCCAAAAGGTTTGAATTTTGATGTATTTCGGTGCGATAGGAAGAGAATCCTAAAGCGGTGCGGTCTTGGATGTAAAATCCTCGACTCAAAAGTTTGAATTTTGATGTATTTCGGTGCGATAGGAAGAGAATCCTAAAGCGGTGCGGTCTTGGATGTAAAATCCTCGACCCGAAAGTTTTGAATTTTGATGTATTTCGGTGCTGATAGGAAGAGAATCCTAAAGCGGTGCGGTCTTGGATGTAAAATCCTCGACCCAAAAGTTTTGAATTTTGATGTATTTCGGTGCGATAGGAAGAGGATCCTAAAGCGGTGCGATCTTGGATGTAAAATCCTCGACCCAAAAGGTTTGAATTTTGATGTATTTCGGTGCGATAGGAAGAGAATCCTAAAGCGAGTGCGGTCTTGGATGTAAAATCCTCGACTCAAAAGTTTGAATTTTGATGTATTTCGGTGCGATAGGAAGAGAATCCTAAAGCGGTGCGGTCTTGGATGTAAAATCCTCGACCCAAAAGTTTTGAATTTTGATGTATTTCGGTGCTGATAGGAAGAGAATCCTAAAGCGGTGCGGTCTTGGATGTAAAATCCTCGACCCAAAAGGTTTGAATTTTGATGTATTTCGGTGCAATAGGAAGAGAATCCTAAAGCGGTGCGAGTCTTGGATGTAAAATCCTCGACTCAAAAGTTTGAATTTTGATGTATTTCGGTGCGATAGGAAGAGAATCCTAAAGCGGTGCGGTCTTGGATGTAAAATCCTCGACCCAAAAGTTTTGAATTTTGATGTATTTCGGTGCGATAGGAAGAGAATCCTAAAGCGGTGCGGTCTTGGATGTAAAATCCTCGACCCAAAAGTTTTGAATTTTGATGTATTTCGGTGCGATAGGAAGAGAATCCTAAAGCGGTGCGGTCTTGGATGTAAAATCCTCGACCCAAAAGTTTGAATTTTGATGTATTTCGGTGCGATAGGAAGAGAATCCTAAAGCGGTGCGGTCTTGGATGTAAAATCCTCGACCCAAAAGTTTCGAATTTTGATGTATTTCGGTGCGATAGGAAGAGAATCCTAAAGCGGTGCGGTCTTGGATGTAAAATCCTCGACCCAAAAGTTTTGAATTTTGATTTGATTGAGACTTGAAATGCGGAAAGATTGAATTTGGAAATTTGGAAATTTGGAAGGATGAGTTTGAACTCGATTGAAATTTGATTTAAGATTTGATTTGAAATTTGAAAGATCAAGTTTGAAACTTGATCGAGATTGGATTTAGATTTTGATTGAGGTTTGATTTGGAAGTTTGGAAGGATAGAATTTGATTTTGAAGTTTGAAAAGATTGAAATTTGATTCGGAATTTGGAAAGATTGAATTTGAGATTTGTGTTGATTTCGTTTATCTTTTAATGGTTCAAATTTTATTTTGTTGTTTATTTAATGTTCATGTGAACTTGGTGTTTGTCATTTTTCAGATTTTTTTTTAGAAAGTTTTCTTTTATTCTCTTTTTTTTTCTTTTATGTTCTTTGTTCGAAGTTCATTTAACTTTAATGGCGTTTCCCAATCAATTTGCACAAAAGAGGTGAAGGCCAAAAACGTGACATGGTCACTTTCATTCCAATCATGTTGAAAATACGTCGTACAACTCGATGCGGAATATATTTCATACAATCCATGTAGACTCGAAACGGATTGTGTATGATCTTTGTTGATCCATCAAAAGAATCATCCGTCGAAAATCCATATACGAATAGTGAGGTACATGGTCGATAACATCACCTTCCAAGCCATCCTTGGCAAGGATGCCGAGCTTGGATGTACATTGGAGGTGTGATATTTCCCATGTAACTCACGGCTCGTAAGGCGGAGGTTCTCTAGCTACGGATGCGGTTGGAAATGGTAAGGTATTTTGTTGTCGTCCATCCTCCCGAAAGTAGCGAGATTCGCTCCACTGGCACCCCGGTATGCAATGCTTTGCGATATACGCTCCGTTACCTTGCGGTATCATGACGGAACCCACCGGTAAAGGTATCTTTGCTGGCCCTCGGAACTCGCCCGGGCCTGCTATCCGGAGGTCGGATCCGAACATGATGTTGCACTCATTCAAGAAAGAGGCTGTGCGGAAAGGTCGACGAAGTCGTGGTGATCAATATGTGGGGGTATGCGGTCACCCTGTTTGTAGATGTTGATAATGCAGCTATTGGGTATGCAATCTGTGGCGAGTACCCTCCATGTTATCAATCTTTTCACCATTCTCTTGATAACTAATGGCATCGGATCTACTTGCCCATGACGAAGTATCCACGGTGGGTTTCCCTTCCTGTCTTCGAGCAAAGTTGTAGCGACATCCGCATTGTATTGTGATTCTTCCTTTCCACGGCATCCATCTCCGGGGTTACGAGTATGTGTTTTCCCTCGGGCGGCCTGCTCGGCCCATTCTTTTCGGATCCGGATACGATCCACGATTTCTTTGTTGTTCATACTGCGAGAATACGTCGGTGTGTAGCTCGAGGCCTTCTAGTATGTTGATTCTTCTTCCTTTAATTCTCTCGAAGTATTCGAAAGTTTTCTTTTCAACATTACGCATCCTCTCCGGCTCGTATTCCGGAATGATCTGCGGATGGCGAGGCCTTGTGACATATTGTGGGATATATGGTTCAATCCCTTCACGTTCCCCTGCATACCTTGGCTCCTCGGGGATGATGCTGTCGGGACATCCCCGGGGTTGCTTCGCAACAAGGTCATGCACTGCTGGTGGTTCTATCCGGTGGCGTGGTAGCCTTCTTTCTTCGATCTTCGGAGATTTCCACGGTTCTTTCTGTTATTCTAGGAGCTGGCCTCCTTTCTTCGAGTTCTGGTGAGCCGGTGTCCTTGAAATGTGAGTGCTGGCATTAGCGAGATCGTCTCGTCGCGCTGGTCCGCAGCTAGTTTTGTTAACATTTTACGGATGCGGCGATTCTTATTTCTTCGTTGCGTGGGCGTGAGAGTAGCCCTCCGAACTTCTTGAACCTCTGCGGGCGCGGCGGCGACAAGCACTGCCCTCATCTGTAGTGACTACGGACTTCATTTTCTTATCTTCTTCGGTGTTTGCTTTTCTTTTCTTGTTGTTGGATTGGTGGCTTGGGCCACCCACTTTCATCACTTGTCTGCCCGGGTAGTTCTTCTCGGTTAACTGGGACCCAGTCACCTTCCTTGTACTGTAGGCCTGCTGGTGCGAAATCGAGTCGATCTCGATTATCGCTCCATCTTTCACCCTCTTTTCATCGAGTGCAAGGCTTACGCCATTCTTAAAGTTCAAGACCAACCGCCGGTTCGACATTTCCCTGCGAAAAGACAAGGAAAAGGATCAGGGGCTATACTAAGAACAAGAACATTAAGAAAATGTTTATTAAAGATACATTTTTTATTATTCTTATATTTTGAAATTTAACAGGAATGAAGTAGGATAAGATCCGGAAAGAGATCTTGATTTGAAAAAGGAAACAAGGAAAACTTAATTATCATGATTTTATTTATCTTAGCACATTTTATTATTTTTTTTGGGTTCGGACCCAATCATAAGTAATTACTTCACCCGTGTTTCTTAGGGATGAAGAATTCATTCCTTCGAAACATCAGGTAGCGTAATATTTTTTCAAGTATCGTCCGTTGATCGGAAGCATATGTCGTTCTCCCTGGCAATTCACTAGCGGTAGGAACCTCCCGAGTATCTTGCTTGACCACAAACGGTCCTTCCCAAGTGGGTTCAAATTTTCCTCTATCTTGCGGTGTGCAAGAATAGGTCTCTTGAGAACGAGAACTAAGTCACCAACTTTGAAGGTTCTTGGGCGGACCGGTTGTCATGGGCTTGAACCATCTTAGCTTGGTATAGTTCTAAATTCTGTTGTCTTGCAAGTCTTTTCCCTTCCAAGCTTTCTAATTCTTCGAGTCGTAATCCGGCGTTTTCTTCGTCGTGATCTTGTTTGCAATTGCAATTCGAGTGAAGGAAGGCTGAACCTCTAAAGGTAACTACTTGCCTCGGACCCATACACCGGAGCGTAAGGTGTAGCTTGAGTAGGAGTTACGAAGGTTGTCCGGTAGGCCCATAAGGCTTCTAACAATTTCTCGTGCCAATTTCTCTTATTATCGTCCAAGGTTTTCTTTAAGATTTGAACGAGAGTTTTATTAAAAGCCTCGGCGAGGCCGTTTGCTCTTGGGTAGTAAATTGTTGAGTATCGCCGGTCGATTCCGTGTCTCACGACAAAATTGTTGATTTGTGTGCTTCGAATGCTGACCCATTATCCGAGATGATCTCGCGCGGCACTCCGAAACGGTAGACAACTTGGTTCTTGAAAAGCGTAGCACGTGGTGTGCTTTCACTTCTCTAAGTGGAGCGCATCGCCCGCTTGGAAAAGTAATCTGTAGCCGCAAGAATGAAACGATGTCCTTTTGAAGATGGTGGTTCTATCGGACCCACTATATCTGTGCCCCAACATTCAAACGGCCACGACGCAATTGTCGGGTGTAGCACATTTGGAGGTTGATGTAGAACCACTCCGTGCACTTGGCATTGGTGACGGCTCTTGGCGATTTTCATGCGGTCGGTCATCATCGAGGGCCGGTAGTACCCTAGTCTTTTAATTTTCATCTTCATCTTTGGACCCGGCGGTGAGCGCCACGGAGTCCTGAATGCACCTCTTTAACAATTTCACGGGCCTCGGACCCGCTTAGGCACCTTAGCCACATTTGATCAAAAGACCTTCGTACAATGTGTTGTTTATTAATGCGTAGGACGAGTTCT
The DNA here is from genome assembly GCA_022702705.1 of Papilionanthe hookeriana x Papilionanthe teres. Lineage (NCBI taxonomy): Eukaryota > Viridiplantae > Streptophyta > Magnoliopsida > Asparagales > Orchidaceae > Papilionanthe > Papilionanthe hookeriana x Papilionanthe teres. The sequence continues at coordinate 4,211,073 of CM040432.1, forward strand.
TTTCTTGATACGATGGGCTAGCGACCTATCGTCCGGTAGCTTTCTGTTTGCGGAGTAATCTATCGATGGTTGTCGCCTGATCTTCTGTGTTTTCTGTCACTACTTGCAGCTGATTCTTTTTCTTTTTCGATTTGTGTATTGTGTCTATGTCGAGTCGTGATAGGACTGACGTCCGTGAGCCGACACTTCCAGCGATTCATCTTGCAAACAGGCAAATTCTTTTGCGAGACGGGCTAAAGCATCTGCTAAAGCATTCTCTTTTCTAGGAATTTTGTAGATTGTCACATTTGGAATGCGTTCAACAAGTTGTATGGCATCTTGGAAGTCTTGTTCGAGTCTTGGCTTAAAAATCCGTATTGTCCGGCGATCCGTTGAATGATTAAGCTGTGAATCCCCGTAGATGTTGATGTCTGTTATCCCCATTTGAATGGTTAATTCCAATCCCGTTATGAGGGCTTCGTATTCGCCGTTGTTTGTACACGGTTCGTCGAGTGGTAGGAGTATCTTAACATCCCCCGCTCCGGTGTTATAAAGATTAGCCCGATTCCTGCCTTACCGGGCACTTATCACTTGCGATTCTTCGTCTTTGTGTCTTCGAAGATGCTCCGTCGAAATACAATTCCCAACGTCGATCATCGGGGTCTTCTAGGCTCATTATTTGTTCATCCGGCGGATCATCATTGAGAGGAGATTCGGCCGGTAAAGGGTGTCTTTGCGAGGAAGTCTGCTAAGACTTGTCCCTTTACGGCACGCGAGAGGCACGAAAGTTATATCGAATTGCGATAATATCATTGACCATCCGGCAAGTCTGCTGGGAAAGTGTTGGACGAGTCATCGAGTATTGCAATGGATTAAACTTCGAGATCGGGTTGACCTTATGAGAAAGCATGTAATGCACGAGCTTTTGAGCGGCGAAGATCGGGGCCAAACAATGCTTTTCAATTGCGGGATACCTTACCTCCGTCGGAAGTAAACGACGGCTTAAGTAGTAAAGAGCATTTTCTTTACCCTCATCATTGACACAGGCTAACGGGGCTCGAGGAGTCGTCTAGAGCCGCGGTGTAAAGTATCGGCGGTACTACTCGAGGCCGGGGCTGCTAAGACGGGAGGTGTCATTAAATATTGTTTAATGTCTTCGAAGGCCTTCGGCATTTCTCTTCCGAAATAAATTTGGCGTCCTTTTTAACTAGTGCCGAGAAAGGCTGACACCTACCTGACGGGTTTGAGATAAAGCGTCGAAGATATGCCAGCTTCCCTTGAAAAGATCGTAGTTGTTTTAAGGTTTTGGGAGGCGGCATTTCTAAGATGGCTTTAATCTTCTCCGGGTCGATTTCAATTCCACGATGTCGGACAACGAATCCTAAGAATTTCCGGAGGTGACGCCGAAGGCGCATTTTAAGGGATTCATCTTAAGGTTAAATTGTCTTAATCGTTCGAAAACAATTCTCGAATCATACGGGTGGTTTTCCTTTACTTTGCTTTTGATGACGACATCGTCCACGTAGCACTCGACTTGATTGTGGATGAGATCATCAAAAATTCTTGTCATTGCTCTTTGGTAGGTTGCTCCTGCGTTCTTCAGTCCAAATGGCATCACTGTGTAGCAAAATACTCCGATCGGCGTTCTGAATGCTGTAAGCTTTTCATCTTACGGAGCCATTTTTATCCGGTTGTATCACGAAGATCCATCCATGAATGAGAATATTTCATGTGTCGAAGCAATATCGATCATCGGTTCTGGAATTGGTAGAGGGAATTCATCTTTTGGACATGCCTTGTTTAAATCTGCGAAGTCCACACAAATTCGATTCGACCATTCTTCTTTCGACGGCACCACATTGGCTAACCGGGTCGGGTATTGTTCTTCGCGGACAAATTTAGCGTCTATTAGCTTTTTAACTTCGGTATGACTTGTTGTTCGATTTCTAGACGCATTCTTACGGGACCTTGTCCGGTCGGGACGAAGTAGGATCTACTCCTAGCTTATGGACTGCCGACCTCCGGAGCTAATCCTGGCATTTCATCGTAGTTCCAAGCAAAACGATCCTTAAATTCCATTAACAATTTGATTATTTCTTCGGAGTCTTCTTTGTTGAGTAAGGAGCTAACAAAGGTAGGTCTAGGCTCTTCGCTAGTACCTAAGTTAACTTCCATTAATTCATCTATTGTGGATTTAATTTCTTCTTCGAATTACGGTGGAGCGTCTCGATTTGTAAATCTTCGAGTTCGTACGTAGTTTCCATGCGAGTTTTCATTGGACTTGCAAGTGACAACCAAGCAAAATTCGATATCGTCGGCCGACCCTACGTGCCGAATCCGAGTCCATACTTTGAATTGGGAGGACGGCGGAGTTATTCCATAACTTTTCAAAATGTTGTGATTGGCCTTTTGTCCATTGTCGAGGTAAGAAACCACGTTGAATTAAATTTTGAACACGAGGGAGAGTACCACTCGAAAGGTAATTCCATTAATTCGATGAAGTGACATCTTCGAATTGTACATTATTTTCGGTTTTGGAGGAAGAAGCACCACGGTAGAATTTGATCGGCTTTGCACCGTCACTACGTACCTCTTTGACCTCCATACCCTCGATCTTATTAGAATGGATCGGAGTTAGGGTCATAGTATGTACGTAGTGGTTAATCTTCTCGTACATTGATTTGTATTCTTCGTTCTTTTCATCTTCGAGGGAGATCTTGTATTGCGGCTTCTTTCGACTTATTGTTGCTGCTTCTTGTTTGATTTCTTTTTCCTCTTCGAACTATCTTCCCGATCAACATTGATGGCTGGTTTCTTCCGTCCAGATCGTCCTAACGTCTCTACCACGGCCTCGTCCCCGGCCTCGACCTCGGATGCGAGTTGTGGAGAAACCTTCACCATCTCGCCGGAAGGGAGTGGTGAGTGACTGTTGGACTAGAACTTCAGGTTCTTCGTTGTCTCGAACTTTCTTTGCTTCATTTGTTACGGTATCTCTGGAAAAGATTGTTTTCTTCGGCGGTGCATAATAAGCTGCATCTTCGTGGATTCCAATTTCATGTATGGAGAATGGTTGCAAGTCACCTTTGATGCACTGTTCCCCTCCATCGTAGTACTTGATGCACTGGTGTAGAGATGATGGTACCATCCTGTTTTCATGTATCCATGGTCGGCCCGAGTAGAGCGTTGAACGACGTTTCGAATCGATTATATGAAATTTTGCGGTTGTCTTTGCTAAATCACCGGTCTTCATCGGTAGCATTATTGACCCGAGGCTCTTTCTCCTTTACGGTTGAATCCTCTTAATAACATTTTGTCGGCCTCGAGCTCGCGAGCATCAATTTCCAAGTATGCTTAGTGTTCGAAGACTCATTATATTGATTGATGCTCCTGGATCCACCAAAACTGCGGAGAGCGTAAACTTCCCGATTGTAAGCCGAAATGTACAACGGTCGGTTGTGATCCGGCATCCCAAGTAGTAGGTCATTGTCCGTGAAGGTAACACCTCGCTTGTTCCTTTAACGAGCAAACCTCATCCAAGGAATCTCCGGCCATTTGAGCTAAGCGAATTTCCGGATCGAAGTAAGGCCTTGATCGAGCTTCCCTCATCTCCTTTGATAAGATGAGAGCATCGTAAATGCTCGGTTTGGCCGGTAGTTTCCTAAGATGGGCTAGCACGTTGTAGTCCACTTTGTTTCCCTGCGTCTCGGCTTCTTCTCGAATGGGTATTTCTTCTGCTGGGGTTGGTTCTTCTTGAACAACCACCTGCTTTCCTTTGTCTTTTGGACCCATTCTCGGAGGTAGAACTTTTCCACTTCTTAGGTTGACTTCTGTAATTTCTTCTGAATCTAGTGTTGAGTTTGCCGGTGTTTCCTCTCGAATCGGAATGATCGGCTCTTACGGATTATCTTCCAAATGCGAAGGCTCTAACTCTATCGTAACTGGAGCTCCTCGAAACTCACAGATAGATCCGGTGCGTGTTGAACTCTCGTAGCCTCCTTGATGGATGCCTTCTTCGTCATTTTGATCGTCGAGATCATGTATGATTTGAGAATTGTTGTTGGTATCGAAATCGATGCCGGATTGTCGCTAGTTACGTAATCGTTAGAAACGGTCAAAACGTAGCCAACGCCATCACCCTTATCATTATATGATCCCACCGAAGTGAGCGGATAATCATACAAAATCGGAGGTTCGAGGGATTTCTCCCCGAATCGGAAACAACTATCCTAGGATAAGCGGCCCCTAGTCTAGCCTTAGGAGTCTCGGTCCTCTCTTCTTCATCGATTTTCTTCTTCTCTTCGATCATATCCTGTCGAGGTGGTTCTTCTATCGCAAGTGATAGTACGGCTTAACGAGGTCTCGAACTACGAATTGAAGCTCGCACCGAAGCGGTTCGGATGTTGTCTAATATCTTCTTCGAAGATCTCGTCCAGGCGGTAGTCCATCCATCGTCGGTTGCTTAGGGATCTATCGGGTTGACGGGATCGGTTGAGATAACATTGACGGAACCTCCTTTACGGGGTTCCTTCATGTACTCCTTCGGGATTGTTATATTTCCTTTCAGAAGGTTGTCGTTGAGCCAACTTTTGAAGGTAATGCGATCTTCTATCTTGTGCCCGAGCATCCGATGGTAGGGGCGAAAGTTGGGATCACCTTTCTTGTTGACTTCCTGCGGTCTTTTGGGCTCACGCGGTGGAAATCCGGAGTTTTCATTAAGGCTACGGAACATCTTTAGTGCTTGCTTCATTTTTGAACGGATATTCTCTCGCTCGAAGCTCCCTCGATGTACGTTGCGGACGAGACGGTTGTTCATCTTGCGGAGACGATCGATGCTGGACCGGGGTTCTTGGTAATTTTGTTGTGGTTCTTTGCGGCCGTTACGGTGGTATTTGCATCGGTTGTTTGCCTTTGTCAACTGCTTCGCAACGACCCCGGATTTCTTTTCGAAAGTCTTCACCGGCTTACGCTTGTCCGTCTTGTCGGCAAAACTTAATTGCTTCGCCTCTTCTTGCAAGCTTCCGGCCTTGCTTAACAACTTCTCGAAAGTCTTAATAGTGAATCCCTTGAGGAGAAGTGCTTATCGGGCCGTGAATGCTTTTAAGCAAGATGCCGGCTGCATGTTGTTCTTGCGGTTGTGGTTCACACTTCATACTTAAATTTCTCCATCGAAGTATGTAATCCACTAGAGTTTCATTCGGCCTTTGTTTCTCTACCACTAAATCACCTATAGTGATGTGGTGCGCGAGCTCCGACAAATCGCTTAATGAAGAGGCTCTCTAGCTACGAGAATGTCTTTACTGGATCCGTTGGGTAATTCGCATACCGGTCGAAGGCGATCCACGACGGAGCGCTAACAAGCTGTCGGAAGAGTAGCGCATCGCTCCCGCCGGCATTGCAACAAGCGGCACGAAAGTGTGCAACATCTTGTCGGGGGTTCCCGGTTCCGTCGAAGGTCTTAAACGAGAGGTGGTACGAAGCCCTTTGGGTATTGGACGGCGTCGAATTCTTCGGGTAAGGTCTGCCCGTCCGAATAGATGTCCCGTTCTTCGATTGTGCTTAGGGCTTCTCGCACTTGCTGTTCTACCAAGTTCTTGATATCCTTTTCGGGGATCATACTTTGTGTTGTATCCTTTTCGATTTGGTCATCCCCATTGACGGATGTAATTTCCTTTCCTCCGTCTACGATGTGAATGACTTCGGGGGTGTCTCTCATGTGGTTGTACTTGACTTTGGAGAGTGGCTAGAGCTATGGCCATCTCTTCCATCCTCTTCGCCATTTGAGCGATCGTGTCGTCCTTTTCTGAAGCTGTCTCTTCATCGATTCCGGCTCCTCTCTTTCTGCGGTACGCAGGAGCACCTTGAGAAGATGATGAAGCTCGTGTCTCGACCATGTTGATTTACGCATATTCGTTGTCCATGAATTCCGATGAGTCGATCTCATCTCCGAACTTTTCTTCTCTTTCTTTCGCCAGCCGTCGGATGTCGGTTCTCGGCTTTTCCATGGCATCTTCTAGCGGAGCTTTACGTGTATCTTTGTGGTTGTCATGCGATGGTTGCGGGTCCTTTTTCACGAGTCCCCTTCATCGCGGTAGCACTTTCTTCGGATTCCGGCCTCTGGCGAGACTTTCTTTCTCGAGTGCTGTCGTTTCGGTCTCAGCTGCCCGTAGTGGGACGCCACACCATCCTTCTAGCGACGGAAGGTCTGTGACCGGATGGTCCATCGGCCGAATCTTTGGAAGGTGGTATCCTCCCTAATCTGTAATCCCGATACTACGACGGGCGGGCTAGCCTTCATTCTCTTGCTTGGCTTTTCTATCATGACGACGGGCTCTACTCGGGGCCCAAGACGGGATTTGACCAGGCACCCGTCCTATCCTTCGTAGAATTTCCGACACGGGGCGGTTTTCCTTCTTTGCTAGCTTTTCTACCAAAGTTTGCGGTCGAGCGAAACGGCGTAGTTCTAGTTCTTTTCTTGCGGCTATCGTTGTAGTATGCGGGTCGAGGTAATGTGGCAGCAATATTGCGAACATTCTCCTCATCCTCTGCGGCGGAGAGGGGATGGAACCTGCTTCCTCCCAAAAGTGGTATGTAGTCAGGCAGTGGTGTATATTCTGGCAGCGGTGTATATTCTGGCAGTTCTGGAATTTCCTCCAGGAAAGCAATCTCGGCGGCTCCGGCTTCCCCGGCGATCCTTCTATTTCTATTTCTTCTTTGGGTCTTTGTCGACGACGGAATCTTCGAACTAGACCCGATTTCGAAGACGGAAGGTCTTACGGGAAGATCCGTACCCTCCACGGTAACGGGTTTACCATAGTTACGGATTTCTTTCCCCTTTGATTTGGCGAGAGTCGGGGTAGGTGCGAGAACAACTAGACCGGTGGGGGTAGTGAGAACGGTCCTCTGCGGACGGCGGTACTCCTCCTAGTCGGGACCCTTTGCGGGGAGGAAACTCTTGGGTCGACCTAAGGTTGAACTCGAGCGGTGGTTCCTCGGCTTCGGATACCTTGTTTGTCGGTGCAAAGAGGGAGACGTCGGTGACCTTGACGTTCGTGTTTTCGAACCCCTGTCCGAATCGGATGACCCCATTGTCGGGCGGTTCATCCTTATAGACGGCGAAGTCCGGTCCGTTGGTGAAGGAGAAAATCGGTTTCGGGGCTTCCATTTCGCAAGGTAGATTCTGGTTGTCGATCCCGAGTTATGCTTCTTTTCTTCGGGACGAAAAGAAAGGAACTAAAAAGAGTCCGAACTCATTCTTTGTTCATGTATTTATAAAAAGAATCATTTGTTAAAAGAATCATTTATTAGAGGGTTTGTTTATTTAGAACGGAACGTTCAAAGGTGTAGAGAAGGTAAGGAAACCGATTCGGAAAGGAAAAGAAAGTCTTAAGCAAGACTTCCCGACTCGAAGGATCACTCCTAAACTAACACCTATTGGGGTCCACCCCACCTCGAAATGAGGTAAAAGGATCTCGGAACCTCTCTGTTTAGGGGTGTCTAAACGGTGGCTCCTAAATCCGAGAGAATGTTGGCTATACTTGTTCGAGATAGAAATGAACATAGTATTCCAACGGAAAGAGGGGTAGTTTGATCCATTAGGGACATGGATACACTACCGATTTTTGAAAGCAGAATTATTTGATTATAATGGAGAGAGGAATTTTCCCCAGCGGAGTCGCCAGAAATCCTGTGCGGCTTATTTTTTTTTTTTTTTTTATTTTTAGGTCGTGTTTTATTTTGAAGAGGGGTCGCCTAACAGAAATCTGTCGGCGAATTTTTAATTTAATTAAAATAAATAATTTGAAAAGTAGTATTTGATTTTGAAAATAATTTTAAATTTGAAGGTTTTAAGATATGAGATTAAGCCGATCTCACATCCCAAATAGTTTATATAAACGAGCACCGCACCACAAGCCGTGTACCTATCCCTAAGGATAGACACCTTGCTTGATGGTGGGGCTTGATTAAATAAACTAGAAGATTAGTGACATCCGTTTGGTCCGTGAACCAATTTTATAAGCCGACAAGTTTCCACTGCTTAATATGAAAACATTAAACGGGGTTTATATTACACAGGTTCTTTAAAATTCCTATAAGGGCAAGCCCCTATAGTTAATTACATCTTAAGTGACGGGAATCACCTAAGAAAACTCTCGATAATAATCGATGATTACTGCTCTTAAGAATTTCGAAGTTTAAGGTTTTCGAAGATTGAATTTTGGAATTTCAATAGGGAATGGATCAAATTTGGAACATTTTGTTTTGTGAATCCAAAGGAAGAAAGGTAGGAGAAATCAACGATTCGAAGTGAACTTCGATAATTTCCGACTATTCTATCGTTTGGCTTGAATTTAGGAAAGTCCTAATGTTTATTTAGTATTTCAATCTTGCCGATTTTAATTAATTAGGGCTTATATTTGTATGATAAAATCAAACAAATAGCTCTAGAAAATGTGAGGGTTTATGTCGTATCGGACGACTACCTCGGAATCCTAAGACCTAGGTTAGGGCTTAATTTGCAATGCAAATGCCAACGAAGAGTTGAGGATTTATGTTGCACTAAGCGAACTACCTCGAAATCCTATGGCTTTGTTGTTTTAATTCTAAGAAGATTTTCTTGAAGTAGGTTTAAGTTTCTGCTGACGACGATGACCGTGCTTCGCCTACATGCTCCAAGCTCCTTGTTGTTGCGGAGGTTTAGTTTTAGAAATCATAAATCGGGGGATGAGAGAAGTGTTTTGGTTTAGAGAAAATCTTAATTTCCAAGTGTTTTTTATGTTTTATTTAAAACAAATCTTAAAGTTGATTATAACGACACCGGTTAAGATCCCACGGTTCCATCCTTCAGGCATCATTATTTTTATCGGATTCACTTGAGTCCGGATGAATTTGCTAAACTCAACTGAATGAGTTCCACACTTTCATTTAGACCGTGGGAAATCCCGTTAGCAACACGTAGGTTACATCATCCGAGGTATTCCCGATCATCCAACAGGACGTTTTAATTTAGTTGCAATTGTAGTTTTGTGTTCTGTTTGTGATTAAATTTTGAGTTGTTTTATCTTTTGAAATGTTGTGGCGGTGAATTTTATCTTGCAATGACTTTTAACTTAATTTTGGTTTTAGTTTTAGGGACTATCCTAAAGGTGTGGGTTTTCATGCAACGGTTGTTTTATCATGCAAGAAAAGTAAAATGCATTTGCGATAAAGTAAATTGCAAGAAAGTAAATTGCAATAAAATAAAAGCGTACACTGGAGGGTCTTCCCGTCATCCCAAGCTGCACTTAAAACACAATTAGAATATTTAAGCAAGTTCCTAGGTAAAGTCTAGGGGAAAGGTTATGGTTTTCTACCAAATTCCTAATCCTATGGTTAGTCGACTCTCTATGACGTCTAGGTTCTTTGTGTTTTTGTTTGAGGACGATTTTCTTCATCGAAGGACAATTAAGTCCAATTGTTCTTATAAATATCCTATCATATTGAGGAAGTGCTTAAGAAGAATCTTAAACATCTTTTCAATATTTCCGGGATTGTTTTAAGTCCAAATGAATTTAATTATATAAATGAATCGATCGTCAGAGGTTTTCAAGTTTTGTTAATTTGCTCGATGAACTAGGACATTTGAATATCCTATGAGTGAAGTGACACTTCATTTAATGTTTTATTTAGGAGCTATAATAACTAAAGCTTTCGAGGGTAAGTTAGTATTCAAATGATTTGGTTTAAGTTAAAGAGTTTAAATTTGGAATAGTGTTCGAGTTGTTTTTATTTAATTTCTTTTATGTCTTAGGTGATGTTATATTTAATTTAACTTAATTTAATTGAGTTTTAATTTAGTTTAACATAGTTCAATTTAATTTGACTTGGTGTTTAATTAATTTGATTTGATTTAACTTTAATTTAATTATTTAATTTAATTTAATTTAATTTTAATTATTTAATTTAATTTAATTTAATTGTTTAATTTAATTTAATTTAATTTTAATTTAATTTAATTTAATTGTTTAATTTAATTTAGTTTAATTATTTAATTTAATTGAATTTAATTTAATTTAATTTAATTATTTAATTTAATTTAATTTAATTTTTAAATTTAATCTTAATTTAATTTATCTTTAATTTACTTTATTTTTAATTTTAATTGAAATTAAGTCTTTTAATATTTTAAATTTGAGTTATCATTTTAATTAAAAATTGAGTATTAGTTGATATAATTAATTTAGGGATTTTTAAATTAAAGAATAAATCTCTTCCTAATAAAGATCCCTTATTTTAATAATTCCAATTTTATTATTCTTCCAAATTTAATCTATTATTTAATTAAAGTTTAATCATTTTAAAATTATTTAATGGGTTTCTACCCTTTAATTATTTAAATTTCAATCATCCAAATCAGATTAGGATCAAATATTTTACTTGTTGATTTTTTATTAAACCTAAAGTTTTAATTAAGGATTAAAGATTTTAATTACCATTTTACCCTTTAAGCTTAATAATTTCATAACTCACTAAATTGAACTCAAATGAACTTGAAATTTTTATGTGACTTCACTCATATGTCAATAAAGACATGAGAGGAGAAAATGTGATTTTTCTGTGTTTAATTTATTTATATAATTATTTTTGGTGGAAAATAGAGATTTTCGAGGAAAATTTAATAATATGACCAAGGGAAAGTTTCTGTCCTTAAGAAAATTAGGGGACATTCCTAATGACCAGAGAAGCACTTGGACCAATTTTGGTGATTTTTTGAATTATATTATTTTTATTATAATTATTTTGAGTTTTGGAGTGTTAATTAATTTAAAAATAAGATAAATGTTGAAAAATGGATTTTATATTTTTCAAAAATCTCTCTGATATCAAGGAAACCAGAGAATCAAATTTTGCAATTTTCTGATTTTTCTATGATTTATAATAATTATTTTAGTGAAAATGCTAGAAAATACATTTTTTTTTAATTTTAAAATTACCCTAGGGCTTTAAAATTTAATATCTCACTAAATAGACTTAGGAAAAATGTGGGATTTGTTCCTAAGTGATTAAAATTCAAAATGTGACATTTTGGTGAATTTTATTATTTTTGTGATTTTTATTATTTTTTAATTATTAAAAATATTAAAATATTATTAAAAATCAACTTTTTTAGAAAATTGAAATTTTAATTTTCTTAGGTTCCCCTGATATCAGAGAGGCTCCAAAACCAATTTGGTGAATTTTTAAAAAATATTTTAAAAGTTATGAATTTTTAAAGTTTAAAATGGCTAAGTGACTTAATCAACCCAATTAGTGGGGCTAACCAAGTCCAATTGACTTCAAATTTTTATGGTGGATTCCTCTGATCCTAAAGGTCAGTGGAGAATTGATTTCAAGTCAATTTGATGCCTGGTTAACTCTAATTAATTAAAGACCTATTTTAGGTGTTTAAGCCGATTAGGGTTAATCCGAGTGAATTAACTCAAGTCCTATTTTTCCTAGAGTTCTCTGGTCATAAGGAACATCACCAAATATTTCTAGAATTTATTTCACAACATGCTAATTTTTGGAATTAAAATACTCAAAACAGCAACATGCATTTGAAAAATAAATAACTTTTCACGAGAGATGGCCTCCGACCTTGGAAAATTCAGGGAATGTTCCCAAGTTCGGAGGCTTCAAAAGCTCCTATGGTCTCATGCCATGGTGAATTGTATACATGCATGGAGAATTAAATGTATGCAGAGAGTAAATAAATCATAAAAAATAAAATACTTAATTAAATTAAATGATTTCTTTTCCACATTATTCTCCTCTGTTCACCGAGCAAGAGGGTATTTTTATTTTATTTTTGTGATTTTTCTACACGAGAGATATGAATTTTTGAAGTTTAGGGAATTAAATAAATAGAAAAATACCCTAATTTTCTATTTATCCACGCGGCGCCGCGTCGACCCTCGGCGGCTCCGAACGCACACGCGTCGCGCTCCCATTCGACGCCGCCACCCGAGTCGGCGGCCGGGCCCCGCGGTTCTCGTACCGTCTCCCGGTCCGACGCAATCCTGGCCGTCCATGCGCGCGTGTATCGAATGGACGGCATCCGTTCATCGTCCCCAAGTGTTCTCACCCGAGAGCCGTCCACACTAAATCCCCAAGATCTCACTCGATTCTCAATGGATTTTCATGTTCTTATGCTCTATGGATTCGTCTTGAAGAGACGAACACATCTATACGGCTAACATGCATTGAAACTAAGGCATTTGAAATGGAGAATCTCCGGAAGCTCGGGATGAATAGTTAACTCATACCTTGGCTCGGAGAAGTGTGGCTTCAATCCGAGAGTTGTTGCACCTTCGATTGGGTCCTAGCAAGCTCCGGATGAAGTCTCCCGGTGCGGTGAATTGTCTGGATATGATTTCGACCAAGCCCGATCACAAAGCTTGGAGGCTGGAGCAACTGGGTGGCCTGGAGATGGGGCTTTTGATGGTGGACACCTTCCCTTGGTCTGGTGAAGGTGTAGAGCCAATCAATTTGAGGATTGGCTCACTGTGGCAAAGTGTCCTGGTTTTGGGTGGAATTTCAGTTGAGAAATTGGGCTCTGTTGGTGGGGATTAGGGCAAATTGACACTGGGGATCAAGCTCGCTCTAAGGATGGTGAAGGGTTTGGAACAATTTTGGCGAGTTTCGGCGAGGTTTGTGCTTGGCTCCCCTCATGGCCGAGAGGGGTGGAGTTTAAATAGAGTCGGTGCGGGGGCCTCCCGGGAGAGTTAGGGCTTGGGATCGGCTGCTCCGGTGAGGAGAAGATCGGCCATGGTGACCACTAGGGATGGGGCGGCTCGGCAAGTGAGAATTTCAATGTTGGCTCACATGTGAGCTTTCGGCCATGGTGTTTTCCGGCGGCACTGGTGGCCGGCCGGCCGAGCATGGGTCACCCTCGAGGTCGGGTGGGTCGGGGCTGGAGGTTTGTGCAATCAATTGGCCATGGACATGTGTAAAGGCTTTGATCCAAAGTGGAATGGGGCATGGCTAGATTTGGACCTAAATGGGTCAACCCACCCATTTGGGCTAGGTGCACCACCCAAGGCCCGGTTTAGGCTGAGGAGAAAGTGATTTGGATCAGCTTGATTAGTGGGGTCAAGTCACGATCCAAGTACGATTAGAGCTTAAGCATGGTTTAGTGGAATCATGTAAGTGGTTAACCACCTTTAGGAGTTAAGGAAAGAGCCTCCTCCTTTTGCCCAAAATGGCATGGTGACATGTAAAGAGGCTCTCATGGCTTGCATATGGCTTATGCATGGCTCCATGGCTCCATTTGGCTTGGGAAAAGTAAAGTCGATTTCATGGAAATGGATTTAAGGAAAATTTTGGTATTTAGGGGTGATTTGGCATGAGGCTTGATTTGGAATTATTTGATGATGAATTTAGGACTTAGGGATGATTTTAATTGAAAGTATGATGAGGGGAAATGTCATATGGGCCTTGGAAGAATTTTGGGCTTTTTTGAAAGGGTTTTAGATGGGCTTTTAAGATGGATTAGGAAAGTGGGCTCTTGAATTTTAAAATGGATTTTGGGATGAAATTTTGTAAAGAGGTTGGGCCAAATAATTATTGGGTTTAGCTCATGGATGTGTCATGAGTGACTTGAAGCAAATTTGGGGTAGTTTGGACTTGAATTGGGTTGGATTTGAATTCTTTTGGTGAATGGGCCAATGTAGGTCAAATTGGGCTAACTTGGGCCAATGTTGGGCTAGGGTTGAAATTGATGTAAAATAAATATTAAGAAATGTTTATGGGAGTGTTTCAAAGAGGTTTTGGCTTTGGTTGGGTTTTGATTTTGAGGTTTGGGCCTATTTGGGTTAGATTTGGGTTTAGGTCGAAATTGGGCTTTTTGATTTTGGGTTGAATTTGAGTGGGGTTTGGGTCAAAATCTTGGGCAAATCATGTTAGTGTTTTGTTTATGAGGATGTTAAGGAAGGTTTAGAAAAGATTTGGGGTTAATTGGAGTTGAATTGGGTGAGTTTGGGTTAAGTTTGGGTCATGGGTCCAAATTTGGGCTTTAAGGCCCAAAGTGAAATTGGATCCAAATGTCAATCAAATTGGACTTGGATTTGGTCTAAATTGGTATTGGGAATGTTGAATTGAAGTTTAGAATTGAATTGGACCAAGATTGGGGTCAATTGGGTATGTTTGGTTTGACATTGGGTCCACTTTGGGTTAAAATGGGTCAATTTGGGGGTTTTGACAAAAGTAGGGTAAATTGACAAAATTGGCCCATGGTGTAGTTGGACAAAATGAAATTGGGAATATTTGGGATTTTCTGGAATTTTCTGGGAATTTTCTGAATTTTTGGATTTTTAGGCCAAGAAGGGTATTTTGGGTATTTGGAGGGTATTGGGGGGTTTTCTTGGAATTTTTGGTATTTTTGGGTATGGATGATCAATTTGAGTGATGTGGAGGTGTTTGGGATTGATTTTGGAAAATTTTAGGTAATTTGGAGATTTTGCAAAAATTTGGGTAATTCGAGCGTTTTGGGTAGGTTTAGTAGGTGTAGGGTCTCGGGGTCAAAAATTGAAAATTTGGAAAATTGAAGATTGGGTGAATTTAGGTGGAAATAAATCATTTTGGTTGAGCCATGAAGCCATCTCAAGCCCATATGAGCCATGAGAGGACTCATTTGAGGCATTCACTTATGTTGTTCCTAACCCTCTTAGCGAGGGCTTAGGGGTTAGGGACCATCCATGTGAATCACCTACATGAGTCGGGAGGTCAAGTTGGGTATGGGTGTGGTTTTAGGAAGTGTGTGGAAATGTAGTGTGTAAGTGTAGTGTATGTCGGCCCCTTCACTGCGACCAGGGCCACCCGGGGCGGTCTAAGGCCAAAGAGTCCTATAGGAACTCATCCTTTAAACTTCCATATTTGATTTCAACCCTCTAGGTGATTAGGGGTCTATAGTCGAGTTTGTGGAGTTTGCGGGGAGTTTAGAAGTGGTTTGAATTTCTAAAAGGCGGGTCCCAATTCTAGTCCTCTAAGATAGTCAAAGGAAAGGCCTAAGGCTAGATCCTAAGCACTAAAAAGAAGAAAAGGAAGACCTCATCAAAAATGAGGTCAACAATGTTATATTTGTATATGTGTATGTTTGATTTGGAGTTAAGTTTTATTATGAGTCGAACTTTGATTTGATCATCTCAGATTTGATGAGATTTTATGTAATTGTTATGTCTCAGCATTTAGAGTGTTGTGGTTTGGATTGCGATGCTGAGTATTATGGATTTGAACAATTAAGTTAAGTATGTGTGAAGTTATTAGTGTGAAATTTGTAAGTTTCATGGATTTCATTTATGAAGTTATGTTGTTTGTTTTGTGTGACTTTTTGTAAGTATAAGTATCTAATATTCGTATTATTATTAAATTAAGTGATCGGAAGAATGATTAAGGGAAATTGGAGGTTGAAAATGATTGACGAATTTCAAAAATTGAAAATTTTTGGAACCTCGTCGACGGCGAGAATTATCTCGCCGACAGCGAGAACAACCGCCGACCGCAAGACCGAGCTAGCCGACGACAGATTTTTCCCGAAACTTTTGCCTTATGAAACTAATTAGCTCGCCGATGGCGAGAAAAACCTCGCTGACAGCGAGAACGCGAAAAGACCTATATTTGACCAGTCAACCGACACTATTCATCATCCCTTTCCTCAAATTTTCGAAAAAACCGACCTAGGGCTTGAGAGATCTTGGATTTGAAGCGATTTCAACACTTTTTGACACCGGATTTCAACTTCCCTTGGTAAGAGCTTCACTCCTATGCAAAAATTTTTTATTTTCACCATGAATTTCTTCTACATTGGGATATTTTGAAAATTTTTGAAATGTGAAGAAAATACTTGGAAGAATTTCATAGAAATTGATTTAAATGGATTTTAGTTATTGTAGGAAGCCTTGTTAGTAATATTTTGGAGTTTAGTTAAAACTTTTGTAAATTTCACAGATCGAGAAATGGCTCCACGACAAAAATGACCAATAGAATATGACGAAACCCGATTCATTAATGCGAGAGCACAAACTCGATATTTTCAAAATATACAAGCAAGAAAATGCATTCAAGATCGAGTTTTCAAGAATCCAGGAGGAGAAGTAGAGCGAGTTATAAAAGAGCAAGGATGGGAAAACTTTTGCTACATTACCAACAGAGCAGCCGTAGAAGTTGTGAAGGAATTCTATACAAATTTAACACGAGTCGAAGATGCCCGGTTAAGGTTAGAGGATTTTTTGTAGATTTCAATGCTGCTAGAATAAACGCTTATTATGAAGTTTGAGACACCTACATGAGTGAATATGAAACTTTTGGAACTATGGAAGGACCATTGGAAGAGGTGATCAACTTTCTCACTGATGGGAAAGGAGTCTGGAAGATAAAGCAGCGGGAACGGGTAAACTTCCCTCTTTCTATGCTAAATGCAACTTCTAGAGCGTGGCATTATTTTATTTGTTCTACTTTGTTACCTACCTACCACCATAGTGAGGTAACAAGAGATTGAGCAGTTCTGAATTTCTGTATTCAGAACCAGAAGAGTATTAATGTGGTAAATGTTATATATAAGAACATATTAGCCACTGCTAGAAATGAAAGTGGAGGAGGACTAGGACATCCTGGTCTTATCTATGCACTTTGCCAATTATCTGGGGTAGAGGCAAGAGATGATGAGGAATGGATAGAGCCTATGAAACCCCTTACTCGGGCTAATATAAAGAAATATGAATCCCACGAAGGATGGAGATCTAGGACAAGGGATTATGTACCGTCTTCGAGTAGAGATATACCCTCTACTAGTTATGAACCACCCCCTCGCACACCACTCCTACCCTTCAAGATCTGATGAATGAGTTAACCCTGAGTAGAAAGAGTTTTGAGTTATTTGGAGAAAATATGGAAAGAAGATTTGAGCATATAGATCAAAGGATCGGAGGCTTGGAGAGAAGACACAATTATGACAGCCAATATCTCCAACGACATTCAGAGTACGAGATTGCATACTATGAAGCTGAGCGTCGTTATAGGAGTGGTGATTTAGATGTTGTCTTTCCTGAGTGCCCCCGTTATTCACAGTACCAGCTTGCTCAGCCTTCTCAGCCTGGAGATCAGGGTGATGACATATTTTGGGATTTTAATGTAGAAGATTAGAGCTTTTATTTATTTTGTTTGGTTTGTTTAGATTTGTTGTTTTGCAAACTTTATTATCTCTGTGTGTAATATTTTAGTACTTTCTGTGGACTTTGGACTTGATATGTTGTTGTTTGCTTGAGCAGTGATATTAAATTTCTTATGTGTGTTAAATTAGTTGCAAATTTTTATATAAATAGGATGTTAGTCTTTCTTTAATGTATTGTTTAAATTTTAAGTGTATGTGTAGTAACAAATTAAGTTTTCTTTGTTATGTTTGATACTTATTTTAAAAAAATTTTCCATCCCTGTACTTTCTTTTTAAATATTATATGTGGAAGAATACTAATAGTACAGGTTCTGTAAGTAATGAAAAAGCCTGCAAAAATTTCAAAGAAAAGAAATACCTAAAGCTCAAAGGTATGATGAATTTTATTTATATACTTTCCCTTTTTCACTATGTACTATAGATATAAAAATTTAAGTTTGGGGGAGGTAAAAATACAAATTTAATTATTGAAATTGTTCTCAATATCTATTTTCAAAAATTATTATAAATGATTTTCTATAGTAGTTTTCAATTCAATAAATATGAGTTGCTTTATTTAATTGTTATATAAAGTTAAAGAAAATATTTCTAATAATTCAATTAATTAATAGAATAAGATATTTGGTTAAAAGGAATAAGAATATAGTAAACTATTTAAAGTAATGGAAACTATATTCTAAAATTGGAAATTCTTAAGTATATAGATGAAAAAGAAAGGATAGAAACTCAATGAAGTAAAACTTATGAAATATATATAAGCAAAGAAATATTTTAAGTTTCAAATTTAGGAAGAGAAGTTGAAGTTCAAAATTATTAATAGGTTATTCAGATATAGTAATCCTCACTTGAAAAAGAAAAGAAAATAAAAGAAAAGAAAAGAAAAAATATAAGTGAGGAGAAGCTTGAGGAGACGCCTTATCAAAAATTGGCTTCAATGGATTCAACCTAAAGGGTAAAACTTAATTATATTTCTAAACTTATATTTATGGATTAGTATTTTACTAAGTAGTGTTTTCTTGAATTTCTATCATCTAAATATCTTAAGTAATTTACTATTTTAAATATAGTCATTCCTGAAATAAATAGAAAGCTAGAAATCTTAGACCTGATAACTAAGTAATCTTATCTCTATAAAATTAATTTAAATTACTTAGAAATATTTCTATTTAACTTTATTATAATGTTATTTAAAATTAATTCATATATTATTTGAATTGAAAAATTCTATTATAGAAATCATTATTTTTATTTAGTATTAAAATTACTTGAGGACAAGTAATAATTAAGTTTGGGGATTTTGATCACGTAAAAATACATCAAGAAATTCATATCTATTTTTGATGAAATTGCACTTTAAAGAAAGGTATTTTCTTTATTTTATTGCGAGAATAAAGATTTATTAGTGATAGAAGCAAAAAGCATGAAATGGAGCAAATTTGGATCAAAAAGGAGGAAATTCATGCAAATATAACTACTTCGCCGACGGCGAGATCGTGAGGAGAAATTTCTGAAGGAATTATAACTACCTCACCGACAGCGAGCCCGATCCCGCCGACAGCAAGATCGTGCGGTTTGAAGACCTTCTAGAAGCCCCGCTGACGGCGAGGTCGTTTCCCGCCGACGGCGAGCTAGTTTAAAATGCATATACATTGAACCTGGACACTTTTTGAAGAGGTGTTTAAGCACCCCTTGGACCTTTGCCTACCTCTATAAATAGAGGCCAAATTCTAGAGTTTTGTGTGTTTCTTTTAAGTCTTCTGTGTGTCCATTTCTAGAGTCTTGAGTGTAATTTGTGTGAGTTTAATTTAGTTGAGTGTGTTTAGTGAGTTCATTAGTTTAATTGAGTGCTATTTAGTTGTTGTACTAGAAGGAAAAGCCAAAGGAACTTCAGGAGTCTCGCTGGGAAGGAAATTAAGATAAGTATCTTTATTTATTGTTGTTAACTTTAAATGAAATCCATGCTTTGTTTTATTCCCATGCATTCTGAGTAGTTTTCTTAGCCTTTCTCCTTGTTTATGAAAATTATGCGGATTGATGAAATTAAATAAAAGCACCTAATATAATATAAATAAATTGTGATAATTTTTACTTAAAACTTAATTTACTTTCAATCTGGCCAATTAAGTAGTTAAAATATGTTGAATTATCAACTATAGTAAAAATTACATCCAATATTCAGGGAAGTCAAAAGCCTTGGAAGGCGGGTGCAAATAAATAGGGAAATATTAATTATCGGGCGTAGAATTGGATATTTTAGTGTGACGAGACTAAAATACTCAATTTGATCCTACCTGTTTCGAGAGTCGAAGTGTAGATGTTAGACCTCGAGTGAGGGGAACGTGGGAGCTTTGAAGTGGCAGCTGGTATCCTCCCGACTCTAGCCGCGGATTCGATAATCAAACATAGGATTAGTCAATGTTCTTCGCACTCAGACCAAAGGGTAAAGAATAGGAATGCTCCTATTTGTCACAATACAATTTAAAATTCTATTTAAATTCATCATTTCACTTAATTTTCTAAAAACAAGGAGAAGGATACTTTTCTGAATTAATTAAATCAACTTATTTCAAGCATTAGTTTACTTAGTTAATTATAATTACTCTGAAATTCTGTTCACTTATTAGTAAGTAATTCCTTTAATTTTAAGTCGATAACAAATCGTTAAATAACTTCCCGTGGGATCGATAACCAGGACTCCACTAGAGCCCTGTATTACTTGATACGATACGTATACTTGCGTAGAATCCACATTATACATTAAATCATATATCTATATTTTAAGCGGGATCAAGTTTTTGGTGTCGTTGCTATAAACATAAATTGCATAAATATTAAAAGTGGGTCACACTAAATTTTCAAGTCAAGATCAATAAAGAGCTAGTTTTTCTTTCATTGCAGTTTGTACTTTGATGTTCGTGACAATAATACCTTTACTTATGTAAGAATTTATGAATTTATATTTAAATATTTATATTAATTATTGTAAAAGTCACAATTTCAAATGCAAGTATACGTATCGTTTCAAGTAATACAGGGCTCTATTGGAGTCCTGGTTATCGATCCCACAGGGAAGATTTTGAGAAAATTAAGAAATATTTTAGATTTTCTAAATTAAAATTAATTGTTATTTTTATTTATTTTCAAAATTCAGATTTTAAATTTAATAAATTTTTTACTAAATGTAAGTAAGTAGTAATTAAATAAAGTTTAATGCAAGTATAAATAAAACAACTTTCTTATTTTCAATTAATCCAAGATTTTAAGAATAATTATCATTTGAGGACAATTTAGATTATAGTATTGTGCCAAATAGAAGCATTCCTATTCTTTACCCTTTGGTCCAGGCATAAAGAATGTTGATTAATCTATAGATCGGTTCAAGATGTTTTATTAGTAGAATAGGTTAATCTAGGCTCACACTACTAGATGTCTAAGGGTGGCTATGGTCGGCCCTACCAGTGACCCATTCCCTTTCTATATATCAAATTATTAGAATTTAGTCTGTCACTCTAAAAACTAATTAATTCTACCCCCAATAAATCATATCTTCTTATTTATTTGCACTTCACCTTGAATAACCCACATAGAGACTTCAATTACCCAAGGATTCATGTGATATCTACTAGTTAAGAACTCATCTCCGAATAGGTCTCAAAATTCTCCAACAGGTTTTAACAATTTAAATAACCAGTTTATAAAGTAAACTAAGATCGGGTATTAATATCATCACAATTTTTATAAATATTTTAAGTTAAATTCTCCAACAAAATTCAATTATCTTATTATCTTTTCATAGTTGAAAGGAGAAAGAAAACTAACTACTCAGAACACATTGAATTTACACAACAAAACATATTTATAAAACTTTGAACCAAGTTATAAATACTTATCTGGAATGTTCCTTTAAGTGATCCACTGACTCCTACTGACTCCAATGCAATGATAAAAGACTTCAACATCAACAACACTAATAAACTCACACTTAAAACTCAAAATAAACTCACTAAATACTAAAGAAGGTGGCTCCCTAAAATTATTTTCAAGCATCGAGAGCTTTGGGTTGATTAGGTGCACATTTCTCTGTAGAATGGGCTCCTATTTATATAGCTTTGAATTTGACCAGGGGTTGCTAAAGGCACCTCTTCAAAATTCGTCCAAATACAATGTATCTTCTAGAAGGTAAATATCGCGCCTAAGCGCCGGAGTCCGTGACCAGGTCTTCGCACCTCTTCACTTTGGCTCGCACCTCTTCACGATTAAAACTGTTTTCCTGTGTCCAGATGCATTGTATCACATGTCCTATATATTAGGAGTAACTTCCAGTCTTCTAGAAGGTCTGATAACCGCTTAACACTGTCAAAATAACTGCCTAAAGTCGTCAAAAATCTTGCCTGTGTCTGTATCGAACTGGCGCTTAGGCGCCGGATTCTGGCGCATAGGCGCCAGGCCTTTAATTTCTACAACTTTGCTCTTTAAGCTCCATTTTTGCTCCTTTTTGCTCCTTTTTTCCTTTTTGAACTCTTTTTTTATCACCTACATCCAAAAACATAAAAATACCTTTCATTAAAGCATAATATCCTTAAGAATCGAATCATAAATAAGGCATAAAAAATGGGTATTTTTAAAGTTGATCATACTTCTAATTGCACTATAGATGAAAAGCTGCAAAATCATACGTTGATCCCAAATTATAACAACAAAGAATGATATAAAATAGAAAATGAAATTAAAATTCAAAATGAAATTAAAATTCAAAATGAAAATGAAATGAAAATAATAAACAAATGCAAACAAAAGATAAAGGATAAGATCAAGGAAAAGCAAATTCTTCTCGAACTCCCGAGTTCCTCACTCATTCTACGAATTTATGTTCTTCATAACGTCACTTCTCACAAATATGAAATAATCTCATAATTTTCTACAACTCTCTACGAATTCACACAAATTGCACAACTTCCACCCCGTTTAAATTCTACAAACTCTTTACAATCTCCCCCATAAATCTTAATAATTTTTTGCACTCCTTCCACAAATTCTCTGCATTCCCAAAATTTTGAGGTCGGTACCGAAATACTAATTCTCATTCCAAGGCTAATACCTAAATTCTAGTTCTCATCTCGGTGTATGTATCTAAATTCTAATTCCCTCGATCATCTATTAGGTTAGATGTGATTCCCTGGGCTTTCCTTTCTAATGTGATCCTCTTTCTGCCTCTTGAGTTGAATGTGATTCCCTGAGCTTTCCTTCCCAGGATTCCTTCAAATTCCTTAAATTTATGCTTCATATCCGAGAAATTTTCCACCATCCATAAAACTCGAGGATTGGTGCAAGGTCGTTTGATTCCTTCAAATCCTCTAAATTTCCAAATACTAGCCGAGAAATTTTTCGCCATCCATGAAATTCCAGTATCGAGACCAAGTCGTTTGATTCCTTTAAATTCCCTAAATTTTCTCATCCTATCCAGGATTTTTTCCACCATCCATAAAATTCCAGGATCAGTGCAAGGTCATATGATTCCTTCAAATTCCCTAAATTTCCACATTCTATCCGAGAAATTTTTCTCTATCCATGAAATTTCAGAATCAGTGCAAGGTCGTGTGATTCCTCAAATTCCCTAAATTTTTGCTTCCTATCTGAGAAATTTTTCGCCATCCATGAAATTCCAAAATCGGTGCAAGATCATATGATTCCTTCAAATTTCCTAAATTTCCCCATCATATCCGAGAAATTTTTTGCCATCCAAGAAATTCCAGAATCGGTGCAAGGTCATCCGATTCATTCAAATTCCTTATATTTCTGCTTCATGTCAGAGAAATGTTTCTCCATCCATGAAATTCCAGGATCAGTGCAAGGTCGCCCAATTCCTTCAAATTCCCTAAATTTCTACATACAATCCGAGAAATTTTCCTCCATCCATGAAATTCCAAGATCGGTGAAAGGTCGTCTGATTCCTTCAAATTCGATAAATTTCTACATCCTACCAGAGAAATTTTCTGTCATTCATTAAATTCCAGGATCGGTGTGAGGTTATCCGGTTCCTTTAAATTCCCTGAATTTCCACATCCTATCCTAGAAATTTTTCACCATTCATGAAATTCTAGGGTCGGTGCAAGGTCGTCTGATTCCTTTAAATTCCGAGATATTCCTGCATTGTATTCGAGAAAATTTCCACATTCATGAAATTTCAGGGTCAGTAAATAAATTTTGATTCCTTTCTTTCGAGATCAGCACTAAAATTTTGATTCTCATTCCCGAGGCTGGTACCGAAATTCCAATTCTCATCCTTTGGGATTAGTACCTAAGTTAAGATTCCCTTATTTCGAGATTAGTACCAAAATTTTGATTCTCATTTCCGAAACTGGTACCTAAATTTCAGTTCTCATTCTTTGGGGTCAGTACCTAAATTTTGATTCCCATCTTTCAAGATCAGTACCGAAATTTCGATTTTAATTTCTGATATTGGTACCTTTCAGGATCAATCCTCAAATTCTGATTCTCATTTTCGAGACTGGTACTTAAATTCATGTTCTTATCTATTGGGATCAGTACCTAAATTTTGATTCCCTTCAATTTGGAAATTTACTTAATGTTTCCATCCTGCCAATTTTAATTAATTAGGACTTATATTAGTATGACATAATAATACAAATAGCCTTGAAGATGTGAGGTTTTGTGTCGTACCAAACGACTACCTCGGAGTCCTAAGACCGGTTAGGGCTTAATTTACATAACATGATTATGCAAATGCCTAACAAAGAGTTGAGGATTTATGTTGCACTAAGCAAACTACCTCGAAATCCTGTGGCTTTGGTTGTTTAATTCTAATAAAGTTTTGCTGAAGTAAACTCAAGTTTTGCTGATGAAGATGGTCGTGCTGCCCGCTGTGCTCCAAGCTCCTTGTTGTTGTAGAGGTTTAGTTTTAGAAGTCATAATTCAGGAGATGAGAAAAGTATTTTGGTTTAGAGAAAATCTTAAAATCCAAGTGTCTTTTTTTAGTGTTTTAATTAAAACAAATCTTAAAGTTGATTAAACAGAACCGATTAAGATCCCACGGTTCCGTCATCCCGCACCGTTATTTTCATCGAATTCACTTAGTCCGTATGAATTTGCTAAACTCAACCGAATGAGTTCCACACTTTCATTTAGCACCATGGGAAATCCCGTTTGCAACAAGTGGGTTACATCATCCGAGGTATTCCCGATCATTCAACGAGACGTTTTAATTTAGTTGTGATTGTAGTTTTGTTGTTCCGTTTCGTGATTAAATTTCGAGTTGTTTTATATTTTGAAATGTCGTGGCGGTGAATTTTATCTTGCAGTCGACTTTTAATTTAGTTTTGGTTTTAGTTCAGTGGACTATCCTAAAGGTTTTGGTTTTCATGCAACAGATTGTTTATCATGCAAGAAAAATAAAGTACAAGTGCATGTAAGTAATATTGCAATAAAGTAACTGCAACAAAGTAAAAGCGTACCTGGAGGGTCTTCCCGTCATCCCAAGCTACACTTAAAACACATGTTAAGGCATTTAAATATTTCAACAAGTATCTAGGTAAAGCTAAGGGAGAGGTTTTGGTTGTCTACCAAAGTCCTAATCCTATAGCTAGTCATCTCCTATGACGTCTAGGTTCTTGTGTTTTAGTTTAAGGACGATTTTCTTCATCAAAGAAACATTTAAATTCAATTGTTCTTATAAACATCCTATCATATTGAGGAAAAGCTTAAGACTAGTCTTAAACATCTTTTCAATACCTCTAGGATTGTTTTAAGTCCAAGAGAATTTAATTATACAAGTGAATTTATCATCTAGGGGTTTAAGTTTTGTTTTCAGACAAGTGAATTAGGACATTTGAATATCCTATAAGTGAAGTAACGCTTCACTTGATACCCCATTTAAGAGTTATAATAATAAAAGCTTTAAAAGGGCAAATCAAATTATTAAGTATTTTAATGATTTAAACTTAATGAATTAATTTTAATTTTGACTTGATTATAAAAAATCAGTTTAAGTTTGGAATAGTGTTCAAATTATTTTAGATTTAATTCTTAATGATTTAATTTAGGTTTGTTGATAAATGATTTTGATTTAATTTAATTCAATTTAATTTAATTTTAATTTAATTTAATTTAATTTAATTTAATTTAATTGAATTTAATTTTAATTTAATTTAGTTTTAATTTAATTTAATTTTTAATTTAGTTTAATTTAATTTAATTTAATTTGATTTAATTTAATTTTAATTTTAATTTAATTTAATTTAATTTAATTTTCATTTAATTTAATTTTAATTTATTTTACTTTTAATTTAATTTAATTTGATTTTAATTTAATTTTAATTTTTAATTTAATTGAGATTATTCTTTTAACTTTTTAATTAAGACTTAAGTATTATTGAAGTGATTTATTTAGGGATTTTTTTAAAATTAAAGAATAAATGTCCTCTTAATAATATCCCTACTTTAATAATTCCAATTTCTTTTATTCTTCCAAAATTTCAATTAATTAATTAATTAAAGTTTTATTTTAATTATTTTTTTTTTGAAATGGTTAGTAGGTTTCTATCCTTAATCATTTAAGTTTAATCATCCAAAAATCAGTTTAAAATCAAATATTTTACCCTCCCCTTTTGATTAATCCTAAAATTTTAATTAAATGTTGAAATTTTTAATTACCATTTTGCCCATCAAGCTTAATAATTCTATAACTCACTAAATTAAGCTCAAATGAACTTGAAATTTTTATGTAATCTCACTCACATGTCAATTAAGACATTAGAGGAGAAAATGTGATTTTTCTGTATTTAATTTATTTAAGTAATTATTTTTAATGGAAAATAGGGGTTTTTAAGGAAAATTTAATAACATGACCAGGGAAATACTTCTGTCCTTGAGAAAAATATGGGATGTTCCTAATGACCAGAGGACCATTTGGGCCAATTTTGGTGATTTTTTGAACTATATTTTATTTATTAGAATTATTTTGAGTTTTGGAGTATTAATTAATTTTAAAATAAAATTAAATTTGAAAAAAAGATTTTATATTTTTCTTAAATCTCTCTGACCTCAAGGAGTTCAGAGAAACAAATTTTGCATTTTTTGATTTTTTTTGATTTATTAGAATTATTTTAATGAAAAGGTTGGAAAATACATTTTTTAATATTAAAAATTACATTAAGCCTTTAAAATTTAATATCTTATCCTAGGGACTTAAGAAAAATATTTGGTTTGTTCCTAAGTAATTAGAATTCAAAATGTGACATTTTGATGATTTTTAATATTTTTATGATTTTATTATTTTTTTAATTATTAAAAATATTATAAAATAATGATAAAAATCAATTTTTTTAGAAAATTACAATTTTAATTTTCCTAAGTTCCTCTAATATCAGAGAATCTCCAAAACCATTTTTGTGAATTTTTGAAAAGTATTTTGTGAGTTATGAATTTTTAAAGTTTAATTTTACCCATTTTGCTTAAGAGACTTAATCAACCCATTTGGTGGGTTAATCAAGTCCAATTGATTTCACTTTTTTATGAGATGTTCCTCTAATCCCAAAGATTATTGGAGAATTGTTTTTAAGTTAATTTGATGTGTAGTTAACCCTAATTAATTAAAATTCAATTTTGGGTATTTAGACCAATTAGGGTTATTCCAAGTGAATTAACTCAAAACTTATTTTTCCTAGGTTCCTCTGGTCATAAGAAACATCACCAAATTTTCCTAGAATTTATTTCTCAACATACTAATTATTGGAATTAAAATACTCAAAACAGTAACATGCAATTGAAAAATCAATAACTTCTTATAGAGATGGCCTCTGACCTTGGAAAATTCAGGGAATGTTCCCAAGTTCAGAGGCTTTAAAAACCCTATGGTCTCATGCCATGGTGAATTGTCTATGTGCATGGAGAATTGAAATAGTGCAAAGAGTCATTAAATCATTAAAAATAAAATACTAAATGAAATTAATTGATTTCTTTTCCACATTATTCTCCTCTGTTCACTGAGCAAGAGGGTATTTTTATTTTATTTTTAGGATTTTTCTACACAAAGTTATGGATTTTCTAAGTTCTGGTAATTAAATAAATCCATAAAATCCTATTTTTCTATTTATCCGAATCGGCGCCGCGTCATCCTTAGCATCTCCGAATAGCCACGCGGTGCTTTCTGGTTCGGGGCCGCCATCCGACTCAGCGCTCCAAGGGCCCGCGGTTCATGTACCATCGCGCTGTCCGGCTCGATCCCGACCGTCCGCTCGATACACGCTAGATCCGACGGCTCCTGGTCATCGTCTACGACTAGTGTACACCCGTGACCGTCCACACTAAAACCCTAAGAACTCACTCGATTCTCAACGGATTTTTGTGTTCTTATGCTCTATGGATTCGTCTTGAAGAGACGAACACATCCATATGGTAAACATG
The DNA here is from genome assembly GCA_022702705.1 of Papilionanthe hookeriana x Papilionanthe teres. NCBI lineage: Eukaryota > Viridiplantae > Streptophyta > Magnoliopsida > Asparagales > Orchidaceae > Papilionanthe > Papilionanthe hookeriana x Papilionanthe teres. The sequence goes on from CM040432.1 coordinate 4,238,656, forward strand.
CATTGAAATCGATTCATATCAAATGGAGAATCTCCGGGAGCTCGGGAGGAAGAGAGAGTTCATACCTTTGCTCGGAGAAGTGAAGCTTCAATCCGAGAGTCGTGTCACGTTCGATCGGGTCCAAGCAAGCTCCGGATGAAGTCCCTTGGCCCAGTGAATTGCTCAGGTACAAAAGTGACCACGGCCGATCACAAAGCTTGGAGGCCGGAGCAACCGGGTGGCTCGGAGAGGGGGCTTTCACCTGGGAACTTCTCCTCTTGGTCTGGTGAAGGTGTAGGACCAATCAATTTCGAGATTGGCTCACTGTAGTGAAGTGTCCTGTTTTTGGGTGGAATTTGGACTATGAATTTGAGCTCTGTTAATGGGGATTAGGGCAAATGGACACTGGAGATCAATTGCTCTAAGTGTGGAGAGTGGTATGGGACAATTTTGGCAGAGTTTCAGTAGGTTTGTTTTAGTACCTCCTCCATGGTCGAGAGAGGTGGTGTTTAAATAGGCATGGCTGGAGGGCCTCCCAGGGGGAGTTAGGGCTTGGGATCAGCTGCTCTATGCAAGAGAAGAACAGCCATGCTAGCCATTGGGCATGGGGCAGCTCAGCAGGGCAGAATTTGAAAACTTTGGCTCATTCTAAGGTCTCGGTCATGGTGTTTTCCGGCGGCCTGGTGGAAGGCCGGCCAGGATCAGGTCACCATTCTAGTCAGGAGGGTCAGAGCTGAAGGTTTGTGCAAGCAATTGGCCAATGCCATGTGTAAAGAGCTTGGATTTAAATGGCATGGGGGAGAGGCCATTTTGGCTTGATTTGGTCCAAGCCATGGTTTTGGGTTAGGTTCACCTCCCCATGACCTGGTTTTGGGTTGAAAAAAATCAGTTGGGTCAGCTAGGAAGGGGTGGTGAAGTCCCCATCCAAGGTGATGTGGTTAAACATGTTTTAGTGTGTAGCATGGAAGGGGTTAAAAATGCTTAATGAAGGATTAAGAAAGGGGGCCCTCCTTTTGCTACTTTGGGTATGGTCACATGTCAAACTCCCCATGGCTTCATATGGCTTGTAAATGGCTCATATTTGGCTCCATTTGGCTTTGGAAAAAGTTGGCTTTGTTTCATGAAAATGGCTTTTAAGGAATTTTGGTAATTTAGGGGTGATTTGATAGGATTTGGCATATGGCTTAGTTTAGAAAAATTTGATGGCTAATTTAGAACTTAGGGATGATTTTAATTGAGTGAGGATGTGATGAGATTGTAATGTGGGCCTTAGGATGGATTTGGACTTTTGAAATTATTTTAGGAATGGGCTTTTAGGAAGGTTTAAAAAGGTGGGCTTTATGCTTAAAAATAAATTTATGGATGGGATTTTTTTGTAAAAGTTTGGGCTAAGTAATTGTTGGATTTGGTTTAGGGATGTGTCATGAGTGATTTGAAGCAAGTTTGAGGTGATTTGGAATTGGATTGGGTCTAATTTGGGTCTCTTTGGTAATAGAGTCCAAATGGGTCAAAATGAGCTATCTTGAGCTAAAGTTGGGCTAATGTTGAAATTGATGTAAAATTAATGTTGGTAAATGTTTATGGGGGTGTTAAAAATAGGTTTCAACTTTGGTTGGGTTTTGATTTTGGGATTTCGGCCCATTTGGGTTAGGATTGGTTGTAGGCCCATTTAAGGAATTTTGGGTTTGGGTTGAAATTGAGTAAGGTTTGGGTCCAAATTTTGGGCAAATCATGTTAGTGTTTTGTTTGTGGGGATGCTAGGAAGGTTTTAGAAAAGATTTGGGTCAAATTGGGATTGAATTGGGTTGGTTTGATCATGGGTCAAAATTGGGCCTTAAGCTTTTAAAATGAAATTGGATTCAAATGCCAATCAAATTGGGCTTGAATTTGGTCTAGATTGATATTGGGGATATTGAATTGAAGTTTAGAATTGAATTGGACCAAAAATTGAGACCAATTGGGGTGATTTGGTTTGACATTGGGTTCATTTGAGTTTAAAATGGGCTAAATTGGGGGTTTTGGTAAATGTGGGGTAAATTGACAAAATTGGCCCATTGTGTAGTTAGACAAAATAAAATTGGGAAAATTTGAGATTTTCTGAAATTTTCTAGGAATTTTCTGAATTTTTGAATTTTTTGGGTCAAGAGGGGCATTTTGGTAATTTGGAGGGTATTGGGGGTATTTTTAGAAATTTTGGTATTTTTGGTCGGAGATGGTCAATTTTAGTGGGGGGAAAATGTTTAGGATTGATTCTGAGGACTTTTGGGTGATTTGGAGATTTTGGTGGGTTTGATGGGTGTAGGGTCCCCGGGGTCAAAAATTGAAATTTTGGAAGAATGAAGATTGATCAAATATGAGTGGAATGCAATCACTTTGGTTGAGCCATAAAGTCATATTAAGCCTATATGAGCCATGAGAGGACTCATTGGAGGCATTCACTATGTTGTTCCTAACCCTCTTAAGCAGGGGCTTAGGGGTTAAGGTCCATCCATATGAATTACCTACATGAGTCGTGGAGTCGAAGTTGGGTATGGGTGTGGTTTTAGGATTTGGATTGTGTGTGTGAGAGTGTAGAGTGTGAGTGTAGTGAGTGTGTAAGTCAACCCTCACTAGACCAGGCCACCCAGGGTAGTCCTAAGGCCAAAGAGTCCTATAAGGAACTCATCCTTTAAACCTCCACATTTGATCTCAACCCTCTAGGTGATTAGGGGTCTACAATCAAGCTTGTGGGGTTTGCAGGGAGACAAGAAGTGGTTTAAATTTCTAAGGGATGGGTCCCAATTCTAGTCCTCTAAGATAGTCAAAGGAAAAGCCTAAGGCTAGATCCTAAACACTAAAGAGGGAAGAGAAGACCTCATCAAAAATGAGGTCAACAAGGCTTCTCAATTTGAGAAGGATTTATAGATTTTGGTGTGAAAATGACAATAGAATGTTGAAAAAATTTAGTGGAATCCAAAATTATGCAAAAGTAAATGATAAAATTTGGGTCCTCTGTAGAAAAGAACTAACATGGAATGAGTTGATTAATCAACCACAATTTGATTATGTTGATTTTAAGCTCAAAGAAAAGGACTGTAAGGTCATCTTTATTAATGCTAAGAGCACCAATTCTGCTAGAGAGGAGTTATGGCAGAAGTTGATTGATATTGGCTCTACCATGAGGCAAAGCTAGGTTATTGGAGGGGATTTTAATTGCATTGCTAGTCCTATTGAAAAAATTGGAGACAGGGTTGTGGATCATTTTTCTAAGTAAAACATTAATAAATCTATCAAGGAAGCTAGTTTATTTGATTAAGGTTTCAAGGGTCTCCTTTTACTTGGTATAAGGGCAATATATATGAAAGGATAGAAAAAATGATGGTTAATCAACACGGAATTGAGAATTTTCTTTATTCAACTGTTAGACATCTTCCTATGACATGCTCTAATCATATATCTCTCTTATTGTTGATTATAGCTCCCATTTATCCTGTGAAATCTTTTTTCAAATATTTCAATGAGTGGTTTAAACGTCTTGAATTGCTTTGACTTATTCAGAAGGCACAGTTCACTTAGGCTACTAGAAACCATTGGCATAGACTTTGGAGTTTACATAAGAATGTTGCTAGAGAGCTAAAAAGATGGAATTGAGAGGTTTTTGGGGACAAAAAACTTAGAATTCAGCAGGCAAAAGAAGAGGCCAGCAGATTGGAAGAATCTGTCAGGGTGGGTAACTTTAATGATGATGAGCTATACGTGGAAAATGCAAACCTGTAGAAGGCAATCAGTTGGCAGAAAGACTTAGACAGAAAGCTTATGCTATTAAATTCAATGAGAGGGACATGAGCTGCAACTTTGTTCATGAATGTTTCAATTATAGAGGAAAGTCAGATTTCATTTTGAGAATTAAAGATGTTAATGGTTATTGAGTTACTCAGACTTAGGAAATTATTACTAGTGGTATCAACTACTACCAACATATCTTTACTCAACCTCCAAGTGTACTGACCAAACTTGACTCTCATATGTTTGTTAATAGTAACTAACTGTTGGTGATTTAAACCTCTCTTATCCCCTTCTAAAGAAGAAATTTGGAAAGCATTTAACTCTTCTGATAATAGTAGGACACTGGCTCTGATGGGTTTACAATAGATTTCTATAAAAAATGTTCGGAATCATTAAAAAGGAGACCATTTTGGTTGTTCAAAGTTCGTTTCTCTATGTTGCTCTTCCTATGTATGTTACCACATCCACCATAACCTTAATTGCTAAAGATAAATCCACAAAGCTAAGTGGGATAATTTTAGGCCTATCTGTCTCACCTTAGTTATCTCTAAGCTGATCAGCAAAATTATTGTAAATAAGTTATAGCCCAATTTACCTGCTCTTATATCACCCAACAAAGTAGCTTTCACTAAGAGGATGGGAATTACTGATAACATTCTTCTTATTCAATAAATATTAATTAATTTAGATAAGACTTATAAAAGGAGAAATTTGGTGATAAAAATAGATTTAATGAAGGCCTATGATACTATAAGCCAGCGCTTTATCATTGAAGTGCTAGTGGTCAGAGCTTTTAAGGCTGACATTTGTAATTTGGTTGAGAGAAGGCTCTGTGGTAATCTCTATACACTCTTGCTGAATGGTTGTTGACCTCATTTTTGATGAGGTCTTCTCTTTCCTCTTTAGTACTTAGGATCTAGCCTTAGGCTTTTCCTTTGACTATCTTAGAGGACTAGAAGTGGAACCCACCACTTAGAAATTCAAACCACTTCTAAACTCCCTGCAAACTCCACAAACTTGATTGTAAACCCCTAATCACTTAGAGGGTTGAAATCAAGTGTGGAAGTTTAAAGGATGAGTTCCTATATGACTCTTTAGCCTTAGGACTGCCCTGGGTGGCCTGGTCGCAGTGAAGGGCTGACTTACACACACACTACACTCATACAATATACTATCATACACCTCCTAAAACCACATCTATACCCAACTTAACTCCTTGACTCATGTAGGTGATTCACATGGATGGTTCTTAACCCCTAAGCCCTTGGCTAAGAGGGTTAGGAACAACATAGTGAATGCCTCAAATGAGTCCCTTCATGGCTCATTTGGGCTTGATATGGCTTCATGGCTCAACCAAAATGATTTCATTTCACCTACATTTACCCAATCTTCAATTTTCTAAATTTTCAAATTTTGACCCCCGGGACCCTACACACCCGCCTAGCCTACCCAAAATCCTTGAAATTAACCAAATTTTTCAAAAAAAAACTCCAAATACCAAAAATTCCTCAAAACCAATCCCAAACATTCTCACATTAGTCAAATTGATCATTCATAGCCAAAAATACCCAAAATTCCAAAAATACCTCCCAATACTCTCCAAATACCCAAAATGCCCCTCTTATCACAAAAATCCAAAAATTCAGAAAATTCCCAGAAAATTCCAAAAAATCCCAAATATTCGCAATTTCATTTTGTTCAACTACACCATGGGACAATTTTGTCAATTTACCCCACTTTTGTTAAAATCCCCAATTTGACCCATTTTAACCCAAAATAAACCCAATGTCAAACCAAACCTACCCAATTGACCCAAATTCTAGTCCAATTCAATTCTAAACTTCAATTCAACATCCCCAACACTAATCTAGATGAAATCCAAGTCCAATTTGATTGGCATTTTAATCCAATTTCACTTTTGACCTTAAAGCACAATTTGGACCCATGACCCAAACTTAGCCCAAACTAACCCAATTCAACTCCAATTAACCCTAAAACTTTTCTAAACCTTCCTTAACATCCCCACAAACAAAACACTAACATGATTTGCCCAAAATTTGGACCCAAACCCCACTCAAATTCAACCCAAAGCTAAAAGGCCCAATTTTGACCTAAAACCAAACCTAACCCAAATAAGCCCAAACCCCAAAATCAAAACCCAACCAAAGTCAAAAACTCTTTGAAACACTCCCATAAACATTTCCCAAAATTAATTTTACATCAATTTAAACCCTAGCCCAACATTGGCCCAAGTTAGCCCAATTTGACCTACATTGGCCCATTTACCAAAGAGGCCCAAATCCAACCCCATTCAAACCCAAATCACTCCAAACTCATTTCAAATCACTCATGACATGTCCCTAAACCAAACCCAACAATTATTTGGCCCAAAATTCTACAAAATTTCCATCCATGAATTCATTCTTATACCTAAAGGCCCATCCCTTCAGCCTTCCTAAAAGCCCATCAAAAATAATTTCAAAAGGCCCAAAGCCCACATGACAATCCTCTATCATCATCCATTTGATAAAACCATCTCCTAAGTTCTAAATTCATGATAAAATAAATCCAAATCAAGCCATATGACAAACCCATCAAATCACCCCTAAATTACCAAAATTTTTAAAACCTTTTTCTTGAAATTGGCCAAATTTTTCCCCAAGCCAAAGGTGAGCCATGAAGCCATGCATGAGCCCCATGGGAGCCATGAGAGCCATGGAATCTACTTTCCACCTCACCAAACCATTAATGGCAAGAGAGGGGATCCCTTTCTTAAACCCTCTTAAACCCTTTTTTACCTTAAGCATGTCACACACTAAACCATGCTTAGCCACCTCACCATGGATGGAGACCACACCATTTTCTCTTGGCCGACCCAAGTGACTCTTTTCAGCCCAAAATCAGGCCTCGGGTGGTGAACCTAGCCCAAAACCATGGGTTGACTCATTTGAACCCAAAATAGCCTTCCCCCATTCCATTTCAATTCAACTCCTTTACACATGTCCATGGCCAATTGATCGCACTAAGCCCCACCGACCTCCCTAACCTCGAGGGCGACTCGACCCTAGCCGGCCGACCACCACAGCCGCCGGAAACCACCAGGCCGAGAGCACCCATGTGAGCCAAAGTTTGGAATTCTCACTTGCTGAGCTGCCCCATACCCAATGGCCACCATGGTTGTTCTTCCCTTGACCTAAGCAGCTGATCCCAAGTCCTAAGCCCCCCTGGGAGGCCCTCCACCCTCTCCTATTTAAACACCACCTCCTCTCAGCCATGAGAGGTGCTAAACCAGACCTTACTGAAACCCTGCCAAAATTGCTCCAGACCACTCTCCACACTTAGAGCAGTTGATCCCCAGTGACAATTTGCCCTAATCCCCACCAACAGAGCTCAATTTCTCAGCCAAAATTCCACCCAAAAATAGGACATCTCCCAACTCTCCACCAAATTCAAATTAAACTCACCCACACCTGCACAAGGTCAAGTGAAGGAGTTCCCCAGCAAAAGCCCCTTCTCCAGGACACCCATCTGTTCCAGACTCCAAGCTTTGTAATTGGTTGTGGTCGAAATCATACCTGGACAATTCACCAGGCTAAGGGACTTCATCTGGAGCTTGCTTGGACCCAATCGAAGGTGACACAACTCTCAGATCGATGCTTCACTTCTCTGAGCAAAGGTTTGGACTCACTCTTCTTCCCGAGCTTACAGAGATTCTCTATTTAATTTGAGTCAATTTCAATACATGTTTACCATATGGATGTGTTCGTCTCCTCAAGACGAATCCATAGAGCATAAGAACACGAAAATCCATCGAGAATCGAGTGAGAAATTAGGGTTAGAAGGTTGACAACACAGGTGCACACCGGCCGTAGATGATGACCTGGAGCCGTCTGATCGAGCGTGTATCAAGCGGAAGGTCCGGATTGAGCCGGACGGCCGCGATGGTACGTGAACCGCGGGGCCCTGCAGCGCCGAGTCGATGGCCGCGCCGAATCGGGAGACGACGCGCGTGCTTTCGGAGTCGCTCGAGGCTGAGCTGGCGCCGTGTCACTTAAGTAGGAAATTAGGCTATTTTTGATTTATTTAATTCCCTAAACTTCAAAAATACATAACTTTGTGTAGGAATCAGAAAAATAAAATAAAAATACCCTCTTGCTCAGTGAACAGAGGAGAATAATGTGGAAAAGAAATCATTTAATTTCATCAAGTATTTTATTTTTAATTATTTATTTACTCTCTGCACTATTTCAATTCTCCATGCATGAATACAATTCACCATGGCATGAGACCATAGGGCTTTTGAAGCCTCCGAATTTGGGAACATTCCTCGAATTTTCCAAAGTCGAGGCCACTCCTATAAAGAGTTATTGATTTTTCAATTCTAGGTCACTATTCGAGTATTTTAATTCTAATAATTAGCATGTTGTGAAATAAATTCTAGGAAAATTTGGTGATGTTTCTTATGACCGGAGGACCCTAGTGGAAAATGGTTTTGAGTTAACTCACTTGTAATAACCCTAATTGGCTTAAACACCCAAAATGAAGCTTTAATTAATTAGAGCTAATCATACATCAAATTGACTTGAAATCAATTCTCCACTGACCTTTAGGATCAGGGGAACTCACCATAAAAGTTTGAAGTCAATTGGACTTGGTTAGCCCTATCAAATGGGTTGATTAAGCCATTTAGCCAAACCTAAACTTTAAAAATTCATAACTTTCAAAATACTTTTCAAAAATTCACCGAATTAGTTTTGGAGCTATCTGATATCAGAGGGAATTTAAGAAAATTAAAATTGTAATTTTCCAAAAAAGTTAATTTTTTGCATTATTTTAATATTTTTAATAATTAAAAAATAATAAAAATCACAAAACTAATAAAATTCACCAAAATGTCACATTTTAAATTTTAATCACTTAGGAACAAACCCCATATTTTTCTTAAGTCTCTATGATGAGATATTAAATTTTAAAGCCCTAAGGTAATTTTAAAATTAAAAAAATGTATTTTCTAGCATTTCCACTAAAATAATTCTAATAAATCAAAAAAAATCAGAAAATTATAAAAATTAGTTCTCTAGTTTCCTTGATATCAGAGAGATTTTTGAAAAATATAAAATTCATTTTTCAACCTTTATTTTATTTTTAAATTAATTAATACTCCAAAACTCAAAATAATTATAATAAAAAAAATATAATTCAAAAAATCACCAAAATTGGTCCAAGTGGTCCTCTGGTCATTAGAAATTTCCCATAATTGTTTTAAGGATACAAACTTTCCCTTGGTCATGTTATCAAATTTTCCTTGAAAATTCTTATTTTCCACCAAAAATAATTATATAAATAAATTAAATACAGAAAAAATCACATTTTCTCCTCTAATGTCTTGATTGACATATGAGTGAAGTCACATAAAAATTTCAAATTCATTTAAGCTCAATTTAGTGAGTTATGAAATTAGTAAGTTTAAAGGGCAAAATAAGTAATTAAAGTTTTAACCTATAATTAAAAATTTTAGGTTTAATTAAAAGGGTGGGTAAAATATTTGATACTAAGTTGATTTTGGATGTTTGAAACTTAGGTAATTAAAGGGTAGAAACCTACCAAATAATTTGAAAATAATTAAAATAAACCTTAATTAAATAATTGTTTAAACTTGGAAGAATAATAAAAAAAATTAGAATTATTAAAATAGGAATATTATTAGGAAGAAATTTATTCTTTAATCTAAGAATCCCTAAATCAATCACCTCAATAATATTTAATTCCTAATTAAAATAATAATTCAAATTAACAATTTAAAGTACTAAAAGACTTAATCATTAAATTAAATTGAAAATTAAAACATTTAAATTAAATCCTTTTAAAATTTCAATTAAATCAATACTTTAACAATTAAAATTAAATCATCCCTAAAGCATAAAAAAAAATAATAATAAAATATTAAATTAAAATTAAAAAATAATAATAAAATTAAATTAAAATTTAAATTTAAATTAAAATTAAAAATAAAACCAAATTAAGATTTAAATTAAAATTAAAATTAAAATTAAATTAAATTAAATTAAATCACATTAAATTAAATCAAAACATATTAAATTAAATTAAATTAAATTAAAATAATAAAATCAAGTTAAAATAAAATTAAAATTAAATTAAATTAACAAAATTAAATTAAAATTAAAACTAAACCAAACCAAATTAAATTAAAATTAAATTAAATTGAATTAAATATGACATCACTTAAGACATAAAGAATTCAAAAATAAATCTAAAACAACTTGAACACTATTCCAAATTTAAACCCATTAATTAAAATTAAGTCGAATCACAAACCACTTGAGTATCGATTTGCCCTCAAAAGCTCTTATTGTCATAACTCCTAAATGAAGTGTTAAGTGAAGTATTACTTCACTCATAGGATATTCAAATGTCCTAGTTCACCGAGCAAGATAACAAAACTTGAACTCCTCGATGATTGATTCATTGTATAATTAAATTCTCTTGGACTTAAAATAATCCTAGAAGTATTGAAAAGATGTTTAAGATTCGTCTTAAGTACTTCCTCAGTACAATAGGTTGTTTATAAGAACAATTGAACTTAATTGTTCTTTGATGAAGAAAATCATCCTCAAACCAAAACACAAGAACCTAGACGTCATAGGAGATGACTAGCTATAGGATTAGGAACTTGGTAGAAAACCATAACCCTTCTCTTAGCTTTACTTAGGAACTTGCTTTAAATGCTTAAATATTCTAAATTGTGTTTAAGTGCGACTTGGGATGACGGGAAGACCCTCCAGGTACGCTTTTATTTTATTGCAATTTACCGTCTTGCAATTTACTTTATTGCAAATGTACTTACTTTTCTTGCATGATAAACAACTGTTGCATGAAAACCCACACCTTTAGGATAGTCCCTAAAACTGAAACCAAAACTAAATTAAAAGTCATTACAAGATAAAATTCACCGCCACAACATTTCAAAATATAAAACAACTCAAAATTTAATCACAAAACGTAATACAAAACTACAATTACAACTAAATTAAAACGTCTTGTTGGATGATAGGGAATACCTCGGATGATGTAACCTACGTGTTGCTAACGGGATTTCCCACGGTCTAAATGAAAGTGTGGAACTCATTTAGTTGAGTTTAGCAAATTCATCTGGACTAAGTGAATCCTATAAAAATAACGATGCGGGAAGGATGGAACTCGTGGGATCTTAACCGGTGTTGTTATAATCAACTTTAAGATTTGTTTTAATTAAAACATAAAAAACACTTGGACTTTAAGATTTCTAAAACCAAACTCCTCTCTTCTCTTTTGATTACAATTTTCTAAAACTAAGCCCTCTGCAACAACAAGGAGCTCGGAGCATGGTGGGCAGCACGGCCATCGTCATCAGCAAAACCTGAGTCTACTTCAGCAAAACTTTCTTAGAATTAAATAACCAAACCATAGGATTTCGAGATAGTTTTCCTAGTGCAACATAAATCCTCAACCTTTTGTTAGGCATTTGCATTGCAAATTAAGCCCTAACCGGTCTTAGGACTCGGAGGTAGTTGTTTGATACGACATAAACCCTCACATCTTTGAGGCTATTTTATGATCATGTCATACGAACATAAGTCCTAATTAATTAAAATTGGCAAGATCAGAACATTAAATAAACATTAGGACTTTCCTAAATTCAAGCCAAACAATAGGATAGTCGGGAAATTACCGAAGTTCGCTTCTAATCTGTAATTTCTCCTACCTTTCTTCCTTTGAATTCTCAAAACAAAATGTTCCAAATTTGATCCATTCCCTATTGAAATTCTAAAATTCAATCCCTTGAAAACTTAAACTTTGAGATTCTTGAGAGCAGAACTACTGATTATTATCGAGAGTTTTCTTAAAGTGATTCTCGTCACTTAAGATGTAATTAACTATAGGGGCTTGCCCTTATAGGGAATTTTAAGAACCCAGGTAATATAAACCCTGCTTGATTCATTTATATTAAGCAGGAGAATTTGTCGGCTTATAAAATTGGTTCGCAGACCAAACGGATGTCACAAATCTTCTAGTTTATTTAATCGAGCCCCATCACCAAACAGTGTGTCTATTCTTCTGGATAGATACACGGTTTGTGATGCGGTGCTCGTTTATATAAACTATCTGGGATGTGAGGTCGGTTTGATTTCATATCTTAAAAATTATTTTCAAAATGAAATACTACTTTCTAAATCATATATATATATATATATATTTAAATTAAAATTAAAATCTAAAATTCGCCGACAATTTCTGTTAGGCGACCCCCTTTTCAAAATAAAACACATAACTTAAAAATATGCCGACAATGGTCAAACTCATGGGTTCTTCGAATCCAATAGAGGTATTAAGTAGGGTGATCATTTGTCTCCCACTATATTTATTTTGGCTTTTAATTACTTTTGAAGGGTGATTAATCAGTCACAAAATTAACATCCTATACAAGATAGTTCCATAGGTCAAGCTGTTTTAGTCAGGCATCTTGCATATGCTGATGATGTTATTCTTTTAAATAATTTTAGCAAACATGCAGTCAAGATAACCTACAAAACTATTATGCAATTTCAGGATGTTTGTGGTATGCAGTTTAATAATAAAAATGGATCAAATATTTTGTGACAGCAAAGTGACTATTTCCACCAAGCTATGGATTAAAGATTTCACTAATTTTAACCATGATTATCTTCCTCTCAAGTTCTTGGGAGCTTAATTGATTAAGGACTGGAAGAAATAGATACAATTTGATAATGTGGTGGAGATGATTCAAAACTAAATTAATTGTTAGACTACTTCTTTTTCATTAAATGGTGGTAAGATCACACTTCTTAAGAGTATACTTACTTCTCCTCAACTTTATATAAATTAAATTTTGAAAATGGAAAAAAGCACATAGAAGCTACTGGAAAGATCTTTTAACAAGTTTTTATGGGTTGGCCACAATAAACAACTACATTGGACTAACTGGAAGAAACTATGTAAGCCATTATCAGCTAATGGGATTGGTTTTAGAAGTTTTCAACACCTTAATAAGAGCAACTTCTGTAAACTCTAGATTAGATTTAGGTCACATGATACTTTGTGGTATAAATACATGCTAGACAAGTACTGTTTAGGTATTCACCCATCTATAGTTCAGAAAAAAGCTAGTGATTCTAGGGCCCAGATAAATATGCTAAAAGTTAGAGATCAAGATGAGGATTACTTTGTTTGGGAAATTGTGGATGGTAAAGTAGAATTTTTTTGGATAACTTTATGTTGGATGGTACACTATCTTCTTATAATCTGAATGGTGAGTGTTTCCCTTTGATGGTATCTGATTGTTGGTTGGAGAGCTAGTGGGATTTAAACCTGCTATACTCCTTGGCTGATCAGAATATGGCTAAACATATTGCTAATGCTAACATTAACACAGATCTTAGGGATAGACTAGTGACTATGAATCTTAATAACACTTCTCTTAAAAAGTATATTTTCAGGAGAAGTATGGCTAACAACAAATTTTCTAGTGTAAGGTTATTTGGAAAAAATCTTAACTCCTTCTATGTCCTTTTTTGTTGGAGATTTTTCCATAAGATGTTTCCCACTGATGATTTACTAAAGCTAAAAGGATTAATTTTACCATCCTGCCGCTTGCTGTGTAGATTTGAAGAGGAGAGTTTAAATCTCTTATTCATAACTTGGAAATTTACTTTGAATGTTTGGAGGCAGATTAGTAATCTTCTGTGAATTTAGAATCCATAATTGAATTGGATAGATACGATAACCTACTGGAAGAATATGAAACTTTATAAACATGAGAACATCCCAAGTATTCTATTTTGGTTTATTTGGATGGCAAGAAACATAACTAGACATGCAAATATAATTGTAACAGTGTCAGATGTGATGGCTAAAATAATGGCATATATTATTAAGCTTTTTCAGATCAGCAACTATCCTGGTTTGAATAGTTCTATCTTTAATACAGGGAACTCACCTCAGAATAAAATACAACAATGCAACCATTTCATTCAACAAGTATGTTGGAGGAATCCTGCCTCTCCTTATATCAATGTTAATGTTGATTGGAGATTAAAAAATTGTGCTGATGATATTGGTGGTGTCTTCAAAGAAGACATAGGTTCTTGTTTACTCTTTTTCATTCCTCCTGTTGTGTTGACAATGCTTTGAAAGCTTAATTGAATGTTATTGGTGCGACACTGAGGATTGCTATGGAAAGCTCTTCATATGAAACTAGATTTCCTCTTTATTGTGTTGAAGCTTAAGGGGAAACTTCCTATCCCCTGGAGGATTATTTACTTGGTTAAGAAGATCAAAGCTGCTGCAACCAACCTCAACAACATTAGAGTTTTATTCAAAGGGAAGGTAATCAACATGCTAACTTGCTAGCTAGGATAGGCATTACCTGTGATAATGTCTTACTCAATACCTCACCTCCTTCCGCATTAAAAATACTATTGCATGGTGATAGTTTAGATTTACCATATTTGAGATGCAAAACTATGTAACCTTTTGTGCTGTGTTATAAAATGACACATTTTGGTTAATATACATATATATATATATATATATATATATATATATATATATATATATATATATATATATATATATATATATATATATATATATATATATATATTTTGAAAGAAAGGAGCAAACACTTGCTCCCTACATGTTAATCAAATTGATAAGCCAGAGTCTACCCCAGTGGGGAGGTGACATTTACAAGAGAACACTACACTACCCAAAAATATAAAAACTTATACATGTCTTGCTATGGCAGTATACCCAAAAAACCAAAAAACCAACATAAATGAGAAACCAAAGCAGCAGCATCAGTCCTCTATAATTCTGAAATGGGGTGCCTGGAAAATATTTGCTTCCAAAAGAAAAGACAAGTTGAGGGGTGGAGACTTTGAGATTTTTACTTCTGTTCGGTGATGGCAGATTGAGCTAGCCATCTTGTCGGCCTATTACCTTCCTTATGGATGAAGTCGAAGTAAACAACAATTTGATGAGTGAGAGTCTTGATTCTTTTAATCCATTGAGAGTGGTGCCGTGGTGGTGCCATAGCATCGTTGCATATACTGAATAACAGAGATGGAGTCACCCTCCAAAGTTATGTTGGCCCAATGATTATATGAAGCAATGTAGACGGCCCAGAAAACTGCTGCCAAATCAGCTTCAAGTGGATCAGCAGCCAACATAGGTGACTGAAAATAACTGATGCACTTACCTTTATGGTTCCCGAAAATGCCTCCAATACCGGCAACCCGATCACCGAAAGCACCATCGGTGTTCACTTTAATTGTGGGGTGGGTAGGAGTCTTCCAATAGATGAGAATGATTTTGGCTTTACTCCGGTGGTCGGGGATGGGGGTGCTAAGTATGCTCGGGAAAATGTTTATTAGTGATCGGCTTGGAAATGAAGGATTGACGAGTTGGCAACAACCAACTCAGCTCTGCGGACCCTCCCATCAAACTTCAGCCCATTCCTATGCATCCAAATGAACCAAGCCACAATGAAAGGAATGCAACCCACCTTGGTCTTCTCGCCAAGATTCCCGACATTGCGCATCCCGCCAATCCAAGCAATAAAGTGGGAAAATTGAAATGATTCAAGACACCATTCCATACTTTTTGAGCAAAAGGGCGAGGAGAAGAAAAGGTGTTGAACAGTCTCGGCATGACACCGACATAAATAACATTTGGAGGGTCCTCTCGAGCCTTTTAACTCGAGGATGTCATCCGTGGGTATGTAGTTGTGAAACACTCTCCATATCATAAAGGACATAGAGGGGGTGAGATATTTGTTCCAAATTATCTTTCCCTGAACTTGCGAGAGACCGCTTATAAATCTTTTGATAGATGTGTTTGGTGAGTGTATGCTTCCTAGCCGAATTCCGGATAATTCACGTCGGGGAGTGATTTGTCAAACCGAATATTTGCAATTTGGCCGATCGAATCCTCTTCCAGGAATTGTTGAAGTTTGGGAATGGACCAACTGTCCCCTTCCCGACAAGAAGCCACCGGAAAAAAGTTTTAACGAGTGTTGGGTAAGGCCACCAACATCTCTTCGAGACACCACTTATCATGCCAAAAGAAATATCCCCTTTTCCCAGCTCCCACAGGAAAAGAGATTCAGACAACTTCTCTATGCCTCACCATATGCTTCCATATCCTCGAACCGCCGCTTTGCCGCAGGCATTATTGGGGTGAGTGTCCTTGCAATATTTACCTTTCAAGAACCGAGCCCGGAGAGACTTCGTTGCTCGAAGAGGATCCAAAGCTTGCAAAAGTTCACTTTCGCGAGATGCTTCGATCCTTTAAAACCCGTGACCCCGGTCTCCGGAGGTTTAGCCAGCTTTTGCCAACTAGCCCAGTGGAATTGTTTCCTTTGCCCGGACCAAAGGAACCCGTTGAAAATTCTCTCAATCTGGATTCTTGAACTCTTCTTCATGCGAGGTCATTTGAAGTACATAGGAGGGGAATGTGGTTAGAATGCTAGCAAGGAGAGTGACTCTCCCACCGGAAGAAAGGTAGGAGTTGACCCAGTTGGATAGTTGTGTATTAAGTTTCCCAATGATATCATCAAACTCCACCGCTTTGATCTCCCTTTGATAAGTCGTACTCCAAGATATTTCGGAGGTAGATGGGCTCTATAGAAACCAGAGTGAAGTGAGTGATCCACCGAGTATTGGTAGCAGTAATGCTCTTGGGGCGGACCACCTCACATTTGGAGTGGTTGAAATGGAGGCCGGAAATTTGTTGAAATTGGGACAAGCATTCATAAACTCTTTTAACAACGAGGTTTGGATGCCCTGGAGAAAAGCATGACATCATCTGCATACATCAAATGTGATATAACCAGGTTGGACTTGTGGTGATATCTGGCATAAAGGAAGGGTTTGACCTTGGATTCCAGCAACTTAGAGAAGTAATCCATGACTATGATGAAAATGGTGGGAGATAAGGGATCCCCTTGTTTTAGACCCCTGTAGCTTGGAAACCTCCCCAGCGAATTACCATTAATGAGAACTCGAATGATGATTGTGTTGTAACCATCTTTTGATTAGATGGCAGAAACCGTGGTTAAAACCTTTGGCATGCGAGCACTCGAAGGATGAAGTTCCGATCAATAGTATCATAAGCTTTCTTTATATCAAGTTTATAGATAATATTTCCCCTCTACAAGGTCTCGTCCAAATCCAACGAACAGCTCTTGGGCAAGGAGGACATTATCGGTGATGGAACGACCTTTGACAAATGCAGATTGGTTGGGACTTATAATTTTTTCCAGGGAGAGGTCGAAGTCTTCCCACTAGGATTTTACTTATGATTTTGCTAATAACAGGTCGTGAGGCTAATGGGTCCGTACCGATTCCATGTCTTAGGAGCATTAGTTTTGGGTAGGAGTACTATATTGGAAGCATGGAAGTATTCGGTAAATCGGTGCCCCGAAAGAAACTCGAACGAAGCAGTAGTAACATCCCCTTTACAAATATCCCAAGTCTTTTTATAAAAATCAGCAGTATAGCCATCAGGTCCTGCTACTTTAGAACTGTCAATGGAGCTGAGAGCAACCCAGATCTCCTCCTGGGAAGGAGAGTCAGAAAGATTTATGTTAGTGAATTGATGATCATCCCCGAATAGATTCGTCATCAATGGTAGGTCCGGGAGTAGGGGAGTAAGTAAGGAGTTTGTGAAAATACTTAACGAGCATCCTCAGCAATTTCGGATTCCTCCCTAGCGTGAACCCCCAGTCGGATTCTCGTAGAGTGGATAGCATTACACTTTCTTCGTATTTAATCCAAGCATGGTAAAATTTTGTATTTCTATCTCCTTCTTTGAATTTAATACTAGCGACCTTCTCGCCTCAAGCAAGCTGGTCTTGCCAAGTGAGTAAAGTAAGTAGGTGTTCTTGAGCAGCTATGAAAGAACCATATTTGGAATCATCGATCCGAGAGGCAACTTCCAAAGCGACAGCTTTCCTCCTCGGCCTTGGTGACACCTTGGAAGATATCCCCAATACTTTCCCGAGCTCCATTTTCCGAGCACACCTGCAATTTTTACTTGAAGTAGCTTGAGTTTGATGAAAGGGTTGGGATGAGAGCACCCGACCCAGGTGGTCGAAATAATGGACTTAAAACCGTGATGTGAAGCCCAAAAATTCAAGTATCCGAAAGGAGTGGGAGTGGTTTGTTGAGATGGTGTGGTGATGGAAACAAGGAGTGGTCTATGGTCGGACCCCGCAAAATTCGGATGTTTTATTGTGGTGTAGAGGAAATTTTGATGCCGAGCACCGTTAGCCGTGAACCTATCCAACCTTTCCCATATCTTTCCTCTTCATATATATATATATATATATATATATATATATATATATATATATATATATATATATATATATATATATATATATATATATATGGATGGCATTTTCTCGCTATACTAGGGCTTTTCTCTTTCTCAACGATTCTATGGAGTTTTGCATAGTTTCCATTGAAATCTTCATTTCCTTGCGATGGCTTTGGACTAAACTTTTTTTGAAGCCCTTAATGGCGACAAGACTTCTATTACTCCTAAATTGTGTATGTTCTCGCAATCATTTCACGATGCTATGTCGTTTAGTGATGATTATAGTTTCATTAAGAAGGCCGCCCAAGAAAATGGCAATTCTGACGCTAAATGCAATCTTCTTACTTCTTCTTGTCATCTTGCTTTGGTCGATAAATTTCTATATGGCCTTCCCAAGCTTGAGGTTATTCATAAGGAATTCAAGGTAATGCACAAAATTGGGCTATTGGATGGGCGGCATATACTTATTAAACTTACCAATGATTAAGATTACACACATTTATTTACTAGGAGATTAGTCTGGATTGATAACCATGTGATGAAAATTCTGAAGTGGATTGTGGACTTCGACCCACAGACTAAACCCCGAACCATTCTAGTCTAGATTTGCTTTCCAGGTCTGAAATTTCATATTTTTTACTCTATCCCCGCTATCTATGGTAAGCCTCTCAAAATGGAAATTACTACTTTTAATCTTCCTTAACCTTCAGAAGCCAAGGTGCTTGTTGAAGGTGACATTACTTGCTTGCTCCTTAAGACATTTGGATTGGTTCGTAGCACCAAGGCTATTGGCAAAAGGATAGTTATTGAACAATATCCTCTTTATTGCTCCTATTGTCATATGTTTGGCCACTCTAACTCTCATTGTCGCCACTTACATTCTCATTTAAAATAAAGAAAAATAGTGCCCCTTCTAAGGCCCCTCCTCCTTTAGTGGGTGGTCTGGGGTGATGATACTTTGGTGGGTCAATAGAAAGCTCTCTCTGTTCTGTGTTGACCCATACTTGGAAGATGATTCCGATATGAATAATACTAATGTGTCTTTGCAGGATGTTGCTGGAGCTGGTCTAAATTTCAAATATAATGTAGCAACCACTCAATTAAAAATGTAGCTTATTCAAAAATCAAAAAGGGGGGGGAGGGGGGAAGTGGAAAAATGAACTTCTACATCTTAATGAGAGGAACTTCATTATTGGGAATTACTATTTTGATGGGGATCGTAGCACCGCCCACACCGGAACTTCTAGGAGGCGTGGGTTTAATCATCATGTTTAACATTATCATCTAGAATATTAGGGGAGTAGTTGACCCCTGTTTCCTTAATAGACTTAAATATTTATGTTAGGTTCATAAGATTTTATCCTTGCCATTATAGAATCTTTAGTCTCTAGATTTAGAAAAATTTCAAAGAGAATTTAAGCACTACCACCACTACTTGAATAAAACTAATAAAATCTGGTTCTTTTGGAAACCTAGTGTTAGCTTATTGACAAGCCTAAAATATATAAGATTTTTGCTATATGATTTTACTCATTTTTTATGATATTACACTTTAAAGGAAGGTATTTTGTATGTTTTTTGGTTTTAGATACAAGAAATGGTGATTGAAGCAAAAACAAACAAAAACGGTGCAATTTGGAGCAAAAACGAGCAAGAAATGAAATTCTGCCCTGACACCTTTCGATAAGTCTTTCGATGCTTAATCTCTTTTACACTTCTTGCATATTTTTGAATGAGATTACATTTTAAATAAATATTTTTTTATGTTTATTTTGTAGGGTTATCTGTTAGGAACGCAACGCAACTGATATGAGGCCAAACGGAGCTAAAACGGAGCCAAACGAAGCCAAACGGTGGAGCTGCGCAGAGCCTGCCAGGCTTCGGCGCCCTCGAGCTCGCTGAAGGAGGGATTTTCCCGTGAAGGCCGAAAATTGTCCGAAAAGCTCGCTGACAGCGACCTTGAACCTGTCGACAGCGCCCAGGAAGGTTCTTGACCGACTTTTGGCGGTTTTTGGCCGAAATTCGAGGTATTTGGACGTTTTTTCGAAGGGGTGCTTAAGGGGACTCTTAGAAATTCGTCCACACTCTTTAAATTAGTGAATTTAGGAGGAGAAAAGGAGAGAAAAAAGGAGAAAAATGTTAGGAAAATCTTGGAGAATTTTTAGGATTCTTAGATTAAGAGTAGAAATGTAGATTTCTACCCTTTTGGAGAGATTGGAGAGGAGATTTTGAGAGAATTTGTAAGGGATTACACTAGCATTGCATGGATCGACGGGAGACTTTATGGGAGAGATCTTCATCTTTCTTTCAAAAGGAATAAACTAAGTATTGTTCTTCATTATCTTATGATTTTGTAAACACTTACATAGTGGATTTACTTTGGTTTAATGAAGTTTTCGTTGTGTTTTTTTCGTGCTTTGTGATGTATCTTTCTTACTCTTTCTTCTTCTTTGAAAATAGTGGCATAAGAAAATTATATCATTGTTTCTATTCTACTTTTCTTTTGCAATGAGTAGGATTCATGATTAGGATATTGGGATGCTTGCTAAAAGATGTTCTAATTATAAATGTGATAGTTTTTACTTACACTTCATTTACATTACAATAAGGGATCGTTGTATTATTAAAATTTGTTGTAATTGCATTGTCTCGAATGGGCAGTGTAATTCTCAACAAAGTGGAACCACATTCAATGTCCGTAAATGAATTGCGTAATTCATTGGGATTGAATGCAAATAAATAGGGAAATAACAATAATCGGACGTAGAATTGGAGATTTTAGAGTGACAGGCTAAAATTCTCAATTCGGTCCTATCGTTTAGGTGCTGAAGTGTAGATGTTAGCCCTCGGGTGAGGGGAATGTGGGAGCTCCGAAGTGAGAGCCGGTATCCTCCCAGCCTAGCTGCAGATTCAGTAAACAAGCATAGGATTAGTCAATGTTCTTTATGTCTGGACCAAAGGGTAAAAAATAGAATTGCTCCTATTTGGCACATATAATATTTAATGCATCTCAATCTTATACATTATCTATTTCATTACATAAGAATTGTAGTTTTTAGTATCTCAAATTTCTCCAAACCAACTCATCCAAAAAGGGTTATCTTTAGAATTATTATTTGCATTTAGTTATAGTTACTATCTTTAGATTTAACACTCGCATTTATGAGTAGTTGCTAGATAAAACACAATTTTAATCGACATTCCAAACTAAGGACTATTAGTAGTAGACTAGAATTTGACTAAAGACCTCTTACTTCACTTCCTCGTGGGATCGATACCGGGATTTTTAAAGAAAACTCTATATTACTTGAAGCGATACGTATGCTTGCATAGTACCCCTAGTGTGTAAAATATTTTCTAATTTTTTATATCTTTTAAGATTTTGCACACTAGCCGCTATTTATAAATTGGGTCAAGTTTTTTGTCATTTTTTAGAAGTTAATTTATTGTGTAATTGTGGTTCGGGTCATTTATCTATTGTCATTAATGAGGAACAATTTGTACTTTGTTCTTTCAAAATGAAGAACTTTCAAAGCTAGGCCACTTCTGTTTTTACTAGTTGTTCTCATCAAGATAATTTTTTTTTATGGAACACATTAGCTCTTATGGGTAATATAATTGGATAATTGGTTAGTTGGAGGTGATTTCAATATGGTGATGAAAATTCTTACAAGAAGGGAGGGATAAATGCGACATCACTCTCATTAAAAAATTCTGTAACAAAATTTCGATGCTCGTCTCTATGATTTGGGTTTGTCTGCATTCCTTATATCTGTAGAAGGGATTTTCTTTTCAAAGTCTTGATAGATTCTTTGGTAATCGACATTTGTTAAATCATTTGAAAGTTTCGAATGTGCAACACCTTAATCATGTTGCCTCTAATCACAACCCAATAGTACTTTCATTGGCTTTCCTTAACAAACTTTACAAGTAAAATTTTAGATTTTTTAATATTGGGCTTCTCATGGAACTTCTCTCACTCTCACAAAATAGGCTTTGAGAATCAATGGATATGGCAGCCCTTGGTATTTATTGTGGCAACTGTACAAAAATGTGGCTTCTCAACTTAGGGATTGGAACTCGCAAGTTTTTGGGAATGTCAATAATAAAGCTTTGGAGGCACAAATGAAGGTTGATTCCTTGGAATCTCTTGTCCATTGTGACTTTAATCTTGTTGATGAATAAACTTCTGCTCATTAGAAGCTTCTTAAACCCATCACTATCGAGCAAAGGCTTCTTTAGCAGAAAGAAAATGATATTTATTTCATGGATGGTGATAGAAATACCAAATAATTTCATGCCACACTCAAGCATGGAAGGAATGTCAATGCAATCATCTAGATAAATGACATGAATGGATGTTGGATCACTGAGCAATATGAAATTTGTAGCAGTGCATTAAAGTATTTTACTGACTTATTTGACTTCTCATTGCAGGTCTCTCTTGTTGATCCCACTCTTCTAAATGAAGAAAATGATTATATATCCTAGCTTTCATTATGTCATCCTCCCTCTTAGGAGGAGATTTTAATGCTTTCCTAGATATTAACAAAAAAATGCTATTGACCCTGATGGATACACTTCTGAGTTCTGTGTCAAATATTTGAACATCATTAAAAAGGAGGTGACTCGGACTATTCCATGCTTTTTCCTTGGTGAAAACCTCTGCAAGTATTTTATCTGCTCTCTTATTATGCTTATCCATAAAGGTGATCAAAATATTGTTGGGATAACTTCAGGCCAATTTGCCTTACCTCTCTGATCTCTAAAGTTATCAGCAAAGTTTAGTTGCCAAAATATAACCACATTTATCTATTATTGTCTCTCCCCAACAATCTGCATTTATCAAAGGTCGAGATATCACTGACAATATTTTGCTAACTTAAGAGCTCATCGAAGATTTAGATAAGAAATGTAGAGGAAAATGGTGGTAAAACTTGATAGTAAAAACGCTTTTGACACAATTAGTTGGGAGTTTATTTTAAATGTGCTACTTGCTAGAGATTTTCACAGAGATTTTTGTTTGATTATAAAGAGATGGTTGTAAAATAACTACTATAGTGTCTTGGTTAATGGTTGTTGACCAAGAATTTTGCGTGGTTGGTTCACTTTGAAAATGATTTAATTTTAATTTAATATAAGTATGTAATTTTGATGTTTTTTTAATAGTATTCTAAAATTTGAAAAATATGAGACCAAATAGATCTCATATATCTAATCGTTTAAATAATCGAGTACACCACCATAAGTAATACACCATCCCGAGGGATAGGCATACCACATAATAGTGGGTTTTCGTCTTTTTTAGTTTCTCTCTTCTCCCGTTCATTCACATGATCCGGAAGAGAGACTTATTCGATAAAGGGAAATATACAAGGATGAACAAACTAGCGACTCCATTAAAAATAAAAAGAGAAATGAATGAAAACAGTTATATTATTTTATTGTGATATGTAGCTGGAACTCTTTTAATTCAATCATCTAACAATCACTTTAGAAATATCAAGCTTCCAGACTATGTAAATGTCCAATTTTATATATTTGTAATAATGAATAATTTATCAAAATAAAGATTTGACAAAGCCAGAGAAAAATATGCAGGAAGTTCCAATGGTTCAGCTTTTGATCGAGAAGAAGAAAAAAATTGTTGATTTTTTACAACCATCTCTGGAACTACTTGCAGCAGACATTAGAATTGTTAAATAATATATTAATTATTGCTGATTATTCTTGGTTGGTCTGTTTTTTTGAAAATTATATTAGAATCAGTCAGTTATCTTTCGACAAGGAGAAAACATACCAGGAAGAAGCCACCATGTGAACTTATGAAGAGAAAACGTGTGCAAATTCCAATATACGGTGATCATGTTGTTGCCTTCCCACATACAGCCAACGGACAGGCTTACCTAAGCTTACATTGTTCAATGATTTCGGGTAGGAAGAAGGAGAAAGACCGATCCATGTATATGATTTGGCGGTTGTGTTGTGCGCAGATAAGGGACAGATGTTGGAGCGGAACGGAACGACACAGAGGAGCGGAGCGAGCGAGCATAGCTGAGCGAGCCAGTGGAGCGGAGCAGAACGGTCATCCAAGATATTATTTCTTGCATTAAACCGATGAAACACCAGTTACGTGAAGTGGCCACCACCACAATCACCAAGCCAACGGTCATCATCGGCCCAACCACCAACCTGGCACAATTTATTTGAGGATGATTGCTTCTCCCTTTTTATGTTTGTGTCTAATAGGAATGAATCAAACCATATTCTTAACTTTTGAGGAGATAATTAAGTTATTATAGAATACTATTTTGTAAATATCTTTTTAACATCTAGGATGTTGAGTTTAGTTAATTTTTTTATAAATGTATTAAAACTTTTTTTACGTCTCGCATAAATTTGAAGCTTTTTTATTGTAATTATAATTTTGTGTTGTGCAAATAAAGTATTCTCGGTCAGACCTCATTAGTGGCCGGGCATTAAAAATTTTAAAAATTTTTTATTTAAGTGTTTAATTAAATTGATAAATGGTTATTTTTATATAAAGTATTTATTTTTTTAATATTATTTACTAAAAAAATATTTATATGTTTATTATATTTGTTATAATATTTTAAAGTGGAATTTTGAAACATACCACATAATTCTTATGCATTTTCATATCTACATTTACCGCTCAAATCTTTCATATCATATTAAAAAAATAGCATCATTAGGTATACACACCTTTTCATGTTGGTATTTATGTAAATAACAATCTTTCAATAAATCATCTAGTGTCAGTTCTGTAAATAATAATATTTTGTGTTTTGTTCATGAAATAATCCCAAATAAAAATGTCTAAATCACAACTAACTGAGAAGTGAGAGAGAGAGAGAGAGATGCAAAAGTTACGGACCAAACTAAAATAACTTCAAAATTTTCACAAATCAATGGAAAATAAAGAAAAAAAAAATCATAAATGAAAATATTAAATTTCTAATTTCTAAAGATGAAGCTCTCTCTTGTTGTAATATAACGCAACAACAGTAAATCATGCAGCCATTTTCTTTCCTTCCCTCCTTCCTCCGAGCATTTTCTAAAAATTTCATACTTAATACAAAAATAAAAACTCTCATCTAAACGCCAAACTACTTCCGATGTTTCTTCTTTGATCTCACATTCTTATGTGATTTCTTGGGCAGATCACGCAGCTCGATAATCTGTATTTGTCGTCGCTTCTTCGCATTTTCTACTAGTTGATATCCTTCATGAAGCTTCCTCTTTGTCATCTCCAGCCTTGAAATTTCTGAAACCTCCTCAGATTGTTTTTTTCTCTCCACTCCAGCTCTTAAATGACTGCTCGTTTTATGTTCAGAAGTTAGTTTCGGCGAGCCGCCATTGTTGTGTCGGACAGGGTCGCTTTCTAAGCAGAGGGAATGATGGGCATTGCAAAGCTTCTGAACAATCAGATCCTTCTTAACCATAAACTCCTTGGGGTGATCCGTCGCCGCTACCAAGATGGCTTTGCCGATCAACTCAAAAATATCAGATTTTCCACAGCTGAAAAACTTCCTCCACAAATCCAGTGACTCTTCCGCGTCTGCCGTCGCCATTGCCACAAACAAAGATCACTTCTTTTCTTCAAAGGATTTGCTCTCACGCATTCACCGTTCGGAGACAATGAAATAAAGCGGAATAAGCCTATCAAAATGTTATCTTTTTAATAACGATCCAGGACTGAATTTTCTAGTTTGTTCCACAGTATTTGGAGGAATTAACAAAGTAGCTGAAACAGATGGTTATCATGCCACCTTTTAAAATGAATTTTCCTAAAAAATAAAAAGGATGGTTAATTTGTAAATATCAATTTTTCACGTGGCATGTATGTAATTTTCCCCAAAAAAAAATATATTTTCATATTGAATTTTCGGTATTTACATATCTAGCACCTAAAGTTTTACATTTAATTGCATAATATGAAATCTTTTACACACATTAAAAATGACACTATTATTTTCTTTTTAAAAGTGGAATATAATTTTTGACTCAAAATTTTAAAACAAAAAAGTATTATAAATATAAAAATGAAAGTTTAAATGTTTAGATATATAAATAAATAAGTTAATTTGCCAAACAAACCCTAAAAGCTCTTAAAATTACATGATTTAGCGTTATTAAAATGAGTTATTGCTTACTTTAGTCTATCATTTATAGGCTTTAAAAATAAAAAAATTTAAATCTAAGAAATAAAAATAGAAATAAAAGATGTTCATAGACTTCACGTCGTTGTTCTAACATCAAAATTGTAAGAAAAAAATAGGATTTTATTAGGGTTTAAATTTACATAATTTTGATGAAATATTAAATTATTATAATATTCATTATATCTGCTGATTTGTTCAACTCTAGTTGAGCAATTGAACAATGGAACCATTTATATTTTTGGTTTATTATCTGGTCCAATTTTCAAAATTTTGTTTAATATCAATGATTGATTTCAATGAAGCTGCTCGATTGGATTGTTTGTGAAAAATTAGATTTGTGAAGTAGATAATATTAACTAAAAAATATGGTTTATTTGAGGTAAATTTTTATGATTCTTTCGTATTGGGAATTTGTCCAAGGGATGGAGCCAAACTATTGCACCATTATAATTATATATATATATATATATATATATATATATATATATATATATATATATATATATATATATATATATGAAAAATGAGTTTAAGAAATAACATTTGTTGTAAGCTAAAAAAATTTATAGTCATAGAGTGATACATGGTGTTGTCATTGTTCAAATATTCAATACGAGCACAATGAAAACAATGGTGAAAGATGAGACATTGAAAGTTAATGTTAAAAATCTAAAAAGGATAAATCAAGGGGGCACGACCTAATGAAAGAATTCACTATATACTTTAAAGTATAGAATTCATCTATTCTTTCTATCTAAAGTAGATGGGGTTATATAATTTTAATTGAGTTACGGAGATCAAATAATAATCTGTGGGAATAATAATCGTGGTACAATAGTCTGCAGTGTGGTCGTCAATAATCTTTTGTGGTTGTCTGCTTCTCGCTAAATTTCTTCGTGAACGTGTACTTAGCTCTTAGATTCTTTCACTTGCTCATATTAAAAATAAAACTTTATTTATAAAACTTTGAAAGGGACATTTTGATAAATTTATCGAAAATTCTATAACAATACATTAGATGATTCTTATTATTCATTTGATCATATCTCATTGTTTTAACATTTAAGTACTTTCATAGCCACCAAATCAACTCTCATTAAATTCCACCCATCGAGATGCTCAATTGCTACTATAAAACTTTTAATTATGGTTCAATTGCTTGACCAAACTAATTTGGTCTCGAATCAAACCGCTTTAAGTATCATTGGATTTGTATCATCGAGATGCTCAGTTTGATTATAAATTAAAATTATTAAAATCAAAACTTTAATGATCTTAAATTTAAGAATACATTTTTTTTATTACACTTGTATCAAGATTCACCTCTCATCATGTGGATTTCATGATAACTATGATGAGAAAAATATCTATCACAAAATATATCACAAAAAAACTTTTATATATGTTATCCCAATATGTTAAATTTAGAAAAGAAAAAAAAAACAGAGAAAATAGAGGAGACTGACCCACTTCCAAATAGTAAACTGGCCTAAAAAAAGTTTAAACTTTCTCCAAATATATTCTCAAATTAGCTCAAAAAGTTCATTTTAATCCAATCCAAACAACACTCGAACCAGCCAAAAAAGTGCATGCAAAGGCTCCAAAATCGTAAGTTGATCAGCCCAAAACTATATGTAAAACTTCCAAAATCAACTAGTAAATCAGCCCAAAAGTATTAGTATGTATTCCTTCCAAAATAGTAAGAAAATCAACCCCAAATTAATATGTAATATCTCTAAAAATCCACTAGCAAATTTCCTCCGAATCAACCAAAACATAGGGCTAAAGTAGCTTTTTAAACCCTCCTATTCAACAAAAGTATAGGGCAAAAGCAACCTTTCAAATCCTCCTTTAAATCAACAAAATAGAGAGCAAAGGCATACAGATGCTAAGAGAGTTACTCACATACTGTCCAATTCCTATGCATCTACATATCTAATGCAAACTTTATTCTTTTACATCCATACCACTAAATCATTCAACTCGCATAGAGAAGATGCCAACATTTTTTAAAAGTGGCATACAACTTTTCATGCATATGTAAGAGAGCATAGGTGAAGATTAAATAAGCTTGGGCATTAAGCATGTAAATACATAAGGAAAGTGTGATATGAATGTAAATCCTTTTTTTTAAAAGAAGTTAACATGCATACCACTCATTTCTTACAATACAAAGTCATCACAATCATTAAATGCAACTTTTAGGGGGCTAAGCTCCACAAAATAAAGTCAAAATATTTTTCCAAATATCCCAAAATGAAGCTTTCAAGCTTTATAAACTCTCACAAAATAAAGTTACAATTATTTTCAGGTTTTATAAACCAAGACACAGAGGTTTCAGATTTTTCTTTCATATCAAATACCCAAAAGTTTCAGATTTCTCTTGCATATTAATGCACAAGAAAAATTACAAATTTTCACTCCATAATTTCTACATTTTTACAGCTCCACACAAATAAAAAATGAAACAAGCAATCATGCTAATCAAACCAACAGCAATGTCGATCAACCCAGCAATAACATCAATCGACCAAGCAAGAGGGACGAGTAATCGAGCTAAAACACCAATCAACTAAATGTAATCCTTGTAAGTAACAAATTTTTTACTGCTAAGCATGTAATTAACCCTCTAAAATAATCAAAAACATAACACATACCGAAATGATTGAAAGTCGAACACCATCCAAAATCAAATGGCAAAGCAGAAAAGTAATCCATCAAGTAATATCCAAAAAGATTCATTCATATTCCTCATGGGCCAAAGCAAAGATTAAGAGGAATAAGCCTTGCATGATTAGACTTAAATGGAGGGAGGATGAGAAGGTTGCCTCCTTGAAGAACAAGAGATTTAAGCTCAATAATCTCTACACCAAAAAGAACTTCAAGATTGCAGGAGCAAGTTCAAAAACCAGCAAAAATCCAACCAACCTCTAAAGATGCAACAATCATCCTTAACGCATCCCCACAAAGGTTTTTTATAGCCAAGAGGGAGGAACATGCAGCTCATGATCTTTTGAAAAAGGTAGGCAGTGATATTCGAAGCAGCATGGCATCGGGATGGAGGATATTTTAAGGCAGCCACCCCATTTTTTACTTCGAGGCATTGCAAGGAAGAAAAAACACATGATGATAAATAAAAATAAAAAGATAAAGAAAGAATTTTTGGTAATTTTAATTTTGGTGTTTTTTCGGGTATTATTACGGTGATATTGAGGCGTTTCTACAGTTTTGCGAGCATTGGTTTTATTTGTGGTATTATTCGGGTTAAATTACGGTGTTGTTGGGGTTCTAAGACGGAATGGTGTTATCCGCGGTTGTATTCGGGTATCACCACAGTGGTATTGCACCCAGGGCATATTAAGTCAGTCATATTAGTACTTTTTTGGAGGTCATGCGAGTGTATTGGTGATTTTTTGAGACAACGTGTGTTAATGGACAATTAAAGGGTTTTCACGGGTGTATTGGCGTGTTTAAGGGGCTATTACAGGGGTATTAGGCAATTAAGCGGTGGACTATGGTGTTATTGACGTGTGTTTAATGGAATTTAGTCTTATTTGCTCGGATTTTAATCGAATTGAACTAAATCCTAATTCAGGCTCTTTCCCGCTGGAAATTGGCTTATGTAGACACAATACGAGGAAACTAACGACTCGGTGCAAGAGAAGACCACCATTTTTTTATTTTAAGTTTTGTGCATCGATTATTGTGCAATTTTCTTGGGTGGGGAACCATAGCAATATAGGTGTCCTCTCTAAGTAAAATTGATGCCCATGACTCGTTTGTGTGGTTCGTTTCTTCATCCAGGGTTATTTGGATAAGTTCGTCAACTTTAGGTCAAATGCATCAAATTTAATTTCTTTGAATTTTGATTCGTAATTGATCATTTTGAAAATTAATTTTAGTTTTAATCGAAGGTGAAGTGTATGCAATTGTAGGTGATGTGAATAAGGTGTGAACTAGGACACCCTAAAGCTTGATGATCCTGTATGAACTCTCTTTGTATTTCACTATGTTGGTCTCAACCACCCAAGTGCTGATGGTCCAAAACCACACATGTTAGACCCCCATGAAGAGCCAAGAAGTGATTTGAATTTCTAATAGGGGTGTACCCCATCACTAGACTTCTA
Organism: Papilionanthe hookeriana x Papilionanthe teres; assembly: GCA_022702705.1. NCBI lineage: Eukaryota > Viridiplantae > Streptophyta > Magnoliopsida > Asparagales > Orchidaceae > Papilionanthe > Papilionanthe hookeriana x Papilionanthe teres. The sequence goes on from CM040432.1 coordinate 4,269,113, forward strand.
AGATGATCAAAAGGAAAGCCTAAGACTAGAGTCTAGGCTCTAAGGAGAAGGAAGAAAAGGATCTCACAAAAATGAGGTCAATAATGGTGTTTCACATGGGTTTTTTCTCTATTAAGAGAGGCATCAAACATGGAGATCCCCTTTCCTCTACCATTATCATCATTGCTCTTGACTAACATTCACACTTAATTGAAAACCTACAAATGAAATTCCCTTACACCAAATTCTCTCATAAATCCAAAATCATGTTCAACCACTTATCTTATGCAGATGATGTTATTATATTTTCTAATGTAGAAAAGAATGATATAAAAAAGCTGAGCGCCATGGATACTTTTCAAAGCATTTTTTGTCACATTTTCAGTCAATCAAAATGCCAATTTTTCTTTAGGAAATTGGTGAAGAAAACATCATCAGTTGGGCAATCAACATAGGTTATATCTCTACTTCTCTTCCTATTAAATATTTAAGTGTAAATATATTGAGAGGTAGGAAGAAACAAATTCAAATTGATGTTGTGATTAAGAAGACAAAGTCAGAATTGGTAATTGGAGGAACATCTTCTTATCTAATGGTGGCAGGTTAACTCTACTCAAGAGTGTATTACAAAGTATTCCACTTTATGCTTTACAAGAGCTAAATCTAAATAAAAGTACACAAATTACTGCAGAAAGAATTTTAATAGGTTCCTTTGGGCTGGTAGTGGTAGTAGGAAAATCTTGACTACCTAGAAAAAAGTGTGTAAACCTAGTTTCTCTGGTGGGATTGTTTTTATAAGCCTAAACCACATTGCTGAAATTAATATGTTTAAACTTTAATTCAAATTTCAAGAGCGGCAATCATTTTGGGCTAAATTTCTATATCATAAATACTGCTGTTCTAATCACCCTTTTATTATGGAGTGGAAACCTGGTGATTCAAAAATCTAGAAGGCTATTTTTAAGGTAAGAATTGAGGCTATAAATTATTTTTTTAGGGATGGTGGCTTATCGTTTTGCCATGACAATTGAGGGGCTGATTTTCTGAGAAACTCTTTTCCTTCTATTCTCCACTCTCATCTTTTTATTTTTAACTTTTTTTAGGGCATTAGAATGTGCATCTTTTGAGAAAATTGTTAGGGGAATCCACTTCTTTGATCTCTAATACACCTATTAATATTAGTAAAAAAAGGCAAGCCTTGTTGCAAAACTAAATAACTCTTTACATCACTTTGATAAATGGAAATTTGGGATCAATTCTTTACCCCCTTCAATTTCATCTTTCTTATGGTGGAACTTTCTTAATTTACTACCTTGACTTGCCTCATAATGTTACTTATGCAAATCTACTAAAGAGAATGCACTACATCTTTATATTTTTCGCCCCTTTGCTAGAGAAATTTGGAAAAAATTGGGGCAGTTTTTCGGTGAGACAAATTTTACATGGAACTTTGTGGAGGAATGCATTATAGGTTGGCAACCTGGTGTTCATCTGGATATCAAATTGAGCACTTTTCATTTTTTTAGTATTGTGGTTAGTTTGATCTACTAGGAATAATGACAAGCAGGAGCAATCTTCCCCCTCCTCTATCTCTACTATCTCATATATTCTTGCTTATTATGCTAAAGCTTGTAATCATCTACACTTGACATGCCAGGCTCCTTGCCTAATGAGGGCTGGAGGCCCACATTAGTTTGTTGGCAGCCCCCTCTTCTGGTTGTATCAAAATCAATGTAGATGGGAGTTGGAAAGCAAATTCATTTGGTTTTGGGGGCATTTTCAAAAATCATTTGGGACACTGTTTTCTTTCTTCTCTTCTCCTATGTGTGCATTCTCCCCCATTGAGGCTGAGGGCTTGGCATTTTTCTTTGCTTCGTTAAATGAAGTTACTTTTAATTGGTTTATCATTATAATTGAAACTGATTCTATTGAAATTCTGGAATTCATTTCCAGAAAGGAGCTTGTCTGAAATTTACTTAATTGTCTTAGTAGAATTTGGCAATATATTGATATTCTGGTTAAATAGAATTTTATTTATAGAGAAGGAAATGCACCAACTGATTGGCTTCCTAAATGTGGTTATTTGGGGTTTCTGTTGGTGTGGTGCATCCTCAGTAACTAAATATTATATTTAGGGGTGATCTTTTAGACGTACCTTACATCAGATGCTAGATTGATACTGCACTTTTTTACTAGAAGAATGGATGTATCTCATATTATTGTGGTTTTATTTAAGTTTTTACATGTTACTCTATCATGTTACTGATAGTTCTACTTTTGAGTTCTCTACACACTTCGTGTTTGCTGAAATTTCGTGGTTTAGTGGTGTCAGTGTTGGCTGCCTTTTTTTATTTTTGTGGTGTTATTCACAATTTTATTTGAGGTTTTAGTGGTGTTTTTGATAGGTTATCCTACTAGACATCCATATATTGACTGATGGTGTTATTCATGGTGGTATTACGCACTCTGGAGAAAGCATTATTGTTTGTATTATTCATGGTGGTATCTCACTTTCTAGAGGCGTTATTCTCGGCCTTTCTCTTAAGGCTTGCCACATACTGGAGGATGGTGTTATCAGTGGTAGTATTCCGCGTATTGAAGGTGTTATTATTCTTTTACTTATTTGAGGTGTTATCTTTGGTTGTATCCCGTATTTGAGCGGTGTTATTCTTGGTTTTACTTTTGATTTTTTCCCGCTGCTTGATGTCCGGTGTTCGCAGTGGTGGTATCCCACTGTTTCATTAGTGTATGTGTTGACCTCATTTTTGATGAGGTCCTCTCTTCTCCTTTTAGTACTTAGGATCTAGCCTTAGGCTTTTCCTTTGACTATCCTAGAAGACTAGAAATGTAATCCACCACTTAGAAATTCAAACTACTTCTTAAATCCCTACAAATCCCGCAAGCTTGATTGTAAACCCCTAATCACCTAAAGGGTTGAGATCAAATGTGGAAGTTTAAAGGATGAGTTCTCTATAGGACTCTTTGGCCTTAGGATCCACCTGGGTGGCCTGGTCTGATGAGAGCTGACTTACACATACACTACACCCTCACACACACATCCTGAAAAGTACACCTATACCCAACTTGATCTCCCGACTCATGTAGGTAATTCACATAGATGGACCTTAACCCCTAAGCCCCTAGCTAAGAAGGTTAGAAACAACATAGTGAATGCCTCAAATGAGTCCTTTCATGACTCATATGAGCTTATCATGGCTTCAGGGCTCAACCAAAATGATTCAATTTCACTCACACTTGCTCAATTTTCATTTTTAAAAAATTTCAATTTTTAACCCCCGGGGCCCCGGACCCACCTAGCCTACAAAAAAAAAACACTTGAAACTACCCAAAACCACCAAAATTTCCAAATAACCCAAAACTTTTCCAAAATCAACCTTGAACATTTCCCAACCATTCAAATTGATCATCCATAACCAAAAATACCAAAATTTCCAAAAATACCCCCAATACCCTCCAAATTACCAAAATTCCTCTCTTGACCCAAAAATCCAAAAATTCTAAAAATTCCCAGAAAATTCCAGAAACTCCAAAATATTCCCAATTTCATTTTGTTCAACTACACCATAGGCCAATTTTGCCAATTTACTCCACTTTTACCAAAACCCCCAATTTAGCCCATTTTAAACCCAAGTGAACCCAATGTCAAACCAAACCACCCCAATTGACCTCAATTTTAGTCCAATTCAATTCAAAACTTCAAATCAACATCCCCAATATCAATTTAGACTAAATCCAAGTCCAATTTGATTGACATGTGAGCCTAATTTCAATTTGAAGCCTAAGGCCCAATTTTGGCTCATGACCTAAACCTAGCTCAAACCAACCCAATTCAACCCCAATTGGTCCCAAACCTTTTCTAAATCTTCCCTAACATCTCCACAAACAAAACACTAATATAGTTTGCCCAAAATTTGGAACCAAACCTTACTTAAATTAAACCTAAACCCAAAATTCCCTAAATAGGCCTAAATCCAGCATGAACCCAACCAGACCTAAATCCCAAGATTAAAGCCCAACCAAGGTTGAAAACTCTTTTTTACACTCCCATAAACATTTCTAAACATTGTCTTTACATCAATTTCAACATTAGCCCAACCTTAGCCCAAGTTAGCCCATTTTGATCTATTTTGACCCTATCACCAAGGGGACCCAAATTAGACTCAATTCAATTCCAAATCACCTCAAATTTGTCTCAAATCACTCATGACACATCCCTAAACCAAACTCAACATTTATTTAGCATGGCCCTTTGTAAAATTTCTCATCTAAAAGCCCATTTTTAAGCCCATTCCCTTAAACCATTTTTAAAGCCCACCTTTACCAAATTTTAAAAGCCCAAACCCATCCTAAAGCCCACATTACAATCTCATCTCATCCTCACTCAATTAATATCACTCCCTAAGTGCTAAATCCATCATGAAAATTAAACCAAAATGGTATTATGCCAAATCCCATCAAATAACCCCAAAATTTCCAAAAATTCCTAAAACCCTTTTCCATGAAAATTGACCAAACTCTTGGCAAGCCAAATGTGAGCCATGAAGCCATGTATAAGCCGCATGAAGCCATGTATGGTTTGACTTTTCACCAAGCTATTAATGGCAAGGGGAGAGGGGCCTTTTCTAAGCTCTCACTAAACCTTTTTAACCCTTTTAATGTCTCACCCTAACCCAAAATTAACTTAAACAAAATTGATGTGGACTTCACCACACATGTGAGCCTGACCCACCTAACCTCCTTAGCCCAAAATCAGTGCCATGGGGAGATGAACCAAACCCAAAACCATGGCTTGGACCAAATCAAGCCAAAATGGACACTCCTCCATGCCACTTTGATCCAGCCCCTTTACACTTGGCAAAACTCAATCGAACCCACAGGAATCAAGCCCCGACTTCCCCGAGCCCGAGGTCGACCCGACTCGGCCACCACCCACCACGACCGCCGGAAAATGTCATTGTCGAAACCTTGGGATGAGCCAAAGTTTGGAATTCCCACCTGCTGAGCTGCCCCATGCCCAATGACCATTGCAGCTGTTCTTCCCTCGCCCCGAGCAATCGATCCCCCGGGAAGCCATGGCCATGGCTATTTAAGCCGACAGAACCCCTCTCGACCAAAAGGTTGGCTGAACCAAACCTTCACGCGAATCCCTCCAAACTCCTCACAAAGCTTCCCTAGCCAAGAACAATCCATCCCCACTGTTCTCCTGCCCTAACTCCCACTGATTGAGCTCAATTTTGGAGTTCAATTCTCAGGCCAGAACAGGACACTCTCAAATCCTCCATCAAAATCAAATTAAACTCACCCACACCTGCACAAGACCAAGAGAAGGAGTTCCCAAGTGAAAGCCCCCTCTCCAGGCCACCCATTTTTTCTAGCCTCCAAAGGTTGAAATCGGGTCTGGTGGAAATCAGGTTTAGGCAATTCCCCGTGGCCGCAGACTTCATCCGGAGCTTCGCTTAGGTTCAATCGAAGGTGACATAACTCTCGCATCGAAGCCATACTTCCCTGAGCAAAGGTATGAGCTCTCTCTTCTTCCCAAGCTTCTGAACATTCTCTATTTTGATTGGGTTAATTTCATGCCACATAAACCGTATGGATATGTTCGTCTCTTCAAGACGAATCCATAGAGTATAAGAACGTAGAAATCGGTTAAGAATTGAGAGAGATATCAAGCTGCCGAGGATGGCGTGGCATCACGTAGATAAGTAGGAAATTAGGGCTATTTTCTATTTATTTAATTATCAGAACTTCAAAAATCCATATCTTTGCATAGAAAAATCAAAAAAATAAAATAAAAATACCCTCTTGCTCAGTGAACAGAGGAGAATAATGTGGAAAAGAAATCAAGTCATTTCATCAAGTATTTTATTTTTAATGATTTATTTAGTCTCTACATTGTTTTAATTCTTCATTTGCATTGGAAATTCACCATGGCATGAGACCATGGGGTTTTTGAAGCCTCTGAACTTGGGAACATTCCCTGAATTTTCCAAGGTCAGAGGCCATCCCTATGAGAATTTATTGATTTTCCAAGTTCATGTTACTGTTTTGAGTATTTTAATTCCAATAATTAGCATGCTGAGAAATAAATTCTAGGAAAATTTTGTGATGTTTCTTATGACTCGGAGGAACCTAGGAAAAATAGGTTTCGAGTTAATTCACATGGAAAAAGCCTAATTGGCCTAAACACCCAAAATTGAACTTTAATTAATTAGGGTTAATTACACATAAAATTAACTTGAAAATAATTCTCCATTGATCTTTAGGATCAGAGGAACATCACATAAAAATTTGAAATCAATTGGAAATGTTTAACCCCACTAAATGGATTAATTAAGTCAGATAACCAAAATTAAACTTTAAAAATTCATAACTCACAAAATACTTTTCAAAAATTCATAAAAATAGTTTTAGGGCTTCTCTGACATAAGAGGAACTCAGGAAAATTAAAATTATAATTTTCTAAAAAATTTGATTTTTATCATTATTTTAATATCTTTAATAATTAAAAAATAATAAAAATCATAAAAATATTAAAAATTATCAAAATGACACATTTTGAATTCTAATCACCTAGGAATAAACCAAGTATTTTTCCTAAGTCTCTAGGGTAAGATATTGACTTTTAAAGGCTTAAAACAATTTTTGAATTAAAAAAATGATTTTCTTTAACATTTCCACTAAAATAATTCTAATAAATCAAAGAAAAACCAGAATAATATAAAATTTGGTTCTCTGATTTCCCTGGGGTCAGAGAGATTTTTAAAAAATATAAAATCCATTTTGAACTTTTATTATTTTTTTAAATTAATTAATAGTCCAAAAATCAAAATAATTCTAATAAATAAAATATAATTCAAAAAATCACTAAAAATGGTCCAAGTGGTCCTCTAGTAATTAGGGACATCCTATGATTTTCTTAAGGATAGAAACATTTTGTTGGTCATGTTATTAAATTTTCCTTGAAAACCCCTATTTTCAATTAGAAATAAATACATAAATAAATTAAATACAGAAAAACCACATTTTCTCCTCTAATGTCTTAATTGACATTTGAGTGAGGTTACATAAAAATTTGAAGTTCATTTGTGCTTAGTTTAGTGAGTTATAGAATTATTAAGCTTGAAGGGCAAAAGGGTAATTAATAAATTTCAACCCTTAATTAAAATTTTAGGATTAATCAAAAAGGGGAGGGTAAAATATTTGATTTTAAGCTGATTTTGGATGATTGAAACTTAAGTGATTGAGGGTAGAAACCTACTAACCATTTCAAATATAATTAAAATAAAACTTTAATTAATTAATTAATTTAAATTTTGGAAGAGTAATAGAAATTGGAATTATTAAAGTAGGGATATTATTAAGAGGATATTTATTCTTTAATTTATGAATCCCTAAATTAATCACTTCAATAATATTTAATTCTTAACTAAAAGGATAATTCTAACTTAAAATTTAAAATGCTAAACAATTTAACAATTAAATTAAATTAAATTTAAGATGTTGAGATTAAATTAAATCAAAATCTAAATTAAGTTAACACCTTAACAATTAAATTAAATCATATTAATATATTAAGATAAAATTAAAATTAAATCAAAATAAATTAAATCAAATTAAGTTGAATTAAAATTAAATTAAAATTAAATTAAATCAAATTAAATTAGAATTTAAATTAAATTAAATTAAACTAAATTAAATTAAATTAAATCAAATTAAATTAAATTAAATTAAATTAAACTTAAACTAAATTAAAATTAAATTGAATTAAAATCATTTAACAACACACCTAAATGAAATTATTAAGAGTTAAACCAAACACTTAAAGTAGGTTTAAAACATAAAGGTTAAATTTGAGATATAACATCATTTAAAACGTAAAGATTTAAATTAAATCTAAAAAAAATGACTTGAACACTATTCCAAACTTAAAATTTTTTTATAATTAAGTCAAAATTCAAATTAAATCATTAAGTTTAAATCATTAAAATACTTAATAAGTTGTTTTGCCCTTTTTAAGGCTCTTATTATTACAACTCTTAAATGAAGTATCAAGTGAAGTGTTACTTCACTTATAGGACATTTAAATGTTCTAGTTCACCGAGCAAGAGAACAAAACTTAAACCCCTGGATGATTAATTCACCTGTGCAACTAAATTTACTTGGACTCAAAACAATCCCAGAAATATTGAAAAGATGTTTAGGACCCGCCCTAAGCAATTCCTCAATATGACGGGATGTTTTAGAAGAACAATTGAATCTAGTTGTTCTTTGATGAAGAAAATCATCCTTAAACCAAACCAAGAACCTAGACGTCATAGGAGATGACTAATTATAGGATTAGGAATTTGGTAGACAACCAAAAACCTTTCCCTTAGCTTTACCTTGGTATTTCTTGCAAAATATTTAAATGTCTTAACATGTGTTTTAAGTGCAGCTTGGGATGACGGGAAGACCCTCCAGGTATGCTTTTATTTTATTGCAATTTACTTACATGCGCTGTACTTTACTTTTTCTTGCATGATAAACAAGACTGTTGTATGAAAACCAAAACCTTTAGGATAGTCCCTGAACTGAAACCAACACTAAATTAAAAAGTCATTGCAAGATAAAATTCACCGCCACAACATTCCAAAATATAAAACAACTCAAAATTTAATCGCAAAACGTAACAACAAAACTACAATTATAACTAAATTAAAACGTCTCGTTGAATGATCGGGAATACCTCGGATGATGTAACCCACGTGTTGCTAACGGGATTTCCCACGGTCTAAATGAAAGTGTGGAACTCATTCAGCTGAGTTTAGCAAATTCATCTGTACTAAGTGAGTTCAATGAAAATAATGGTGTCGGGATGACGAACCGCGTGGATCTTAATTGGTTCCGTTTAAACAACTTTAAGATTTGTTTTAATTAAAATATTAAAAACACTTGGATTTTAAGATCTTCTCTAAACCAAAACACTTCTCTCATCTCCTGATTTATGACTTCTAAAACTAAACCTCTACAACAACAAGGAGCTTGGAGCACAGTGGGCAGCACGGCCATCGTCATCAGCGAAAACTCGGATCTACTTCAAAGAAACCTTTCTTAGAGTTAAATAACAAAGCCATAGGACTTCGAGGTAGTTTGCCTAGTGCAACATAAATCCCCAACTCTTCGTTAGGCATTTGCATGATCATGTCATGTAAATTAAGCTCTAACTGGTCTTAGGACTCCGAGGTAGTTGTTTGGTATGACATAAACCCTCACATCTTCGAGGCTATTTGCATGACTGCGTAATGCAAATATAAGTCCTAATTAATTAAAATTATCAAGATTGAAACATTAAATAAACTCCTAAATTGAAGCCAAACAATAGGATAATTTGGGAAGTTGCCAAGATTCTTCTTGGATCCTCAACTTCTCCTACTTCTCTTCCTTTGGACTCTTAAAATAAATTGTTCCAAATTTGATCTATTCCCTATTGAAAATTCCAAAATCCAATCCTTTGAAAACCTTAAACTTTGAAATTCTTGAGAACAAAACCACTAATCATTATCGAGAGTTTTCTTAAATGATTCCTATCATTTAAGATGTAATTAACTATAGGGGCTTGCCCTTGTAGGGAACTTTAAGAACCCATGTAATATAAACCCTGCTTAATTCATTTATATTAAGTAGGGGAACTTATCGACTTATAAAATTAGTTCGCAGACCAAACGGATGTCACAAATCTCCTAGTTTATTTAATCGAGCCCCATCATCAAGCAGTGTGTCTATTCTTTGGGATAGATACACGGTTTGTGATGCAGTGCTCGTTTATATAAACTATTTGAGATGTGAGATCGGTTTGATTTCATATCTTAAAAATTCCAAATTTAAAATTATTTTCAAAATCAAATACTACTTTCTAAATTATATATATTTAAATTAAATTTAAAATCTAAAATTCGCTAACAATTTCTGTTAGGCGACCCCTTTTCAAAATACAACACACAAACCTAAAAATATTCCGACAGCTTCTGGCGACTCCGTTGGGGACTAGTTCCTCTCTCCATTTTGATTAGATGGTTTTGCTTTCATAAATCGGTGGTGAGTCCATATCCCTAATGGACCAAAACTATCATTCTTCCGTTAGAATACCCCGTTCATTTCTGTCTTGAACGAGTATAACCAACTCCTCTCGGATTTAGGAGCCACTGTTTAGACACCCTTAAACTGAGAGGTTCCGAGATCCTTTTATCTCTTTTCAGAGGTGGGGTGGACCCCCAATAGGTGTTAGTTTATGAGCGGTCCTTCGAGTCAAGAAGTCTTGCATAAGACTTTCTCTTCCTTTCTGATTCTGAATCGAATCCTTTACCTTTTCTATGCCTTTAAACATTCCATTCGTAATAAACAAATCCTCTAATAAACGACTCTTTTGATGAATAAATCCTTTTAAAATCACAAATACACTAAGATAAACGAAAATGTGTTCGGACTCTTTCTTTTTTTTGTCCTAAACTTTGTGACAAAAGGAAGCATAATTCGGAACTAATACTCGGAATCTGCCCTGCAGAAAATGACTGCCCCAAAGCTAATCTTCTCCTTCACCAATGGAATGGACTTCGCCGTTTACAAGGATGAACTACCTGACAATGGGATCATCCGTTTTGAACAAGGATTTGGTAACACAGATGTCAAGTTCGCTGACGTCACTCTCTTCACACTAATGGACAAAGTGTCAGAAACTGAAGAGCCCACGATTGAGTTCAACCTGAAGTCGGCTCAAGAATTCCCTCCCCTTCAAAGGGTTCCAGCTGAGAGGAATACTACTGTTCGTAGGAGTACTGTTGTCTCTACCCCCACCGGTCTAGTCATCTCTGCACCTACCCCGACTTCCACTAAACTGAAGGGGAAGGAAATCCAAGTCTGTGATGAGCCTGTCACCGTGGAGGGTACGGATTTTGCTACAATACCATTTGTTTTCGAGATTGGGTCCGAGCTCAAGAGTTGCACCCCTAACTCGGACTCAAAGGAGAAATAGAAGCGAAAAGATCACCAAGAAAGCTGAGAGCGACTGAAGTTGCTTTTCTAGAAGAAATTCCTGAAGAAAGAGAAGAACTGCCTGAGTATATACCTTTGTTGGAAGGGATCAGGTTTCACCCCCTCTCTGCCGCATCAGATGAAGAGGATGTTCGTAGGATCACCACCGCATTACCCTGACCTGCATACTACAACAATTACAAGAGGAAAAGGGATAAGACTACGCCATTGGCTCGGCTGCAAGCTCTTATAGAAAGATTGGTAAAGAAAGAAAGATGCCCTGTATCAGAAATCTTAAGAAGGATAGGACGGGTGCCAGCTAAATCCCGCCTCGGACCTCGAATAGAACATGTTGCTGCCACAGAGAAACCAAAGAATAAGATAAAAGCCAGACCACCCGTTGTTGTATCGGGTCTACAAATTAGGGAGGATACCACCTTCCAGCATATAGCTGATAGACCATCTGATCCTAGGCTTCCAGCTCCAAGAAGGATGGTATGACGACCTACTACTGGCGAACTAAGACCAAAACAAGGTCCTGAGAAGAAAAGTCTCATCAGGAGACTTAAATCAGAAGAAAGTGCTACTGCAATAAAGGGGACTCCCGGGAAGGAATTTCAACAACCGTCACGAGACGACTGCGAGACCGTGCAGAAAAGGCCATTAGAGGATTCCATGGACAAGTTAAGGACCGACATCCAATGGTTAGCAAAAGAAAGAGAAGAAGAACTAGGAGATGAAGTTGACTCATCAGAGTTCATGGATGAGGAGTATGCCGAGATCAACATGGTTGAAACACGAGCATCATCAGCCTCGCAAGGTGCTCCAGCAGCTGCAGAAAGAGATAAATCGGAAGTAATAAGGGCACAGCTTCGGGAAAGAGATGACATAATTTCCCAGATGGCAAAGAGGATGGAAGAGATGATTGCTGCCTTAGCCACTCTCCAGAGTCAGGTACAACCTCAGAAAGAGACACCCCCAGAAATTATCCATATTGCAGATGGAGGAAAAGAGATCACATCTGTCAACGGAGACTAACAACCAAAGAAAGATCCTGCACAAAGCATGATTCTAGAAAATGACATTAAGAGCAGGGTAGAACAGCAGGTGCGAGAGGCCCTAGCAAAATCTAAGAGTGGAGCATCTATTCAAACGGGTAGACCTTACCCCGAAGAGTTCGATGCAGTCCAATACCCGAAAGGCTTCGTACCACCTTTGTTTAAGACTTTTAATGGAACAGGAAACCCCCGGCAACATGTTACACATTTTCGTACTAGTTGCTGCAATGCCGGTGGGAGTGACGCTTTACTCTTCCGACAGTTCGTCAGCAGTTTATCAGGGATTGCCTTCGACTGGTACGCAGAATTGCCGAACGATTCAGTAAAGACCTTTTCAGAATTTGAGAATCTCTTTGTTAAACGATTTGTCGGGGCTCAGCACTCACATCACTATCGGTGATCTAGTGGTGGTGCAAACGAAGCCGAACGAGACTTTAGTGGATTACATACTTCGATGGAGAAACTTAAGCATGAAGTGTGAACCACAGCTTCAAGAACAACATGCAGTCGACATCCTACTTAAAAGTATCCATGGCCCGATAGCACTTCTCCTTAAAGGGTTTACAATTAAGAATTTCGAGAAGTTGCTTAGCAAGACCGGGAGCTTGCAAGAAGAGGCAAAACAGTTAAGTTTCGTAGATAAGACTGATAAGCAGAAGCCTGTGAAAACATTCGAAAAGAAATCTGGAATCGTCGTGGCAGTAGATAAGGGCAAGCAGCCAATGCAGATACCGCCAGAGCGACTATAGCCTAGTTACCAACCACCACAAAGCTATCAGCAACCTCAGCAGGGCTATCAGCAGCCTCGTCCGAGCTATCAATCGCCTCAGCATTATAAACAACTGCCTCATTCATCTCGTACCTTAAAAGAACTCCTAAATAAAGAATATCCATTCAAAACTGAAGCAGTAGCGAAGATGTTCTGCTGACTTTAATGAAGACACCGGATTTTCATCGCCGCAGCCCAAGAAGCCGAAGAAGTCAATAAGAAAGATCATCCGAACTATTGCCCTTACCACCAGATGCTCAGACATAAGATAGAGGATTGCATCACTTTCAAGAGTTGGCTTGATGACAATCTCCAAAAAGGGAACATAAAGATCCCAAAGGAATACATGAAGGAACCCCAAAAGGGAGGTTCCGTCAATGTTGTTTCAATGGAACCCATTGTTCCGATAGACCCTTACACGACTGTGTCGGCATATTTTTAGGTCGTGTTTTATTTTGAAGAGGGGTCGCCTAACAGAAATCTGTCGGCGAATTTTTAATTTAATTAAAATAAATAATTTGAAAAGTAGTATTTGATTTTGAAAATAATTTTAAATTTGAAGGTTTTAAGATATGAGATTAAACCGACCTCACATCCCAAATAGTTTACATAAACGAGCACCGCACCACAAACCGTGTATCTATCCCTAAGGATAGACACACCGCTCGATGGTGGGGCTTGATTAAATAAACTAGAAGATTAGTGACATCCGTTTGGTCTCGCGAACCAATTTTATAAGCCGACAAGTTTCCCCTCGCTTAATATGAAAACATTAAACGAGGTTTATATTACTCGGGTTCTTTAAAATTCCCTATAAGGGCAAGCCCCTATAGTTAATTACATCTTAAGTGACGGGAATCACCTAAGAAAACTCTCGATAATAACCAATAATTCCGCTCTCAAGAATTTCAAAGTTTAAGGTTTTCAAAGATTGAATTTTGGAATTTCAATAGGGAATGGATCAAATTTTGGAACATTTTGTTTTGTGAATCCAAAGGAAGAGAGGTAGGAGAAATCACCGATTCGAAGTGAACTTCGATAATTTTCCGACTATCCTATTGTTTGGCTTCGAATTTAGGAAAGTCCTAATGTTTATTCGATATTTCAATCTCGCCAATTTTAATTAATTAGGGCTTATATTTGTATGATAAAATCAAACAAATAGCTTCAGAAGATGTGAGGGTTTATTGTCGTATCGGACGACTACCTCGGAATCCTAAGACCGGTTAGGGCTCAATTTGCAATGCAAATGCCTAACGAAGAGTTGAGGATTTATGTTGCACTAGTGCAAGCTACCTCGAAGTTCTATGGCTTGGTTGTTTAATTCTAGAAAAGTTTTGTCGAAGTAAGTTCAAGTTTTGCCGACGACGATGGCCGTGTCGCCCACCATGCTCCAAGCTCTCGGTTGTTGCAGAGGTTTAGTTTTAGAAATCATAAATCGGGAGTCGAGAAAAGTGTTTTGGTTTAGAGAAAATCTTAATTTCCGGGTGTTTTTTATGTTTTATTTAAAACAAATCTTAAAGTTGATTATAACGACACCGGTTAAGATCCCACGGTTCCATCCTTCCGGCATCATTATTTTTATCGGATTCACTTAGTCCGGATGAATTTGCTAAACTCAACCGAATGAGTTCCACACTTTCATTTAGACATCGCGGAAATCCCGTTAAGCAACACGTAGGTTACATCATCCGAGGTATTCCCGATCATCCAACAGGACGTTTTAATTTAGTTGTAATTGTAGTTTTGTGTTCTGTTTGTGATTAAATTTTGAGTTGTTTTATATTTTGGAATGTTGTGGCGGTGAATTTTATCTCGCAATGACTTTTAACTTAATTTTGGTTTCAGCTTTAGGGCTATCCTAAAGGTGTGGGTTTTCATGCAACAGTTGTTTTATCATGCAAGAAAAATAAACGCCGTTGCAATAAAGTAAATTGCAATAATGTAAATTCGCTGGAAAATAAATTGCAGTGAAAGTAAATCGCAATAATACAAATGCGTACCTGGAGGGTCTTCCCGTCATCCCATGTCGCACTTAAAACACAATTAGCATATTTAAGCAAGTTCCTAGGTAAGGCTAAGGGAAAGGTTATGGTTTTCTACCAAATTCCTAATCCTATAGCTAGTCATTTCCTATGACGTCTAGGTTCTTTGTGTTTTGGTTTAAGGACGATTTTCTTCATCAAAGAATAATCAAATTCAATTGTTCTTATAAATGTCCTATCATATCGAGAAAGTGCTTAAGAAGGATCTTAAACATCTTTTCAATATTTCTAGTGATTGTTTTAAGTCCAAATGAATTTAATTATACAAATGAATTAATCGTCCAAGAATTTCAAGTTTTGTTAACTTGCTTCAATGAACTAGGACATTTGAATATCCTATGAGTGAAGTGACACTTCATTTAATGTTTTATTTAGGAGTTATAATAACTAAAGCTTTCAAGGGTAAGTTAGTATTCAAATGATTTGGTTTAAGTTAAAGAGTTTAAATTTGGAATAGTGTTCAAGTTGTTTTTAAATTTATTTTCTTTTCGTTTTAGGTGATGTTATATTTAATTCAATTTAATTTAATTTTAATTGAGTTTTAATTTAATTTAATTTAATTTAATTTAATTTGATTTAATTTGATGTTTAATCAATTTGATTTGATTTAACTTTAATTTGATTTGATTTAATTTAATTTAATTTGATTTAATTTAATTTAGTTATTCAATTTAATTTAATTTATTTAATTTAATTTAATTTAATTTGATTGTTTAATTTAATTTAATTTAATTTTAATTATTTAATTTAATTTAATTTAATTTAATTTAATTCATTTAATTTAATTTTAATTTAATTTAATTTAATTTAATTTGTCTTAATTTAATTTAATTATTAAATTTAATTTAATTTTAATTTAATTTATCTTTAATTTACTTTATTTTTTAATTTTAATTGAAATTTTAAAAGAGTTTAATAATTTAATTAAGTCTTTTAATATTTTAAATTTGAATTATCATTTTAATTAAGAGTTGAATATTAATGAGATGATTAATTTAGGGATTTTTAAATTAAAGAATAAATCTCTTCCTAATAAAGATCCCTTATTTTAATAATTCCAATTTTATTATTCTTCCAAATTTAATCCATTATTTAATTAAGGTTTAATCATTTAAAAATTGTTTAATGGGTTTCTACCCTTTAATTATTTAAATTTCAATCATCCAAACCAGATTAAGATCAAATATTTTACTTGTTGATTTTTATTATTAAACCTAAGGTTTTAATTAAGGGTTAAAAGTTCAATTACCATTTTACCCTTTAAGCTTAATAATTTCATAACTCACTAAATTGAACCCAAATGAACTTGAAATTTTTATGTGACTTCACTCATATGTTAATAAAGACATAAGAGGAGAAAATGTGATTTTTCTGTATTTAATTTATTTATATAATTATTTTTGGTGGAAAATAGAGATTTTCAAAGAAAATTTAATAACATGACCAAGGGAAAGTTTCTGTCCTTAAGAAAATTAGGGGACATTCCTAATGACCAGAGAAGCACTTGGACCAATTTTGGTGATTTTTTGAATTATATTATTTTTATTATAATTATTTTGAGTTTTGGAGTGTTAATTAATTTAAAAATAAAATAAATGTTGAAAAATGGATTTTATATTTTTTTAAAAATCTCTCTGATACCAAGGAAACCAGAGAAGCAAATTTTGCAATTTTCTGATTTTTTTATGATTTATTGTAATTATTTTAGTGAAAATGCTAGAAAATACATTTTTTTTAATTTTAAAATTACCCTAGGGCTTTAAAATTTAATATCTCACTAAATAGACTTAGGAAAAATATGGGGTTTGTTCCTAAGTGATTAAAATTCAAAATGTGACATTTTGGTGAATTTTATTATTTTTGTGATTTTTATTATTTTTTAATTATTAAAATATTAAAATATTATTAAAAATCAACTTTTTCAGAAAATTGAAATTTTAATTTTCTTAGGTTCCCCTGATATCAGAGAGGCTCCAAAACCAATTTAGTGAATTTTTGAAAAGTATTTTAAAAGTTATGAATTTTTAAAGTTTAAAATGGCTAAGTGACTTAATCAACCCAATTAGTGGGGTTAACCAAGTCCAATTGACCTCAAATTTTTATGGTGGATTCCTCTGATCCTAAAGGTCAGTGGAGAATTGATTTCAAGTCAATTTGATGCCTGGTTAATTCTAATTAATTAAAGACCTATTTTGGGTGTTTAAGCCGATTAGGGTTGTTTTAAATGAACTAAGTCAAAACCTATTTTTCCTAGGGTTCTCTGGTCATAAGGAACATCACCAAATTTTCCTAGAATTTATTTCACAACATGCTATTTACTGGAATTAAAATACTCAAAACAGTGACTCGAACTTGAAAAATCAAGAACTCTTCATAGGGATGGTCTCGACTTTGGAAAATTCAGGGAATGTTCCCAAATTCAGAGGCTTCAAAAGCCCTATGGTCTCATGCCATGGTGAATTGTATGCATGCATGGAGAATTAAAACAATGCAGAGAGTAAATAAATTATAAAAAATAAAATATTTGATAAAATTAAGTGATTTCTTTTCCACATTATTCTCCTCTCTTCACCGAGCAAGAGGGTATTTTTATTTTATTTTTGTGATTTTCCTACACGAGATATGAATTTTTGAAGTTTAGGGAATTAAATAAATAAGAAAATACCCTATTTATCTATTTATCCACGCGGCGCCGCGTCAACCTCGGCAGCCTCCGAACGCACACGCGTCGCGCTCCCATTCGACGCCGCCACCCGAGTCGGCAGCCCGGGCCCCGCGGTTCTCGTACCGTCTCCCCGGTCCGACGCAATCCTGGCCGTCCGTGCGCGCGTGTATCGAATGGACGGCATCCGTTCATCGTCCCCAAGTGTTCTCACCCGAGAGCCGTCCACACTAAATCCCTAAGATCTCACTCGATTCTCAATGGATTTTTACGTTCTTATACTCTATGGATTCGTCTTGAAGAGACGAACACATCTATACGGCTAACATGCATCGAAACTAAGGCATTTGAAATGGAGAATCTCCGAAGCTCGGGATGGAGAGTTAACTCATACCTTAGCTCGGAGAAGTGTGGCTT
This sequence comes from Papilionanthe hookeriana x Papilionanthe teres, assembly GCA_022702705.1. Taxonomy (NCBI): domain Eukaryota; kingdom Viridiplantae; phylum Streptophyta; class Magnoliopsida; order Asparagales; family Orchidaceae; genus Papilionanthe; species Papilionanthe hookeriana x Papilionanthe teres. The sequence continues at coordinate 4,287,074 of CM040432.1, forward strand.
CAATCCGAGAGTTGTTGCACCTTCGATTGGGTCCCGGCAAGCTCCGGATGAAGTCTCCTGGTCCTGGGAATCGTCCGGATATGATTTCGACCAAGCCCGATCACAAAGCTTCGGAGGTCGGAGCAACCGGGTGGCCCGGAGATGGGGCTTTTGATGGTGGACACCTTCCTTGATCCGGTGAAGGTGTAGAGCCAATCAATTTGGGAATTGGCTCACTGTGGAGAAGTGTCCCGGTTTTGGGTGGAATTTCAACTACGAAATCGAGCTTACGGAGGAGAAATGGCGGGGGATCTCACCTGGGATCAAGTGCTCTAAGAGTGGAGAAGGGTCCGGAACAATTTTGGCGCAGTTTTGGCAAGGTTTGTGCTTGGCTCTCCTCATGGCCGAGAGGGGTGGAGTTTAAATAGGAGAGGGTGGAGGGCCTCCCAGGGAGAGTTAGGGCTTGGGATCAGCTGCTCTGGTGAGGAGAAGATCAGCCATGGTGACCACTAGGGATGGGGCAGCTCAGCAAGTGAGAATTTCAATCTTGGGCTCACATGATGCTCTCGGGTGTGGTGTTTTCCGGCGGCCTGGTGGCCGGCCGGCCAGGCAATGGTCACCATCTTGGTCAGGTGGGTCGGGGTCGGGGTTTAGTGTAGGCGATTGAGGTTTGACATGTGTAAAGGAGTTTGATTTAAATGGAATGGGAGAAGGCTCACTTTGGCTTGGTTTGGGTCAACCCACCATTTTGGGCTTGGTGCACCCTTCCAAGCTCTGATTTTGAGCTGAGGGAATCATTTAGGTCAGCTTAGAAGGAGTGGTGAAGTCTCCATCCATGATGAGGTGGCTAAACATGGTTTAGTGTGTGACATGCTTAAGGTAAAAAAGGCTTAATGAAAGATTAGGAAAGGAGCCCCTCCTTTTACCATTAATGGCATGGTCACATGTCAAGCCTCCCATGGCTTCATGTGGCTTGTCAATGGCTTGCATGGCTTGTCTTTGGCTTGGAGAAAGTTGAGTCAATTTCATAAAAATGGGTTTTAAGAAATTTTTGGTAATTTGATGGGAATTTGGATGAAGCTTCATTTGGAATAATCCAATGATGATTTTAGGACTTAGGTAATAGATTTAATTAAATGGATGACAAATGGAGATGTCATGTGGGCTTTAGGGTAGATTTGGGCTTTTGAATTTTGAAGGAAATGAGCTTTTAGAAGGGTTTAAGGGAAGTGGGCTTTTAAGTTTATGAATGTGTTCATGGATGAAAATTTTTGTAAAAGGTTGGGCCAAATAATTGTTGGGTTTAGCTCATGGATGTGTCATGAGTAACTTGAAGCAAATTTGGGGTAGTTTGGGCTTGAATTGGGTTGGATTTGGATTCTTTTGGTGAATGGGCCAATATAGGTCCAAGTGGGCCAAGTTGGGCCAATGTTGGGCTAGGGTTGAAATTGATGTAGAATTATTGTTGAGAAGTGTTTATGGGAGTGTTTCAAAGAGGTTTTGACTTTGGTTGGGCTTTGATTTTGAGGTTTGGGCCTATTTGGGTTAGGTTTGGGTTTAGGTCAAAATTGGGCTTTTTGGTCAAAAGTGGAATTGGATCCAAATGTCAATCAAATTGGACTTGGATTTGGTCTAGATTGGTATTGGGGATGTTGAATTGAAGTTTAGAATTGAATTGGACCAAAATTGGGGTCAATTGGGTAGGTTTGGTTTGACATCGGGTTCACTTTGGATTAAAATGGGTCAAATCGGGGTTTTGACAAAAGTAGGGTAAATTGACAAAATTGGCCCATGGTGTAATTGGACAAAATGAAATTGGGAATATTTGGGATTTTCTGGAATTTTCTGGGAATTTTTTGAATTTTTGGATTTTTAGGCCAAGAAGGGTATTTTGGGTTATTTGGAGGGTATTGGGGGGTATTTTTGGAATCTTTGGTATTTTGGGTATGGATGATCAATTTGAGTGATGTGGAGATGTTTGGGATTGATTTTGGAAAATTTTGGGTAATTTGGAAATTTTGCAAAAATTTGGGTAATTTCAAGGGTTTTGGGTAGGTTTAGTAGGTGTAGGGTCTCGGGGTCAAAAATTGAAAATTTGGGAAATTGAAGATTGGGTGAATTTAGGTGGAAAGAAATCATTTTGGTTGAGCCATGAAGCCATTTCAAGCCCATATGAGCCATGAGAGGACTCATTTGAGGCATTCACTATGTTGTGCTCTAACCCTCTTAGCTAAGGGCTTAGGGGTTAAGAACCATCCATGTGAATCACCTACATGAGTCAGGAGGTTAAGTTGGGTATGGGTGTGGTTTTAGGAAGTGTGTGGAAATGTAGTGTGTAAGTGTAGTGTAAGTCAGCCCCTTCACCGGACTGAGCCACCTGTGGGGGCCTCCTAAGGCCAAAGAGTCCTATAGGAACTCATCCTTTAAACTTCCACATTCGATTTCAACCCTCTAGGTGATTAGGGGTCTATGGTCAAGTTTGTGGAGTTTGTAGGGAGTTTAGAAGTGGTTTGAATTTCTAAAAGGCGGGTCCCAATTCTAGTCCTCTAAGACAGTCAAAGGAAAAGCCTAAGGCTAGATCCTAAGCACTAAAAAGAAGAAGGGAAGACCTCATCAAAAATGAGGTCAACAGACTGATGATGGATGGAGTACTGTCTAGACAAAATCATCGAAGAAAATTTTGGATCACATCCAAGCCGCTTCGTTACGTGCTTCAACTCAGAGTTTGAAACCTGTCGAGCCTGCACTATCACTTGCGATTGAAGAACCACCCCAGAAGGAGGAGAAGATCATGGAAGAAAAAAAGACCGAGGCTCTGAAGGGCAGACTAGGGACTGCTTATCCTAGGATGGTTGTTTCCGATTCGGGGGAGAAATCCCTCGAACTCCTGACCCTGTATGATTAATTGCTCGCCCCGGCGGGATCTTATAATGATAAGGGTTATGGTGTTGGGTACGTGTCGGCATATTTTTAGGTCGTGTGTTTTATTTTGAAAAGGGGGTCGCCTAACAGAAGCTGTCGGCGAATTTTTAATTTAATTAAAATAAATAATTTGAAAAGTAGTATTTGATTTTGAAAATAATTTTAAATTTGAAGGTTTTAAGATATGAGATTAAACCGATCTCACATCCCAAATAGTTTATATAAATGAGCACCGCACCACAAACCGTGTATCTATTCCTAAGGATAGACACACTGCTTGACGGTGGGGCTCGATTAAATAAACTAGAAGATTTGTGACATCCGTTTGGTCTGCGAACTAATTTTATAAGTCGACAAGTTTCCCCTGCTTAATATGAAAACATTAAACAGGGTTTATATTACCTGGGTTCTTTAGAATTCCCTATAAGGGCAAGCCCCTATAGTTAATTACATCTCAAGTGATGGGAATCACCTAAGAAAACTCTCGATAATAATCAATAATTCCGCTCTCAAGGATTTCAAAGTTTAAGTTTTCGTGGGATTGAATTTTGGAATTTCAATAGGGAATGGATCAAGTTTGGAACATTTTGTTTTGTGAATCCAAAGGAAGAAAAGTAGGAGAAAGCACAGATTCGAAGTGAACTTCGGTAATTTCCCGACTACCCTATTGTTTGGCTTGAGTTTAGGAAAGTCCTAATATTTATTTAAATGTTTCGATTTTGCCAATTTTAATTAGTTAGGGCTTATATTTGTATGATAAAATCACACAAATAGCCTTGAAAATGTGAGGGTTTATGTCGTATCGGACGACTACCTCGGAATCCTAAAGCCGGTTAGGGCTTAATTTACATGACCCGATCATGCAAATGCCTAACAAAGGTTGAGGGTTTATGTTGCACTAAGCAAACTACCTCGAAGTCCTATGGCTTTTTTGTTTAATTCTAAGAAAGTTTTGCTGAAGTAGACTCAGGTTTTGCTGATGACGATGGCCGTGCTGCCCACCATGCTCCGAGCTCCTTGTTGTTGCAGAGGTTTTAGTTTTAGAAGTCATAAATCAGAGGATGAAAAAAAGTGTTTTGGTTTAGAGAAGTCTTAATTTCCAAGTGTTTCTTATGTTTTAATTAAAACAAATCTTAAAGTTGATTATAACGACACCGGTTAAGATCCCACGGTTCCATCCTTCCGGAATCATTATTTTTATCGGATTCACTTAGTCCGTATGAATTTGCTAAACTCAACCGAATGAGTTCCACACTTTCATTTAGACCGTGGGAAATCCCGTTAGCAACACGTAGGTTACATCATCCGAGGTATTCCCGATCATCCAACGAGACGTTTTAATTTAGTTGCAATTGTAGTTTTCGTGTTCCGTTTGTGATTAAATTTTGAGTTGTTTTATATTTTGAAATGTTGTGGCGGTGAATTTTATCTTGCAATGACTTTTAATTTAGTTTTGGTTTCAGTTTTAGGGACTATCCTAAAGGTGTGGGTTTTCATGCAACAGCTTGTTTACCATGCAAGAAAAGTAAGTGCATTGCAGTTGAATAAATTGCAATAATGTAAATTGCAAGAAAGTAAATTGCAATAAAATAAAAGCGTACTCTGAGGGTCTTCCCGTCATTCCAAGTTGCACTTAAAACATAATTAGAATATTTAAGCAAGTTCCTAGGTAAAGCTAAGGTAAGGGTTTTGGTTTTCTACCAAATTCCTAATCCTATAGCTAGTCATTTCCTATGACGTCTAGGTTCTTTGTGTTTTTGTTTGAAGACGATTTTCTTCATCAAAGAATAATTAAATTCAATTGTTCTTATAAATGTCCTATCATATTGAGGAAGTGTTTAAGAAGAATCTTAAACATCTTTTCAATATTTCTAGGATTGTTTTAAGTCCAAATGAATTTAATTATACAAATGAATTAATCGTTCGGGAATTCAAGTTTGGTTGTTATTTTGCTCAGTGAACTAGGACATTTGAATATCCTATGAGGGAAGTAACATTTCATTTAATGTTCTATTTAGGAGTTATAATAACCAAAGCTTTCGAGGGTAAATTAGTATTCAAATGATTTGTGATTTAGTTTAATTTCCATTAATGGGTTTAAGTTTGGAATAGTGTTCAAGTTATTTTAGATTTATTTTGAATTCTTTATGTCTTTGGTAATGTTATATTTAATTCAACTTAATTTAATTTAATTTAATTTAATTGAGTTTTAATTTAATTTAATTCAATTTAATTTAATTTAATTTGATTTGATGTTTAATCAATTTGATTTGATTTAATTTTAACTTAATTTGATTTATTTTTTATTTAATTTAATTTAATTTAATTTAATTTAATTTAATTTGATTTAATTTGTTTAATTTAATTTAATTTAATTTAATTTAATTTAATTTTTAATTTAATTTAATTTAATTTAAATTTAATTTTAATTTAATTTAATTTATTTAATTTAATTTAATTTTAATTTAATTTAATTTAATTTAATTTTAATTTAATTTTTAATTTTAATTGAAATTTTTAAAAGAGTTTAATAATTTAATTTTAGTTTAATAGTTAAGTCTTTTAGTATTTTAAATTTGAGTTATCATTTTAATTAGGAATTGAATATTAATGAGATAATTAATATAGGGATTTTTAAATTAAAGAATAAATCTCTTCCTAATAATATCCCTATTTTAATAATTCCAATTTTATTATTCTTCCAAACTTAATCAATTATTTAATTAAAGTTTAATCATTTTAAAATTGTTTAATGGGTTTCTACCCTTTAATTATTTAAATTTCAATCATCCAAATAGATTTGGATCAAATATTTTGTTTGTTAATTTTTTATTAAACCTAAAGTTTTAATTAAGGGTTAAAATTTACTTACCATTTTACCCTTTAAACTTAATAATTTCATAACTCACTAAATTGAGCTCAAATGAACTTGAAATTTTTATGTGACTTCACTCATATGCCAATAAAGACATGAGAGGAGAAAATGTGATTTTTCTGTATTTAATTTATTTATATAATTATTTTTGGTAGAAAATAAAGATTTTCAAGGAAAATTTGATAACATGACCAAGGGAAAGTTTCTGTCCTTAAGAAAATTAGGGGACATTGCTAATGACCAGAGGACCACTTGGACTAATTTTGGTGATTTTTTGAATTATATTATTTTTATTATAATTATTTTAAGTTTTGGAGTGTTAATTAATTTAAAAATAAAATAAATGTTGAAAAATGGATTTTATATTTTCAAAAATCTCTCTGATATCAAGGAAATCAGAGAAGCAAATTTTGCAATTTTCTGATTTTTCTATGATTTATTATAATTATTTTAGTGAAAATGCTAGAAAATACATTTTTTTTTTAATTTTAAAATTACCTTAAAGCTTTAAAATTTAATATCTCACTAAATAGACCTAAGAAAAATGTGGGATTTGTTCCTAAGTGATTAAAATTCAAAATGTGACATTTTGGTGAATTTTATTATTTTTGTGATTTTTATTATTTTTTAATTATTAAAAATATTAAAATATTATTAAAAATCAACTTTTTTAAAAAATTGAAATTTTAATTTTCTTAAATTCCCCTGATATTAGAGAGGCTCCAAAACTAATTTGGTGAATTTTTGAAAGGTATTTTAAAAGTTATGAATTTTTAAAGTTTAAAATGGCTAAGTGGCTTAATCAACCCAATTAAGTGGGGCTAACCAAGTCCAATTGACCTCAAATTTTTATGGTGGATTCCTCTGATCCTAAAGGTCAGTGGAGAATTGATTTCAATTCAATTTGATGCATGGTTAACTCTAATTAATTAAAGACCTATTTTGGGTGTTTAAGCCAATTAGGGTTGTTTTAAATGAACTAAGTCAAAACCTATTTTTCCTAGGGTTCTCTGGTTATAAGCAACATCACCAAATTTTCCTAGAATTTATTTCACAACATGCTATTTATTGGAATTAAAATATTCAAAACGGTAACATGAACTTGAAAAATCAATAACTCTTCATAGGATGGCCTCCGACTTTGGAAAATTCGGGGAATGTTCTCAAATTCGGAGGCTTCAAAAGCCCTATGGTCTCATGCCATGGTGAATTGTATGCATGCATGGAGAATTAAAATAATGCAGAGAGTAAATAAATTATAAAAAATAAAATACTTGATGAAATTAAATGATTTCTTTTCCACATTATTCTCCTCTCGTTCACCGAGCAAGAGGGTATTTTTATTTTATTTTTATGATTTTCCTACACGGAGATATGAATTTTTGAATTTTAGGGAATTAAATAAATAAGAAAATACCCTAATTTTCTATTTATCCACGCGGCGCCGCCGCATCCTCGGCGCTCCGAAAGGCCACGCGGCGCGCTCCCATTCGACGCCGCCACTCGAGTCGGCAGCCCGGGCCCCGCGGTTCTCGCACCGTTTCCCGGTCCGACGCCATCCGAGTCGTTCGTCCGCGCGTGTATCGAATGGACGCGCATCCGTTCATCGTCCCCAAGTGTTCTCACCCGAGAGCCGTCCACACTAAATCCCTAAGATCTCACTCGATTCTCAATGGATTTTTATGTTCTTATACTTGCATGGATTCGTCTTCAAGAGACGAACACATCTATACTGGTTAACATGCATTGAAACTAAGGCATTTGAAATAGAGAATCTCCAGAAGCTCGGGATGAAGAATTAGCTCATACCTTGGCTCGGAGAAGTGTGGCTTCAATCCGAGAGTTGTTGCACCTTCGATTGGATCCCAGCGAAGCTCCAGCATGAAGTCTCCTGGTCTCGTGAATCGTCCGGATATGATTTCGACCAAGCCCGATCACAAAGCTTGGAGGCTCGGAGCAACCGGGTGGCCCGGAGATGGGGCTTTTGCTGGTGGACACCTTCCCTCGTCCGGTGAAGGTGTAGAGCCAATCAATTTGAGAATTGGCTCACCGTGGAGAAGTGTCCCGGTTTTGGGTGGAATTTCAACTCCGAAATCGAGCTTACTGGAGGAGAAATGGCAGGGGGATTTCACTGGGGATCAAGTTCTCTAAGAGTGGAGAAGGGTCTGGAACAATTTTGGCAGAGTTTTGGCAAGGTTTTTGCTTAGCTCCCTTCTTGGCCGAGAAGGGTGGAGTTTAAATAGGAGAGGGTGGAGGGCCTCCCATGGGGAGTTAGGGCTTGGGATCAGCTGCTCTGGTGAGGAGAAGATCAGCCATGGTGACCACTAGGCATGGGGCAGCTCAGCAAGTGAGAATTTCAATGTTGGCTCACATGCGAGCTCTCGGCCATGGTGTTTTCCGGCGGCCTGGTGGCCTGCCGGCCGTGCAATGGTCACCATCTTGGTCGGGTGGGTCGTGGTCGGGGTTTAGTGTAGGCGATCGGCAAATGCCATGTGTAAAGGCTTTGATTCAAAGTAGAATGGGGCATGGCTAAATTTGGACCTAAATGGGTCAACCCACCCATTTGGGCTAGGTGCACCACCCAAGGCCTCGGTTTAGGCCGAGGAGAAAGTGATTTGGATCAGCTTGATTAGTGAGGTCAAGTCACAATCCAAGTACAATTAGGCTTAAGCATGGTTTAGTGGAATCATGGAAGTGGTTAATCACCTTTAGGAATTAAGGAAATAGCCTCCTCCTTTTGCCCAAAATGGCATGGTGACATGTAAAGAGGCTCTCATGGCTTGCATATGGCTTGTGCATGGCTCCATTTGGCTTGGGAAAAGGTTTGGTCAATTTCATAAAAAAGGATTTTAAGGATTTTGGATAATTTGGTGGAAATTTGGATGAAGCTTCATTTAGAATTATTTGATTGATGATTTTGGAACTTAGGGACAATTTTGATTAAATGGATGATGAAAGGAAATGTCATGTGGGCTTTGGATGAATTTGGGCTTTTGAATTTAAGGGAGTGGCTTTTAGGAAAGTTTAAGGGAAATGGGCTTTCGATTTTAGGATGGGCATTTGGATAAAAATTTTGTGAAGAACTTTGTCAAATAAATGTCATAATTGGTTTAGGGATGTTCTATGAAGGGCTTGGAATCAATTTGATGTGATTTGGAGTTGAATAGGTTTGAATTTGGGTTTATTTGGTAAGTGGGCCTATGTAGGTCCAAGTGGGCCAAGTTGAGCTAATGTTGACTAGGGTTGAAATTGATATAAAATCAATGTTGAGAAATGTTTATGGGAGTGTTTCAAAGAGGTTTTGACTTTGGTTGGGCTTTGATTTTGGGGTTTGGGCTCATTCGGGTTAGGTTTGGGTTATGGGTCCAATCGGGCTTTAAGGCCAAAAGTGAAATTGGACCCAAATGTCATCCAAATTGAACTTAGATTTGGTCTAGATTGGTATTGGGAATGTTGAATTGAAGTTTAGAATTGAATTGGACCAAAATTGGGGTCAATTGGGTAGGTTTGGTTTGACATTGGGTTCACTTTGGGTTAAAATGGGTCAAATTGGGGGTTTTTACAAAAGTAGGGTAAATTGACAAAATTGGCCCATGGTGTAGTTGGACAAAATGAAATTGGGAATATTTGGGATTTTCTGGAATTTTTTGGGAATTTTCTGAATTTTTTGATTTTTTGGGCCAAGAAGGGTATTTTGGGTATTTGGGGGGGTATTGGGAGGTATTTTTGGAATTTTTGGTATTTTTGGGTATGGATGATCAATTTAAGTGATGTGGAAATGTTTGGGAATGATTTTGGAGAATTTTGGGTAATTTGGAAATTTTTGAGAAATTCGGGTAATTTCAAGAGTTTTGCAGTAAGCTAAGCGTGTAGGGTCCCGGGGTCAAAAATCGAAAATTTGGGAAATTGAAGATTGGGTGAATTTGAGTTGAATGAAATCATTTTGGCTGAGCCATGAAGCCATTTCAAGCCCACATGAGCCATGAAGGGACTCATTCGAGGCATTCACTATGTTGTTCCTAACCCTCTTACCAGCGGCTTAGGGGTTAAGGACCATCCATGTGAATCACCTACATGAGTCGGAGGTCAAGTTAGGTATGGGTGTGGTTTTAGGAAGTGTGTGGAAATGTAGTGTGTAGGTGTGGTGTAAGTCAGCCCTTCACTGAACGAAGCCACCCAGTAAGGCGCTCTAAGGCCAAAGAGTCCTATAGGAACTCATCCTTTAAACTTCCACATTCGATTTCAACCCTCTAGGTGATTAGGGGTCTACAGATCAAGTTTGTAGAGTTTGCAGGGAGTTAAGAACTGGTTTGAATTTCTAAAAGGTGGGTCCCAATTCTAGTCCTCTAAGATAGTCAAAGGAAAAGCCTAAGGCTAGATCCTAAGCACTAAAAAGAAGAAGGGAAGACCTCATCAAAAATGAGGTCAACAGTACGTTTTGATTGTTTCTAACGATTACGTAACTAACGACAACCGGCTTAATCCGGATCTCGATTCCAATACAAATAATGATTCTCAAATCATACACAACCTCGATGACCACGATGAAGAAGGTGTTCACAAAGGAGGCTACCAAAGCTCAACAAGCAACGAGTCCATTTGTGAATTCCGAGGGGCTCCGATCACGATAGAATTAGAACCATCGTACACCGAAGTAACTTCGAAGAGCCGCTTGTTCCAATTCAAGAGGATACACCGACGGATTCAACACCAAATTCGAAGATATAACCGAAGTAAATTTAAGAAGCGTGAAAAATTCTACCCCCGAGAATGGGTCCAAAGGATAAAGGAAAGTAGGTGGTTGCTCAGGAAGAGCCAACCCCAGCAGAGGAATTGCCTATTCGGGAAGAAACCGAGGAACATGGTAATAAAGTGGATTATAATGTGCTAGCCCATCTTAGGAAGCTACCAGCCAAACTAAGCATATACGACGCTTTGATCCTGTCAAAGGAGATGAGGGAGGCTCTGATCAAGGCTTTACTTGATCCAGAGATCTGTTTAGCTCAAATGGCCAGTAATTCCTTTGACGAGGTTTGATCGTTAAAAGAACAGTGAGGTGTTACCTTCACGGACAATGATCTATTACTGGGAACAGCAGATCACAACCGACCGTTATACATTTCAGCTCACTATTGGAAGGTTTACGCTCTCCGGAGTGTTGGTCGATCCGGGAGCATCAATCAACATAATGAATCTTCTGACGCTAAGCATATTTGGAAATCGATGCTCGCGAGCTTGAGCGTACAAGATGCTATTAAGAGGCTTCAATCAAAAAGGAGAAAGATCTCTTGGATCGATAACACTACTAATGAAGACCGGTGATTTAGCAAAGACAACCGCAAAATTCCACATAATTGATTCTGAGACATCATTCAACGCTCTAGTGGGTCGACCGTGGATCCATGAAAACTGGATGGTACTGTCGTCTCTGCACCAGTGAATAAAGTATTAAGAAGGAGGGGAACAGTGTATCAAAGGTGACTTGCAACCATTCTCCGTACACGAAATTGGAATTCATGAAGATGCGGCCTACTACGCGCCCCGAAGAAAACAATCTTTTCCAGAAATACCATACCAAATGAAGCAAAAGAAATCCGAGATGATGAAGAACCTGAAGTTCTAGTTCAACAGTTACTCACCACTCCCTTATGACGAGATGGTGAAGATTTCTCCAGAACTCGCACCCGAGGTCGAGGCCGGGGATGAGGACGTGGAAGAAATGTTGGAACAGTTGGACAGAAGAAATCGTTCATCGATGTTGATTGGGAGAACACTTCCGAAGAAGGAGAAGAAATTGAGAAAGAAGCAGCGACAATAAGTCAAAAGAAACCCCAGTTCAAGATCTCTCTCGAAGATGAAAAGAATGAAGAATACAAATCAATGTACGAGAAGATTAACCATCATGTACATACTATGACCCTGACCCCGATCCATTCTAATAAGATCGAGGGTATGGTGGTCAAGGAAGTGCATGGTGGTGGTACTAAACCAATCAAGTTTTACCGTGGTGCTTCTTCTTCCAATAATGAAAAAGATGTACAATTTGAAGATGTTACTTCTTCCAAATTAATGGAATTACCTTTTGACTGGTATTCTCCCTGTGTTCAAAATTTAATTCAACGTGGTGTCTTACCTCGACAATGGACAAAAGGCCAATCACAACACTTTGAAAAATTATGGAATAATGTCGATCGGCCTCCCAATTCAAAACATGGTCTCGGATTCGGCACAGTAGGATCAATTGACGATACGGGATTTTACTTAGTTGTCATTTGCGAACCTAATAAAGACTGCTTGGAAGCTTCAGAAGATCTCAAAGATCTACCAATCATAGATGCTCCACCAGAATTCGAGGAAGAAATCAAATCTACTATAGACGAGTTAACAGAAGTTAACTTAGGTACTAGCGAAGAGCTCAGGCCTACCTTTGTTAGCTCCTTACTCAATAAAGAAGATTCTAAGGAAATAATTAAGCTACTAATGGAATTCAAGGATTGTTTTGCTTGGAGTTACGATGAAATGCCAGGATTAGCTCCAGAAGTCGCAGTTCACAAGTTAGGAGTAGATCCTACTCGCTCCATCGACAAGCTCCCTAAGAATGCGTCTATAAATTGAGCAACAAGTAATAGTCGAAGTTAAGAAGCTAATAAACGTTAAATTTGTCCGTGAAGAACAATACCCTACTTGGTTAGCAAATGTGGTACCAGTCAGAAAGAAGAATGGTCAGATCAGAATCTGCGTAGACTTCAGAGATTTAAATAAAGCATGTACAAAAGACGAATTTCCACTACCAATCCCAGAACTAATGATCGGCATTGCTTCAACACATGAAATATTTTCATTCATGGATGGATCATCAGGATACAACCAGATAAAGATGGCACCAGAAGACGAGAAACTCACGGCATTCAGAACGCTGATCGGAGTGTATTCCTACACAGTAATGTCATTCGGACTAAAGAACGCAGGAGCAACACACCAAAGAGCGATGACGAAGATTTTTGATGATCTCATTCACAACCAAGTTGAGTGCTACGTGGATGATGTGGTCATCAAAAGCAAACTGAAGGAAGATCATCTGTATGATTTAAGAATTGTTTTCGAACGACTAAGACAATACAACTTTAAGATGAATCCCTTAAAATGCGCCTTCGACGTCACCTCCAGAAAGTCTTAGGATTTGTTGTCCGACATCGCGGGATTGAAATTGATCCGAGAAAGATTAAAGCTATCTTAGAAATGTCACCTCCTAAAACCTCGAAACTCGCTACGATCCTTTCAAGGAAAGTCGGCATATCTTCGACGCTTTATATCGAATTTGTCAGAAGGTGTCAGCCTTTTTCTCGCTTGGCTAAGAAGGATGCCAAGTTTACTTGGGACTCCAAATGTCAACATGCCTTCGATGACATCAAACAATACTTAATGACACCTCCTCGTCTTAGCAGCCCTGGCCTCAGTAGACCGTCGATTCTTTATACCACGGCTTTAGACGACTCCCTCGGAGCCTCGTAGCCCAGTGTCAATGATGAGGGAAAAGAAAATGCTCTCTACTACTTAAGCCGTCGTCTAATTCCGACGAAAGTAAAGTATCCTCCTATCGAGAAGCACCGCTCGGCCCCGATCTTCGCCGCGCAGAAGCTCGGGCATTACATGCTTTCTCATAAGGTCAACCTTATTTCGAGAGTTAATCCATTGCAATACTTGATGACCCGACCGACACTCTCTGGCAAACTTGCCAGGTGATTGATGATACTATTGCAATTTGACATAACTTTTGTTCCTCTTCGCGTCGTAAAGGGACAAGTTCTAGCTGACTTCCTTGCAGCACACCCTTTACCGGCAGATTCGCCTCTCGAAGACGATTTCGCCCGACGAGCGTATAATGAGCCTAGAAGACACCGATGATCGACGTTGGGAACTATACTTCGACGGTGCGTCCTCGACATGTAAGAACAAAGAATTGCAAACGATAGTGCCAGGTAAGGCAGGAATCGGGCTAATCTTTATAACTTCGGAGCGGGGGATGTTAAGATACTCCTACCACTTAACAAAACCATGCACAAACAACGAGGTAGAATACGAAGCCCTCAAAACAGGACTGGAAGTAACCATTCAAATGGGAATTACGGATATCAACATCTACGGAGATTCTCGGTTGATCATTCAACGATATCACGGACAAGTACAGATTCTGAAACCAAGACTCGAGCAGTACTTTCAGTACGCCATGAAATTGTTGGAACAAATTCCAAACATAACAATCTACAAGATTCTTAGAAAAGAAAATGCTCTTACAGATGTGTTAGCTTGCCTTGCAAAGGAATTTGCCTGCTTACAAGATGAGTCAGTTGAAGTGTCAGTTCAAGGACGACAGGTCCTATCACAGCTCGACATGGATACAATACACAAATGAGAAAAAGCAGAAGAAACAATTGCAAAGAAGTGATGAAAAATACGTAAGATTGGCGACAACCATTAATGTACTCACCCGCTAACAGGAATCCCGCCCGACGATAAGTCGTTAGCCCATCAAATCAAGAAAAGAACACTGTCTTACACATTAATAAATAATACATTATACAGAATGTCTTTTGATCAGATGTGGCTAAGATGCCTGAGCGGGTCCGAGGCTCGTGAAATCGTTAAAGAAGTACATTCAGGACTTTGTGACGCTCATCAGTCGGGTCCGAAAATGAAAATGAAGATTAAAAGATCAGGGTACTACTGGCTCTCAATGATGACCGACTGTATGAAAGTTGCCAAAAGTTGTCACCAGTGCCAAGTGCACGGATCGGTTCTACACCAACCACCAAATGTGCTACATCCGACAATCGCGTCGTGGCCGTTCGAGTGTTGGGGCACGATATAGTGGGTCCGATAGAACCGCCTTCTTCAAGAGGACATCGCTTCATCCTTGCAGCTACGTACTACTTTTCTAAATGGGCGAAGCTATACCACTCGTGTAAGTAAAGGCACACCACGTGCTACAGTTTTTCAAGAACCAAGTTGTCTACCTTTTCGGGGTACCGCGCAGGATCATTTCAGATAATGGGTCTGCATTCAAAAGTACAAAGATCAACAATTTTGTCAGAAGCCACGAACAACGATCTACTACCCAAGAGCAAACGGCTTGGCCGAGGCTTTTAATAAAACTCTCGTTCAGATCTTAAAGAAAACTTTGGATGACAACAAGAGAAATTAGCACGAGAAGTTGTTAGAAGCCTTATAGGCCTACAGGACGACTTTTAGGACTCCTACTCATTCTACGCCTTACGCTTTAGTGTACGGGTCCGAGGCAGTGTTACCATTGGAAGTCCAGCTTCCATCACTTAGAATCGCAGTTGCAGAAAAGATTACTATAGAAGAAAATGACAGACTACGAATAGAAGAATTGGAAAGCTTGGAAGGGAAAAGACTTTCCGCACAGCAGAATTTGGAACTGCATCAAGCCAAGATGATCCAGGCCCATGATAAACTGGTCCACCCAAGAACTTTTAAAATCAGTGACTTAGTTCTTGTTCTCAGAATACCTATTCTTGCACATCGCAAAATAGGTGGTAAATTTGAACCAACATGGGAAGGGTCGTTCGTGGTCGAGACAGTCTACTCAGGAGGTTCCTACCAACTGGTGAATTACCGTGGAGAACGACCCATGCTTCCAATCAATGGGCGGTATTAAAATAAGTATTATGCAACCTGATGTTTCGAAGGGTGGCCTCTAAAGTAGAATCTTATCCCTAGAAACACGGGTGAAATAATCACTTTGCGACTGGGTCCGAACCCAAAACAAAATAAAATGGATGATATAAAAAAAATCTCATCAACAAAAAAAATGTTAAAAAGAAAATATGGGAAACCATAATAATAAAATGTCAAATCCTTCCTTTCAAATCAAATCTTGTTCCTGATCTTTTTTCACTCCTTTTCCTACTCCTGTTTAAATTTTAAAAGAAAATATGAAAAAAAAACTTTTCATTAATAAATATTTTCTTCATGTTCTTATTCTTAGTACAGCCCTTGATCCTTTCCTTGTTTTTTTTCGCAGGGGAATGTCGAATGGGCTGTTGGTTCTAAACTTTAGAAATGGCGTGAGTCTAGCACTTGATGAAAAGAGGGTGAAGGATGGAGCAGTGATAGAGATTGATTCTTACTTCACACCAGCCGGCCTACAGTACGAAGAAAATGATTGGATCCCAGTCGATCGAGAAGAGCTTCACAGACAGACAGTGATGAAGATGGGTGGCCCAAGCCACCAATCCAACAACAAAAAGAGAAAGACAAATACAGAGGAGAACAAGAAAATCAAGTCGCAGTTGCCACGGCGAGGGCGGGCTCGCCGCCGCCGCGCCCGCAGAAATTCAAGGGGTAAGGAGAGCTACTCTCACTGCTACCCAGAGAAGGAATAAGAATCGCCACATCCGCAAGATGTTGACTAAACTAGCAGCAGATCAACACGAAGAGACAGCCGCTACCGCCGACACACATTTCAAAGATACCGGTTCATCAGGAACCTGAAAAGAGAAAACCAGCTCCAAGAATAATAGAAAAGATAAGGGAAACTCTATGAAGATTAGAGGCAGAGAGACTACCACGACGCCAGACAGAGCCACCAGTGGTAAGAAATCTAGTTGCGGAAGCAACCCCGGAGGATGTCCCGACAGAGACAATCCCCGAGGAGCCAAGGTGTGCAGGAGAACGTGACAGGATTGAGCCATACATCCCACAATACGTTACTAGACCTTGTCACTTGCAAACCATCCTAGAATATGAACTAGAAAGAATGCAAAATGTTGAGAAAAAGACTTTTGAATACTTTAAAAGGATTAGAGGCAAGAAATAAACATTTTGGAAGGCCTCGAGTTACACACAGATGTATTCTCAGAGTACGAGCAGCAGCAGATTGTGGACTGCATCTTAGAGCTTCAAAAGATGGGCCGACCAGGCCGTCTGAGGGAAAAGACTTATTCAGAACCCCGGAGATGGATACCAGGGAAAGGAAGAGTCACAATACAATGCGGATGTTGCTATAACTTCGCAGAGGACAGAAAAGGAAATCCACCGTGGATACTCCGTCGCAGTGAGGTGGATCCAATGTCGAGGATAATTAAAAGAATGGTGAAAAGAATGATAACGTGGAAGGTACTGCCAGCAGACTGCATACCCAACAGTTGCATCATCAACATGTACCAGAAGGGCAACTGCATACCTCCACACATAGACCACCACGACTTTGTCAGACCTTTCTGCATAGTTTAGTTCATCAACCAATGCAATATCATGTTCGGATCTGACCTCCGGATAGCAGACCAGGGTAGGTTCCGAGGGCCGGTGGAGATACCACTTTCGGTAGGCTCTGTCATGATATTAAAAGGAAATGGAGCAGACATTGCAAAACATTGTATAACGGGAGTGCCAGTGGAGCGGATCTCCGTTACTTTTAGAAGGATGGATGACAGAAAGGTGCCTTACCACTTTCAGCCAGATCCAGAATTGGAGAGTCTCTGGCCCTACGAGCTGTGAGTTACATGGGAAATAACACACCTCCAATGCACATCTATGCGGCATTCCTACAAGGGTGGCTTGGAAGGTGATGTTATTACTAATGTTTCTTACTATTCTGACATGGATTTTTTGACAGACGCTTTTGGATGGATCAACAAGAAGTTTACACAGTCCGTTTTGGATTTACATGGATTGTACGAGACATTAAATTTCTGAGAAAAATGTCATCATGACTAGATCAAGTTGTATGATGTACTTTCAGCAAGTTGGAATGAAAACGACTACGTCATATTTTGCCTCCACCTCTTTTTTTGTGCAAATTGACTGGGAAACGCCATTAGAATTAAATGAAATTTGAACGAAGAACAGAAGAGAAAAGAAAATAAATGAGAACTTTTTCTAAAAATCTAAATAGTAAAATGAACTTCAAATTCACATTAACACTAAACAAACAACAAATAAAAAAAATGGGATCGTTAAAGGACAAACAAAAAGAATCTAAATCCCAAACTGAATTCCAGTCTAAATCCATCTTTTCAAATCCTCCAATTCTTCTTCAAATCAAGGTCTACTTCAGACCTCCTCTCTCGGGATGATTTCAGAACCATGAAAAATTTTTTATTTGGTTCTGATGGCATGGATTCATACCCTTCGCCAAATAATCAAATTTTGATTGATTCTCGTGGGATGTGGAACACTTTCACATCTCATTTCAATCTCCCGCTAAATCCAAATCTCCACAGTACATTTCAATTCAAAATTTTCGAGACTGGTACCTACATTTCAGTTCTGATTTCAAGATCGATACCTACATTTTGATTCTCATCTGAATTGATACCTACATTTCAATTCAAAATTTCCGAGACTAGTACCTACATTCAAGTTCTCATTTCGAGATCGATACCTATATTTCGATTCTCATCTGAATTGATACCTACATTTCAATTCAAAATTTCCGAGACTGGTACCTACATTCCAGTTCTCATTTTGATATCTATACCTACATTTCGATTCTCATCTGAATTGATACCTACATTTCAATTCAAAATTTCCGAGACTGGTACCTACATTCCAGTTCTCATTTTGAGATCGATACCTACATTTCGATTCTCATCTGAATCGATTCCTACATTTCAATTCAAAATTTCCGAGACTAGTACCTACATTCCAGTTCTCATTTAGAGATCGATACCTACATTTTGATTCTCACCTGAATTGATACCTACATTTCAATTCAAAATTTTCGAGACTGGTACCTACATTCCAATTCTCATTTCGAGATCGATACCTACATTTCGATTCTCATCTGAATTGATACCTATATTTCAATTAAAAATTTTCGAGACTGGTACCTACATTCCAGTTCTCATTTCGAGATCGATACCTACATTTTGATTCTCATCTGAATTGATACCTACATTTCAATTCAAAATTTCCGAGACTGGTACCTACATTCCAGTTCTCATTTCGAAATCAATACCTAAATTTCGATTCTCTTTCGAATTGACATCTAAATTTCAATTCCAAACTTGTGAGACTGGTACCTAAATTCCAGTTCTCTTTCGAGATCAGTACCTAAATTCTGATTCTCATCCTTTTAATCGACATTTAAACTCCGATTTTCACTCCGAGGCTGGTACCTAAATTCCAGTTTTCCTTGCCATCCCGAGGTTGGAACCTAGGTTTCAATTCTCATTTTAAATTCAAATTTCAAACTCAAGATTTCGTCGAATTAATCTTAAATTAAACCTCAATCAAAATTAAAACTCCAAATCTAAACTCACACATCAAAACTTGAACATAAAATGAAACGAAATCTAGATCGAAATTCTCCAAATCTTGTGATTTGGAATTCACCTCCTTTTCCTTTCCCCAGCAAGAGTTCAGGAACCTCCAGTCTTGGAAATATACCTGATACTCCCCATGCGGAAATTCTTCTACTCTGCCCTAAGTGTGTAACTTGGACATCTGTGTTGGTTTTGTTGATCTCTTCGGTCAACACCAATACGCGCGGTGTGCTTGGTTAAGCACACCACACCTATCGGGGTCCATTTGTCGACCTCATTTTCGATGTGGTCCTCTCTTCTCCTTTTAGTACTTAGGATCTAGCCTTAGGCTTTTCCTTTCGACTATCCTAGAAGACTAGAAATGGAATCCACCACTTAGAAATTCAAACTACTTCTTAACTCTCGCAAACCCCCGCAAGCTTCGATTGTAAACCCCTAATCACCCGCAGGGTCGAGATCAAATGTGGAAGTGACCCACTTTTTAATATGTTTGCAATTTATGTTTATAGAAACGACACCAATAACTTGATTCCACTTTAATATATATATATATATATATATATATATATATATATATTTAATTATCGAATGTTTAATGTGGATTCTACGCAAGTATACATATCGTATCAAGTAATACGGTGCTCTAGTGGAGTCCTGTTTATCGATCCTACAGGGAAGTTTTTAACGTAATCGTTATCGCCTAAATTTAAAGGAATTACTTACTAATCTAGTAGACAGAAATTTAAAGTAACTAAAACAAATTAAAGTAAACTAATGTTTGAAATAAAGTTGATTTAACTAATTTAGAAAAAGTATCCTTCTCCTTTTTTTAGAAAATTAAGTGAATGATGATTTTAAATAGAATTCTTAAATTGTATTGTGACAAATAGGAGCATTCCTATTCTTTACCCTTTGGTCCAGGTGTAAAGAACATTCACTAATCCTATGTTTGATTATTGAATCTGCTGGCCAAGTCGGGAGGATACTACCGTCACTTCGTAGCTCCCACGTTCCCCTCACTCGAGGGCTAACATCTACACTTCAGCCTCTTAAATAATAGGACCAAATTGAATATTCTAGTCTGTCATACTAAAATGTCCAATTTTACATCCAATAATTAATATTTCCCTATTTATTTGCACCCTCCTTCCAAGGCTCTTGACTTCCCTGAATATTGGATGTAAGTTTTACTATAGTTGATAATTCAACATACTTTAACTACTCAATTGGCCAGATTGAAAGTAAATTAAGTTTTAAGTAAAAATTATCACAATTTATTTTAATATATTAGGCACTTCTATTTAATTTCATCAATTCGCATAACTTTCATAAACAAGGCGAAAGACTAAGAAAACTACTCAGAATGCATGGAAATAAAACAAAGCATGGATTTCATTTAAAGTTAACAACAATAAATAAAGATACTTATCTTAATTTCCTCCCCAAGTAAACTCCTTGAAGTTCCTTTGACTTTTTCTTCTAGTACAACAAACTAAATAGCACTCAAATAAACTAAAGAAACTCACTAAACACACTCAGACTTACTAAAATAGACACATAGAAGACTCAAGAGACACACTAAAACACTAGAATTCAGCCTTTATTTATAGAGGTAGGCAAAGGTCCAAGGGGTGCTTAAACACCTCTTCAAAAAGTGTCCAGGTTCAAAGTATTTGCATTTTGAACTATCTCGCCTTCGGCGGGAAAAGATCTCGCCTTCAGCGGGGCTTCTAGAAGGTCTTCAAACCGCGCGATCTCGCTGTCGGCGGGCTCGGGCTAGCTTTCGGCGGGGTTAGTTATAAATCCTTCAGAAATTCTCCTTAATAATCTCGTCGTCGGGGGCCTCGATCTCGCTGTCGGCGACTTAGTTCAATTTGCATGAATTTCTTCCTTTTTGATCCAAATTTGCTCCATTTTATGTTTTTTGCTTCCATCACTTATAAATCTTCATTCCTGTAGTAAAATAAAGAAAATACCTTTCTTTAAAGTGCAATTTCATCAAAAATAGATATGAATTTCTTAATGAATTTTTTTGTGATCAAAATCCCCTAAAATTAATTATTACTTGTCCTCAAGTAATTTAAATACTAAATAAAAATAATGATTTCCATAATAGAATTTTTCAATTCAGATATACTATGAATTAAATTTAAATAATATTATTGTAAAGTTGAATAGAAATATTTCTAAGTAATTAAATTAACTTCATAGATATAAGATTATCAAGTTATCAGGTTTAAGATTTCTAGTTTTCTATTTATTTCAGGATTGACTATATTTAAAAAGAGTAAATTACTTAAGATATTTAGATGATAGGAAATTTAAGAAAACACTATTTAGTAAAATACTAATTCATAAATATAAGTTTTAGAAATATAATTAAGTTTTACCCTTTAGGTTAAAGCTATTGAAGCCAATTTTTGATAAGGCATCTCCTCAAGCTTCTCCTCACTTATATATATATATATATATATATATATATATATATATATATATATATTTATTTATTTCTTTTCTTTTCTTCTTTTTTTTCCTTTTTTTTCTTTTTTTTATCTTTTCTTTTTTTAAGTGAGGATTACTGTATCTGGATAGCCTGTTAATAATTTTGAACTTCAACTTTTTCTTCCTAAATTTGAAACTAAAAATATTTCCTTGTTTTTATATATTTCATAGCCTTTACTTCATTGAGTTTCTATCCTTTCTTTTTCACTTAAATACTTAAGAATTTTCAATTTTTAGAATATAGTTTTCCTCACTTTAAATAGTTTACTATATTCTTATTCCTTTTAACCAAATATCTTATTCTATTAATTAATTGAATTACTAGAAATAATTTATTTAACTTTATATAATAATTAAATGAAGTAATTCATGTTTATTGAATTGAAAAACTACTTATAGAAAATCATTTAATAATAATTTTTGAAAATAGAAATTGAGAACAATTTTAATAATTAAATATGTATTTTTACCTTCCCGCAAACTTAAATTTTTCTATCTATACTAAATAGTGAAAAAGGGAAAGTATATAGTAAAATTCATCATACCTTTGAGCTTTAGGTATTTCTTTTCTTTGAAATTTTTGCATGATTTATTTTATTACTTACAGAACCTGTACTGTTAGTATTTTTCCATACATATATAATATTTAAAAGAAAGTGCAGGGATGAAATTGTTTTTTAAAATAAGTATCAAACATAACAATTAAAAACTTAATCTATTACTACACATACAATCAACTAATCTACTTTAAAACATATCAAAACACCCTAAACAATGTTTACATTCATAACTTATAAAAACTTTAAACTAACATCCTATATATATAAAAATTTGCAAACTAATTTAACACACATAAGAAATCTAATATCACAGCTCAAGCAAACAAACAAACATACCAAGTCCTAAGTTCACAGAAAGTACTGAAATATTACACAAAGAATAATAAAGTTTGCAAAACAACAAATCTAAACAAACTAAATAACTAAACAAAAGCTCTAATCTTCTGCATTAAAATCCCAAACTATGTCATCTCCCTGATCTCCAGGCTGAGAAGGCTGAGCAGGCTGGTACTGTGAATAGCGGGGGCACTCAGGAAAGACAACATCTAAATCACCACTCCTATAGCGACGTTCAGCTTCGTAGTAGGCAAATTCATATTCTGAATGACACTAGAGATATTCACTATCGTAATCATGTCTTCTTTCCAATCCATCAATTATGTGATCCAGATGATCAAATCTTCTCTCCATAGTCTCTCCAAACTGCTCAAAACTTCTTCTACTCAAGGTTAACTCATTCATCAGATCTTGAAGGGTAGGGGTGGTGGGTCGAGGAGGATCATAACCGGTAGAGGGGATATCTCTACTCGATGAAGGCATGTAACTCCTCGTTCCTGATCTCCATCCCTCATGGGATTCATAAGTCTTAATATTGGTGGGAGTGATAGGTTTCATGGGCTCTATCCATTCCTCATCTTCTCTTGACTCAACTCCAGAGAGTTGGCAGAGTACAAAAATCAAACCAAGATGTCCCAATCCTCCTCCACTCTCACTTCGAGCAGTGGCTAAAATATTTCTATAAATAATGTTACCTATGTTGATGCTCCTATTGTTCTGAATGTAAAAGTTTAGAATTGCTCTATCGCTTGTTACCTCACTATGGTGATAAGTGGGTAACAATGTAGAGCAAATAAAATAATGTCAGGCTTTAGAGATTGCATTTAACATAGAAAGAGGGAAATTTACCCTATCCCGCTGCTTAATCTTCCAAACTCCTTTCTCGTTAGTGAGAAAGTCTATAACTTCTTCCAGAGGTCCTTCCGCAGTACCGAAAGTATCATACTCGCTAGTATGCAGATCACGAACTTCATAGAATATGTTTATTCTTGCTGCACTGAATTCAACCATAAATCCCTGTACCTTTACCGGTGCATCCTCGATTGCCATCAAATTTGCATAGAATTCTTTTACTATTTCCACGTACTGCTTTATATAAAACATAACAGAAGTTTTCTCATCATCGTTCCTTTATAACTCGCTCCACTTCTCCTCCTGGATTCTTGAAAACTCGATCCGCAATACACTTTCTTCCTTGAATATTTTCAAAATATCGATTTTGTGCTCGTGCATTGATGAATTGGTCAGTGTCGTAATTTTGTCGAGGAGTCATTCGTTCGATCTATAAAAATCACAAAAAATTCTAACTAAACTTTCAAATATTAATAAGATGGCTTCTTACAACATCTAAAATCGATTTAAATCAATCTCCACAGATTTCTTCCAAGTAATTTCTCCACATTTCGAATTTTTCCAAAATTTCCCAATGTAGAAGAAATCTATGGTGAAAATAAAAAATTTTTGCATAGGAGTGAAGATCTTACCGAGAGAAGATGAAATCCGGTGTCAAAAAGTCTTGAAATCACTTCAAATCCGAGATCTCTCAAGCCCTAGGTCAGTTTTTTCGAAAATTTGAGGAAAGGGATGATGAATAGTGTCGGTTGACCGGTCAAATATAGGTCTTTTCGTGATCTCGCTGTCGGCGAGATTTTTCTCGTCGTCGGCGAGCTAATTAATTTGATAAGGCAAAAGTTTCGGGAAAAATCCGCCGTCGGCGAGATCGGTCTCGCTGTCGGCAAGATCCTAAAATTTTTAAATTTTTGAAATTCGTTAATCATTTTTAACCTTGATTTACCTTTAATCAATCTTCCGATCACTTAATTTAATAATAGTATGAAGATTAGATACTAAAACTCACAAAAAGTTCACACAACACAAACAATATTACTTTATATATGAAATCCAAGAAACTTACAAACTTCACACTAACAACTTAACACATACTTAACTTAAATGTTCAAATCTATAATACTCAGCATCGCAATCCACACCACAACACTCTAAATGCTGAGACATAACAAATACAAATAATCTCATCAAATCTGAGATAATCAAATCAAAGTTCGACTCATAATAAAACCTAAATCTAAATTAACACATATATACACAAATATATGACATAAACATAGAAATCTTTCTTACTCTTTAGTGTCTGAACTAACATCTTCTCTAATATTTTTCGATGCGACGCAGGTGCACAAATAAATTGTAGAAAGGCCTGAAAGGGAATTCTGCAGTAGATTCTTCATTAATCCATCATTTTTGTCTTAGTAGATGAATAAAACTGGCCTCCAGATGTCCAGTATGATCAAAGTGCTCCTTCATTCTCCAATCAATGTGATCAAACATAACAGAGATATTGTCTATGGAATTCATCACATTTTGCAATTCTTTCTCCAATCATTTAATCTTCTTCAAAATGAAATTAGTTTTATCAGTATGGGCCTTACTAAAGGATTATTCTGTGATGCTCTGTCAGAAATAATGGTAATCTCATCATTGTTATCCAAAGTTGGAAACATATCAGTAGGATCCAGTGGTTTCTATGGTAAAAGTACTTTTTCCCAAGCCTCATAAGAAACTTGGTACCGATCGCATAAAGCAAATATAGTTGATGGGTTTCCAAGTCCATGCACCGACCCATGCACAATCAATCCCAATGCAGACTTTACTATTATTGATCCAACGTCGATAGGTAATCCAATTTGAATACAGTAGTTTAAAATAGCGCATTCCTTTGAAACCTTATGTACCCTCATAGTAGGTAATAATTTTGATGATATAAAGAAATGCCAATGCTTCGAGACAGGGTTAAGAAGTGATGCAGCGTAACTCCCAATCATCAGGCTCATCGGTCAGGTATCTATAGATTTCGTTCATATTGTATCTTGAAGGCACAAAGTTGGAATAATGAAAAACAGAGGTATTTTCTATAGAAAATAATTCATTTACCCTTGATGGAGTAAATGTTACCCATCTTCCTCTAACGTAGACATTTCCATTGTTGATCGCATGTAAATTAGAGTAAAACTCTTTAACTACTGGAATAACTACAGCGGATGTCGTATAACAAAATACCTCCCAGTGCCGCTGTGCGATCATTTCTTCGATTTTTGTGGTGGAATTCTCTACTCCTCTATTGACAAATCCTCTTTCTTTAATAAGTCTTTTCTTCATCAACCCTTTGTTGAAGATACGCTGCGCCTCCGAACTGACGAATTTTCTTCGGTTGAAAACTTCAGTTTTTATGGTTTCTAAGAGTTTGTTGGTCATTTCGGATCGAAAGGATTGGTCTCTAGTCGTTTCTAAGGAAGAAAATAGTGAAAATTTTGATTTGGGATAGTTTCCTACGAAGAAATGGCTTAGATCCGTCCAAAACCGCACGAAAAATCTTTAAGAAACCAAATTTTCAACAACCTCGCCGTCGGCGAGCTAGTTATAGAACTGACTCAAATTTTGCACGAGATCTCGCTGTCGGCGAGAATCGACCTCGCCGTCGGCGAGATTTCGTAAAATTGTCCAATTTCGCTCTGGTCCTAATATTTTCTGATCTCATCATATAGGTTCAACTTTGTGATGATTCTTATAAAAAATTTGAGTAGTAAGATTTGTTTTAATAATATAGACTCACTAATTTGCAGATAATTAAAATAAAAGACTACTATGGGTTGCCTCCAATAAAGTGCTTAGTTTAACTTCGTCAGCCTGACCTAATTTAGTTAGTAATCAGGTTGACTAAGCATTAAAACTTCTTTAAAATTTGGTCTTCTACCTTCGAAATATGGTTTTAATCTATGTCCGTTTACCTTAAATCTATGTCCTGTTTTTTTATCTTCAATTTCTATAGTTCCATATGAAAATATTTGAGTTATGGTGAAAGGTCATAACCATCGAGATTTCAATTTCCCAGGAAATAACTTCAATCTCGAATTATAAAGCAAAACTTGTTGTCCTGGTTCAAAATTTCTTTGATTAATCTTCCGATCATGCCATAATTTCATTCTTTCTTTATAAATCCTATCATTATTACATGATTCATTTCTTAATTCTTCCAATTCATTTAATTGCAACAATCTCTTCTCACCAGCTTCTTTCATATTATAATTAAATTCTTTAATCGCCCAATATGCTTTATGTTCTAATTCAACCGGTAACATTTTTAACTCAACTTCGGGAGGTTTAATAATCGATGGAACTATATTTTTTTCGGTGTTTTCGTGTTATCCAAAAATTCAAATTTCTCTTGAATATAATCTAGTTCTTCATTTATCTCGGATTTTTCAATTAATTCAATATTTTTTTCTAATTTTTCTTCATAATATTCCTTAAAATGTTCTTTTTGTAAATGATCGAGTACTTCCATTCGAAAACACTCATCATCTTTTTCTAGTGCAGGATATTTCATTGATTTAGCAATATTAAAAGTAACTTTTTGGTTATTTACTCTCATTGTTAATTCTCCTTTCTGAACATCAATCATAGCTTTTCCAGTGGCTAAAAATGGTCTTCCTAAAATGATAAGAATTTCTTTATCTTCTTCCATATCTAAGACAATAAAATCTATAGGGAAGATAAATTTGTCCACTTTTACTAATACATCTTCAATAACTCCCTTAGGATATGTAACAGAACGATCAGCTAACTGAAGAGTTACTGAAGTAGGTGAAATTTCTCTCAATCCTAATCTTTTAAAAATTGATAGAGGCATTAGATTGATGCTTGCTCCTAAGTCACACAAAGCTTTTCCATAGAATTTTTCTCCAATAGCGCAGGGTATAGTGAAACTACCAGGATCTTTTAATTTTTCAGGAAGTTTTTTCTGAATAATAACACTACACTCTTCACTAAGTGCGACCATTTCATTATCGGTAAATTTTCTTTTTTTATTTAGAATATCTTTCATGAATTTTACATAGTTTGGCATCCGTTCTAAAGCTTCTACGAAAGGAATATTTATCGTTAATTTTTTTAAAATTTCAAGGAATTTAGCAAATTGTTTATCTTTTTTATGTTGAATTAGTCGTTGAGGAAATGGTGGTGGAGGTTTTTCAACAGAAATTTTCATAGGTATTAAAGGATTTTCTAAGTTTGGATCTTGTTGATTCTTTTCCTTTTCAATTTCCACTTCCTCTTTTTGACTTTTAAGTTCTTTCTGAATTTGAGGTTCTAATTCTTTTCCACTTCGTAATTGTATCGCTTTAATTTGTTCATTTCCCTCGTCTTTAGGATTTATTTCCACATTACTAGGAAATGTTCCAGGTATTCTATTATTAAGTGCAGTAGCGATATGTCCAAGTTGAGTTTCAATATTTTTGATAGTTGTTCCTTGATTTTGTAATTGGTTTCCTTGTATTTGTAATTGATTTCCTTGATTTTATAAATGTTGACCCATATTTAATATTAATTCTTCTATCGATAATTTCTTGTCTTTAAATTGTGGGTTATTATTATTAAATCCAAGTGGATAATTAGGTTTATAATTAGGATTTTCTTGATTAGATGGATTTCCTAATGGTTGTGTCATATTATTCATCCATGGTTGATTAGTTATATTATTATTCCAATTAAAATTAGGATGATTTTTCCATCCAGATTATAATAATTTGCATAAGGATTATTGGGTCTGTTGTTAATTGCATTAATAGTTTCATATTGAGATTGGGATTCTATAAGTTGTCCAGATGAATTTTTTTCTGATATATTTGTAGAGTAATTCATTCCAAAATGATCTAATTTTTTAGATACAACAGCGATTTGTGAAGCTAACATAGATATTGCGTCATTTTCATGAACAATAGCTATCTTTTTTGGATTCATTCTATCAGCAGGCCATTGAAAATTATTAGTTTCCATTTCTTCAATTAGTGCATAGGCATCATCAAATGCTTTTGACATTAATGATCCTCCAGCAGCAACATCGATGATTGATCTTAAAGATCCTACTAATCCATTATAAAAAGTTTGGATAATTAACCAATCTGGTAATGCATGATGTGGGCATTTCCTAAGAAGTTCTTTAAATCTCTCCCAAGCTTCATATATAGACTCTCCATCAAACTGACTAAAAGAAGTTATATCATTTCTAAGCGTAGCAGTTTTAGATGGTGGAAAATATTTGGATAGAAATTTTTGTGAGAATTCTCCCCAAGTTTTAATAGATCAAGGTGCTAACAAATTTAACCACATTTTAGCTTTATCCCTTAGAGAAAAAGGAAAAAGTCTAAGTCTAATAGCATAGTTAGATATTCCTTCATATTTGAAAGTAACACATAGTTCTAAAAAACTAGCAAGATGTAAATTAGGATCTTCATTAGGTGAACCACTAAATTGATTATTTTGTACCATTTGGATAATTGCAGGTTTAAGTTCAAATGAATTAGCAGCTACATCAGGGTTTTGAATAGTTAAATGAATTTCATCTAATGTAGGGTTGGCATAATCTCGTAATGGTCTTGGTTGATTTATATTTTCATTTTCAGGAATATTTGCCATTTGTGTTAAATTTATAATTTCTCTTTTTTGTTTTCTAATTCTTTTAATTGTACGCTTTAATTCTGAATCGTATGGTATTAAGTTTTCGTTTCCATATTTTTGCATACAATTTTATGAAATAAATTTAAAATAGTTCGTTACTCTAGTAAATAATTTCTTTACTTTCCCAACAACGACGCCAAAAATTTGACCCACTTTTTAATATGTTTGCAATTTATATTTATAGCAATGGCACCAATAACTTGATTCCGCTTTAATATATATATATATATATATATATATATATATATAATGATTGAATGTTTAATGTGGATTCTACGCAAGTATACGTATCGTATCGTAATACAGCGCTCTAGTGGAGTCCTGGATATCGATCCCACAGGGAAGTTTTTAACAGAATTGTTATCAGCTAAATTTAAAGGAATTACTTACTAATCTAGTAGACGGAAATTTAAAGTAACTAAAACAAATTAAAGTAAACTAATGCTTGAAATAAAGTTTATTTAACTAATTTAGAAAAAGTATCATTCTCCTTCTTTTTAGAAAATTAAGTGAATGATGATTTTAAATAGAATTCTTAAATTGTATTGTGACAAATAGGAGCATTCTTATTCTTTACCCTTTGGTCTAGGTGCGAAGAACATTGACTAATCCTATGTTTGATTATCGAATCCGCGGCTAGCCGGGAGGATACCGGCTGCCACTTCGGATCTCCCACGTTCCCCTCACTCGAGGGCTAACATCTACACTTCAGCTCTCAAACAATAAGACCAAATTGAATATTTTAGTCTGTCACACTAAAATGTCCAATTCTATGTCCAATAATTAATATTTCCCTATTTATTTGCACCCTCCTTCCAAGGTTCTTGACTTCCCTGAATATTGGATGTAATTTTTACTATAGTAGATAATTCAACATATTTTAACTACTCAATTGGCCAGATTGAAAGTAAATTAAGTTTTAAGTAAAAATTATCACAATTTATTTTCATATATTAGGCACTTCTATTTAATTTCATCAATTCGCATAACTTTCATAAACAAGGAGAAAGACTAAGAAAACTACTCAGAATGCATGGGAATAAAACAAAGCATGGATTTCATTTAAAGTTAACAACAATAAACAAAGATACTTATCTTAATTTCCTCCCCAGGCAAACTCCTTGAAGTTCCTTTAACTTTTCCTTCTAGTACAACAAAATAAATAGCACTCAAATAAACTAAAGGAACTCACTAAACACACTTAGACTTACTAAAATAGATACATAGAAGACTCAAGAGACACACTAAAACACTAGAATTCGTCCTCTATTTATAGAGGTAGGCAAAGGTCCAAGGGGTGCTTAAACACATCTTCAAAAAGTGTCCAGGTTCAAAGTATTTGCATTTTGAAATATCTCGCCGTCGGCGGGAAACGGTCTCTCCGTCAACGGGGCTTCTAGAAGGTCTTCAAACCGCGCGATCTCGCTGTCGGCGGGCTCGGGCTCGCTATCGGCGAGGTAGATATAAATCCTTCAGAAATTCTCCTTAGTAATCTCGCAATTTGCATGAATTTCTTCCTTTTTGATCCAAATTTGCTCCATTTCATGTTTTTTGCTTCCATCACTTATAAATCTTCATTCCTGCAATAAAATAAAGAAAATACCTTTCTTTAAAGTGCAATTTCATCAAAAATAGATATGAATTTCTTAATGAATTTTTCTGTGATCAGGAAGTTTAGAGGATGAGTTCCCTATAGGACTCTTTGGCCTTAGGATCACTCTGGGTGGCCTGGTCTGATGAGAGCTGACTTACACATACACTACACCCTCACACACATCCTGAAAACTACACCTATACCCAACTTGATCTCCTGACTTATGTAGGTAATTCACATGGATGGACCATAACCCCTAAGCCCCTAGCTAAGAAGGTTAGAAACAACATAATAAATGCCTCAAATGAGTCCTTTCATGACTCATATGAGCTTATCATGGCTTCATGGCTCAACCAAAATGATTCAATTTCACTCACACTTGCTCAATTTTCATTTTTACAAAATTTCAATTTTTGACCCCCGGGGCCCCGGACCCACCTAGCCTACCAAAAAAAAAACCTTGAAACTACCCAAAACCACCAAAATTTCCAAATCACCCAAAACTTTTGCAAAATCGACCTTGATCATTTCCCAACCATTCAAATTGATCATCCATAACCAAAAATACCAAAATTTCCAAAAAAACCCCTAATACCCTCCAAATTACCAAAATGTCCCTCTTGACCCAAAAATCCAAAAATTCCCAAAAAATTGCACAAAATCTCAAATATTCCCAATTTTATTTTTTTCAACTACACGATGGGCCCATTTTGCCAATTTACCCCACTTTTACCAAAACCTCCAATTTAGCTCATTTTAAACCCAAATGAACCCAATGTCAAACTAAACCACCCCAATTGACCTCAATTTTGCTCCAATTTAATTCCAAACTTTAAATCAACATCCCCAATATCAATTTAGACTAAATCCAAGTCCAATTTGATTAACATTTGAGCTCAATTTCAATTTGAAGCCTAAGGCCCAATTTTGGCCCATGACCTAAACCTAGCTCAAACCAACCCAATTCAACCCCAATTGGTCCCAAACCTTTTCTAAATCTTCCCTAACATCTCCACAAACAAAACACTAACATAGTTTGCCCAAACCTTAGTCAAATTAAACCCAAACCCAAAATTCCCTAAATAGGCCTAAATCCACCATGAAGCCAAATAGGCCCAAATCCCAAGATTAAAGCCCAACCAAGGTTGAAAACTCTTTTTTACACTCCCATAAAAATTTCTCAACATTGACTTTACATCAATTTCAACATTAGCCCAACCTTAGCCCAAGTTAGCCCATTTTGATCTATTTTGACCCTATCACCAAGGGGACCCAAATTAAACTCAATTCAATTCCAAATCACCTCAAATTTGTCTCAAATCACTCATGACACATCCCTAAACCAAACCCAACATTTATTTAGCATGGCCCTTTGTAAAATTTTTCATCTTAAAGCCCATTTTGAAACATAAAAGCCCATTCCCTTAAACCATTTTTAAAGCCTACCTTTACAAAATTTTAAAAGCCCAAACCCATCTTAAAGCCCACATTACAATCTCATCTCATCCTCACTCAATTAATATCACTCCCTAAGTGCTAAACCCATCATGAAAATCAAACCAAAATGGTATTATGAAAAATCCCATCAAATAACCCTAAAATTTCCAAAAATTCCTAAAACCCTTTTCCATGAAAATTGACCAAAGTCTTGCCAAGACAAATGTGAGCCATGAAGCCATGTATAAGCCACATGAAGCCATGGATGGTTTGACTTTTCACCAAGCTATTAATGGCAAGGGGAGGGGGGCCTTTTCTAAGCTCTCACTAAACCTTTTTAACCCCTTTAATGTCTCACCCTAACCCAAAATTACCTTAAACAAAATTGATGTGTACTTCACCACACATGTGAGCCTGACCCACCTGACCTACTCAGCCGAAAATCAGGCCATGGGGAGATGAACCAAACCCAAAACCATGGCTTGGACCAAATCAAGCCAAAATGGACACTCCTTCATGCAACTTTGATCCAGCACCTTTACACTTGGCAAAACTCAATTGAACCCATAGGAATCAAGCCCTCACTTCCTTGAGCCTGAGGTTGACCTGACCCTGGCCGGCCAGCCACCACAGTCGCCGGAAAATTCCATGGCTGAAACCTTGGGATGAGCCAAAGTTTGGAATTCCCACCTGCTGAGCTGCCCCATACCCAATGGCCATTGCAGCTGTTCTTTCCTTGCCCTGAGCAGTTGATCCAAGCCCCTAACTCCCCCTGGGAAGCCATGGCCATGGCTATTTAAGCCAGCCAACCCCTCTCAGCCAAAAGGTTGGCTGAACCAAACCTTCACAGATCCCTACAAACTCCTCACGAAGCTTCCCCTAGCCAAGAGCAATCCATCCCCACTGTTCTCCTGCCTTAACTCCCACTGATTGAGCTCAATTTTGGAGTTCAATTCTCAGGCCAGAACAGGACACTCTTAAATCCTCCATCAAAATCAAATTAAACTCACCCACACCTGCACAAGACCAAGAGAAGGAGTTCCCGAGTGAAAGCCCCTCTCCAGGCCACCCATTTGTTCTAGCCTCCAAAGGTTGAAATCGTGTCTGGTGGAAATCAGGTCTAGGCAATTCCCCAGGGCCAGAGACTTCATCTGGAGCTTGCTTAGGTTCAATCGAAGGTGACACAACTCTCAGATCGAAGCCACACTTCTCTTAGCAAAGGTATGAGCTCTCTCTTCTTCCCGAGCTTCTGAACATTCTCTATTTTGATTGGGTTAATTTCATGCCACATAAACCGTATGGATATGTTCGTCTCTTCAAGATGAATCCATAGAGTATAAGAACGTAGAAATCGGTTAAGAATCGAGAGAGATATCAAGCCTGGAAGATGGACGGCTCTTGGGTGAAGTCGATCAGAGACCATTAACGGATGTCATCCATTCGCGCGTGTATTGGACGAACGGCTCATATGGCGTCGGACCGGGAGATGATACATGAATGGCGGGCCCCTGCAGCGCTGACTCAGATGGCGGCGCCGAATCAGAGAGCCCCGCGTGGCCTTTCAAAGCTGTCGAGGATGGCGTGGCGCCGCGTGGATAAGTAGGAAATTAGGGCTATTTTCTATTTATTTAATTACCAGAACTTCAAAAATCTATATCTTTGCATACAAAAAATCACAAAAATAAAATAAAATACCCTCTTGCTCAGTGAACAGAGGAAAATGATGTGGAAAAGAAATCAAGTCATTTCATCAAGTATTTTATTTTTAATGATTTATTTACTCCCTGCATTGTTTTGATTATTCATTTGCATAGGCAATTCACCATGGCATGAGACCATGGGGCTTTTGAAGCCTCTAAACTTGGGAACATTCCCTGAATTTTCCAAGGTCAGAGGCCATCCCTATGAGAAGTTATTGATTTTCCAAGTTCATGTTACCTTTTTGAGTATTTTAATTCCAATAATTAGCATGCTGAGAAATAAATTCTAGAAAAATTTGGTGATGTTTTTTATGACCAGAGAAACCTAGGAAAAATAGGTTTTGAGTTAATTCACATGGAACAACCCTAATTGGCCTAAACACCCAAAATTGAAATTTAATTAATTAGGGTTAATTACACATAAAATTAACTTGAAAATAATTCTCCACTAATCTTTAGGATTAGAGGAACATTACATAAAAATTTGAAATCAATTGGAAAAGTTCAACCCCACTAAATGGATTAATTAAGTCACATAACCAAAATTAAACTTTAAAAATTCATAACTCACAACATACTTTTCAAAAATTCACAAAAATGGTTTTGGGGCTTCTCTGACATCAGAGGAACTTAGGAAAATTAAAATTGTAATTTTCTAAAAAAGTTGATTTTTATCATTATTTTAATATCTTTAATAATTAAAAAATAATAAAAATCATAAAATATTAAAAATTACCAAAATTTCAAATTTTGAATTCTAATCACTTAGGAACAAACCAAGTATTTTTCCTAAGTCTCTTGGGTAAGATATTGAATTTTAAAGGCTTAAAACAATTTTTGAATTAAAAAAATGATTTTCTTTAACATTTCCACTAAAATAATTCTAATAAATCAAAGAAAAATCAAAAAAATATAAAATTTGATTCTCTGATTTCCCTGAGGTTGGAGAGATTTTTAAAAAATATAAAATCCATTTTTCAACTTTTATTTCTTTTTAAATTAATTAATATTCCGAAACTCAAAATAATTCTAATAAATAAAATATAATTCAAAAAATCACCAAAATTGGTCCAAGTGGTCCTCTGGTCATTAGGAATATTTCATAATTTTCTTAAGGATAGAAACATTTCCTTGGTTATGTTATTGAATTTTCCTTTAAAACCCCTATTTTCTATTAGAAATAATTACATAAATAAATTAAATATAGAAAAACCACATTTTCTCCTCTAATGTCTTAATTGATATGTGAGTGAGGTTACATAAAAATTTCAAGTTCATTTGAGCTTAGTTTAGTGAGTTATAGAATTATTAAGCTTGAAGGGCAAAAGGGTAGTTAAAACATTTCAACCCTTAATTAAAATTTTAGGATTAATCAAAAAGGGGAGGGTAAAATATTTGATTTTAAGCTGATTTTGGATGATTGAAACTTAAGTGATTGAGGGTAGAAACCTACTAACCATTTCAAATATAATTAAAATAAAACTTTAATTAATTAATTAATTTAAATTTTGGAAGAGTAATAGAAATTGGAATTATTAAAGTAGGGATATTATTAAGAGGATATTTATTCTTTAATTTATGAATCCCTAAATTAATCTCTTTAATAATATTTAATTCTTAACTAAAAGGATAATCCTAACTTAAAATTTAAAATGCTAAACAATTTAACAATTAAATTAAATTAAATTAAAGATGTTGAGATTAAATTAAATCAAAATCTAAATTAAGTTAACACCTTAACAATTAAATTAAATCATATTTAATATATTAAGATAAAATTAAAATTAAATCAAAATAAATTAAATCAAATTAAGTTGAATTAAAATTAAATTAAAATTAAATTAAATCAAATTAAATTAAAATTTAAATTAAATTAAATTAAACTAAATCAAATTAAATCAAATTAAATTAAATTAAATTAAATTAAACTTCAATTAAATTAAAATTAAATTGAATTAAAATCATTTAACAACACACCTAAATGAAATCATTAAGAGTTAAACCAAACACTTAAAGTAGGTTTAAAACATGAAGGTTAAATTTGAGATATAACATCATTTAAAACATAAAGATTTAAATTAAATCTTAAAAAAAATGACTTGAACACTATTCCAAACTTAAACTTTTTTATAATTAGTCAAAATTAAAATTAAATCATTAAGTTTAAATCATTAAAATACTTAATAAGTTGTTTTGCCCTTTTTAAAGTTCTTATTATTATAACTCTTAAATGAAGTATCAAGTGAAGTGTTACTTCACTTATGGGACATTCAAAATGTCCTAGTTCACTGAGCAAGAGAACAAAACTTAAACCCCTGGATGATTAATTAACCTGTGCAACTAAATTTACTTGGACTCAAAACAATCCCAGAAATGTTGAAAAGATGTTTAGGACTCGCCCTAAGCACTTCCTCAATATGACGGGATGTTTTAGAAGAATAATTGAATCTAGTTGTTCTTTGATGAAGAAAATCATCATTAAACCAAACCAAGAACTTAGACGTCATAGGAGATGACTAGTTATAGGATTAGGAATTTGGTAAACAACCAAAACCCTTTCCCTTAGCTTTACCTAGGTATTTCTTACAAAATATTTAAATGCCTTAACATGTGTTTTAAGTGCAGCTTGGGATGACGGGAAGACCCTCCAGGTACACTTTTATTTTATTGCAATTTACTTACATGCACTGTACTTTACTTTTTCTTGCATGATAAACAAGACTGTTGTATGAAAACCAAAACCTTTAGGATAGTCCCTGAACTGAAACCAAAACTAAATTAAAAAGTCATTGCAAGATAAAATTCACCGCCACAACATTCCAAAATATAAAACAACTCAAAATTTAATCACAAACAGAACAACAAAACTACAATTATAACTAAATTAAAACGTCTCTTTAAATGATCGGGAATGCCTCGGATGATGTAACTCACGTGTTGCTAATGGGATTTCCCACAGTCTAAATGAAAGTGTGGAACTCATTCAGTTGAGTTTAGCAAATTCATCTGGACTAAGTGAGTTCAATGAAAATAACAGTGCTGGGATGACGGAACCGTGGGATCTTAATCGGTTCTGTTTAAACAACTTTAAGATTTGTTTAATTAAAATATTAAAAAATACTTGGATTTTAAGATCTCCTCTAAACTAAAACACTTCTCCCATCTCCTGATTTATGACTTCTAAAACTAAACCTCTACAACAACAAGGAGCTTGGAGCACAGTGGGCAGCACGTCCATCGTCATCAGTAAAACTCGGATCTACTTCAGCAGAACCTTTCTTAGAGTTAAATAACAAAGCCATAGGACTTTGAGGTAGTTTGCCTAGTGCAACATAAATCCTCAACTCTTCGTTAGGCATTTGCATGATCATGTCATATAAATTATGCCCTAACTGGTCTTAGGACTCTGAGATAGTTGTTTGGTACAACATAAACCCTCACATCTTCGAGGCTATTTGCATGACTGCGTCATGCAAATATAAGTCCTAATTAATTAGAATTGGCGAGATTGAAACATTAAATAAACTCCCAAATTGAAGTCAAACAATAGGATAGTTTGGGAAGTTGCCAAGATTATTCTTGGATCCTCAACTTCCCCTACTTCTCTTCCTTTGGACTCTTAAAATAAATTGTTCCAAATTTGATCCATTCCCAATTGAAAATTCCAAAATCCAATCCTTTGAAAACCTTAAACTTTGAAATTCTTGAGAGCAAAACCACTAATCATTATCGAGAGTTTTCTTAAATGATTCATGTTATTTAAGATGTAATTAATTATAGGGGCTTTCCCTTATAGGGAACTTTAAGAACCCAGGTAATATAAACCCTGCTTAATTCATTTATATTAAGCAGGGGAACCTGT
This sequence comes from Papilionanthe hookeriana x Papilionanthe teres, assembly GCA_022702705.1. Taxonomy (NCBI): domain Eukaryota; kingdom Viridiplantae; phylum Streptophyta; class Magnoliopsida; order Asparagales; family Orchidaceae; genus Papilionanthe; species Papilionanthe hookeriana x Papilionanthe teres. The sequence continues at coordinate 4,324,664 of CM040432.1, forward strand.
ATGCTTATAAAATTGGTTCGTAGACCAAACAGATGTCACAAATCTCCTAGGTTATTTAATCGAGCCCCATCATCAAGCAGCGTGTCTATTCTTCGGGATAGATACACGGTTTGTGATGCGGTGCTCATTTATATAAACTATTTGGGATGTGAGATCGGTTTGATTTCATATCTTAAAATTTTCAAATTTAAAATTATTTTCAAAATCAAATACTACTTTCTAAATTATATATATTTAAATTAAATTTAAAATCTAAAAATTGTCGACCATTTCTGTTAGGCGACCCCTTTTCAAAATACAACACACAAACCTAAAAATATGCCGACATTATGGTGGTAGTATTCTCGTCGTGATTTTTGCTGGTAGTATTTCGAGCATTGTTTGGTGTTATTATTAGTTGTACCTCACAATTTATTGGTGTTACCCATGGTTGTATCCCACAATGGTATCCTGTGGTTTCATTGGTGTATGATGGTAGTAATCTTGGCATGTTGTCTGTTGGTAGTATTATGTGCATTATTTAGTAATTTCCTTGGTTGTACTCTGTGGTTTATTGGTGTTATCCACGGATGTATCTTGCATTTCCGCTGTGTATTTCTTACCTTCTTATCTAGTGGTATTTACCCTAGTTTATGGTGGTAGTATTCTTGGTGTTACTGTTGTATGGAGTTACTTACGATTGTATTCTATATAATTTTAGTGTTATTGTTGGGTACACAACCAATAGTGCAAGTCTTGGTAGTGTTACTAGTGTTGCTTTGCTGAGAATGATGTTCTATAATGGGATAAAATAATTTGTTTGAAATATACTCCTTACTATCCATTTTTTGAAACATTACCTTCCACTGCTTTCTTTTTTCGTCTGTTCCCTTCATTTAACTTTACTTTTGAATTTTTATGTATACATGTAACTAATTTTTAGAGATTTTTTGGTGTGCTTTATACCGAGTGGAGAATCCTTAAGGGAATTACTATAATTTCCTTTTTTAGAAGGTTCCTCCATTCCTTCTTTTTTGTACACCTTTTTCTTATCTTATAATATTTCTTGCGAGCTATCAATATATGTGTGTTTCTCTCTGTGTGTGTGTGTGGGAAAACCATTTGTAATTTTATTTCTCACAAAAGGTTCGTTAAATTTTTTGCAGGTGTGTGAATTCCACTATAAAATAAAAAAGTACATTACTTACTCCTAGGTTTCCACCCCCTAAATTAAAACCCACATAAAAGAGCTTCAAAAAAACTAAAATATAAGCCCAAACAATTACAAGTATTCCCCTGTAATCATAAAATGAATCCAAAGAATACCAAAAAAATTCCAAAATAAAAAGCAAAAAACTCAGCATCTAACATGAAGAAGCTTCAAAATGTCCCCATTCCGCATAATTCTAGGTTTCTTTAATGGTTGCCTGCCTATAACAATCCCCTTGGTGCCCACTTTAGATAGCCGATGTGGTGGTTTGTTACCTTCCTTGTAGGTGAATGTACAACTAATAGTAGTCCTCAACTTGTCCAAATAGTTCCAGTTTCTGTTCAGGCAAATAACAATATTCCAAGTAGGCTCCTTCATCAAGATGTTATCCAGCAACAGCTAAGAGTCAGAACAAGCAACCATGAACACTTAGCCAAAACTGCAATGAAAAAAATAAACAGAGCAGCCAGTTCTAGGCTTTCACAGGACAAGATGTAGCAATAGGTGTAGCATAATAACATAAACATTTTCCAGTACCATCTCTGAAGACTCCACCAACCCCAACCAGCTCATCATCCCAACTTCCATCAGTGTTGACCTTTACCCAGTTTGGTGGAGGGCGAGCCAATGTCACCAACTTGGGAAAGAACAACTAGGGGAAGGGAGTACCCTATTAAAAGGAACTTTACCCAATTTTGATAATATTGGCAAATTTGGGGGTATTTTAAAAATTTTACGTATTTTGGAGTATTTAGGGCAATTTGAGTGGTTTGGAAAGGTAAAAAATAAATTTTTAAGGGAATTTGAGAACTGGGGTAATTTTTAGAAATTCATGGTTTCAGGAGCATTTTGGTAATTTTGAGAAAGTTGGAGCTAAAAAGGATCAAAATTGAGATTTTGGCAAAATTGAGATCAATTGAGAATGTTAATCATGGAATTACCCTTTTGAGTCATGAGACAGATCCATGATATTTATGCTTGTGATTTATATATGAATTTATACTTTTTAATGATATATATTTCTTTACAATGACACCAAAAACTTGATGTCAATGCAAATAAGAGATTTAATTGATATTATAGAATGAGATTCTACGCAAGTATATGTATGTTATCAAGTAATATAAGACTTTCTGATTAAGCCCCAAGATATCGAACCCACAGGGAAAAAATATAAAATATTCTTAACAAAGAAATTAGAAAAAATAATTTTTTACTTTTTAAAAAAGATCTTACTCAAACTAAATATAATATTCTAGGAAAGAAAGTTTAATTCCTTTTAGTATTTTTTTTAATAATTTGAAATGAAAGCAAATAACTACTTTAATAAGGTTTTTGTAAGATTAAAGCAAAGACAAATAAAATATCTTTTTACTTATTATGAATCAGTAACAAGACATGGAGCTCTATTGTGGAAGAATCTAAAATGTGATGTGCTAAATAGGAGCAATTATATTCTTTACCATTATTAGAGATGTTATAAAGAACATGGGTTAATCTATTGTTTTAATAATCTTGAAGACAGACTAGGTAGGAAAGATACTAGCTCTCACTCTAGAGTTTCCTCTTCTCCCTCCACATGGGGCTAACATCACGTATCAAAACATAAAACAATAAATCAAATTGGGGGCTTTAGCCTGTCACTCTAAGGTCCACTAATTCTACACCCATCAAAGTATATATCCCTATTTGTTTGCACTTAATCATATGGATTACATTCTCACCCATATAATCTTATATGATTCTTACCAATTGTTGATTGAGACAATACCATACCGGTTCTTACATATTCTCACAACAAATATTAACTTCTTAATTAGCCAAATCAAGAACTAAACAAAGTGCAAGGTTTTGAGTCATCACAACTTCTTCCAATATTGATTTCATATACTTCACATAACATCCTTCCATAACTTTATCACTTCATCATTTTAAGGAAAAAGATAACAAAAACTACTCGGAATTATGTAAAAAAGACAATCACAACTTAGTTTAAAAGTAGAAATCATAGTGAAAACACAAGAAGTCTTAATTAAAAACTAAATGTAATATAAAGATAACGACTTATCTAAAAATCCTCTCCACCAAACTCTTGAAGTTCCTTTGAAAACTTTGATTTTCCTTACAATATTCCTTAGAGGTTGGCGCCCAACTCTAGGGATTCCAAATCTCACTTCTAATCCTAATACAAACTATATTAAAGTAAGTAGAAATGGTGAAGTGGAGTGGTGTTACTAAAAACTCTCCTACACAATAAATATAAACTACCCACCCTTCAACAACAACCCTTTTTCTGATCTTCAAGTCCTCTTTTTATAATTTTCCAATAGGTGCCTTCGTATCTCTTCAAATTGTATTCAGATTTAATGAATCCTCTAAGAGATGCATACATTCAAGGGTAATTTAAATTAATTTTGGCGCCAACAAGAAGTTGCCCATGTTTGTACCAAGAGATGCAACAAACAACTCTTCAAAATAGCGCCAAAAATTAAATAACTCCTCTTTAGTAACTTTCGTGCGTAAGAGCGAGGTCTCAGCGCTTAGCCACGAGGCTTCTAGCGTGTTAGCTCCAGGTCTGGAAGCATAGCCGCAAGTATCGGGCGCGTAAGCACCTTTCCAGGCGCTTATCTGCCACAGATCAATTTTGTACCTTTTTTCATTTTTACCCAAATTTGGTCCTTTTTCACTCCTTTTATCACAATCATCAATTTAATCATATCTGCAAGAAAAATACACAAAATACCTTCCATTAAAGTGCAATATCATCAAAAAATAAGTATAAAAGTGTGCAAAAAAATACTATATATTTTAGGTGTATCAAAATCTCCCAAACTTGAAATGTTACTTGTCCTTAAGTGACGCTTTAATCAAATAAAAATCAAATAAGTAAATTATGTAGATGAGTTTCTTTAAGAGTTTCTAAAATTTTGTTGTATAAATGTAGTAGTCTGATTTAGAAAAAAAAATTAGTAAATGAGACCAATTTAAAGTTTATAAATCTCTCAAGTAAAGGGTTAAGAAAAATTTAAGTTCCTATCTTATTCAGAAATACTTGCAGATTTTTCAAAATATAGGGTTTAGGCATTTTATTTTCTTTACTTAAAAATCTTTTCTAAAAATAATTATACTAATTATATTATATTTATAAGCTTCATAATTTTCTCAAGTCTTATACTCTAAAAAGATCAAGTGTGGAACCAGTATTTGCATAGGCCCTTAAATCCTCAAGCTTCTCATTCCTTTTCACATACTATTTTTCACTTTTCTTTTCTTTTCTTTTCTCTTATATATATATATATATATATATATATATATATATATATATATATATATATACAAGGATTACTATATCCTGGATTGGCATTTAATAATTTTGAATTCCACCATTCATTTCCTAAAGAATGAGGTAGATATATATCTTTTACTTAGAAATATAATAAAAGTTTTGAAAATTAATTTTAATAAAAGAAATTTAAGTATTAGAAATAAAAGTCTAATCCTTTCATTTCTCCAAAAATACAACTTTTCCTACTAAAGATAGTTACAAAATATTTATCATTTTTTCACTAAGAAATTTTAACTTTAAAATTTTCATCCTTACTACAGATTTTAACAAAATTCTCTTACTCATTTCAATTTTCAAAATTTTACTTCCCTAGTATAACTTCATACACATAATTATTTTTTAATCAAAATCAAATTTTATTTTTAGTACATTTGAGAACAAATAAAATTTAAGTTATTGAAAATTATTTAATCCCCCCCCTAAAACTTTAAAATTTTTGTTATGATAAAACATTTAAGCATAGTAAAAAAATACATGGGTAGGAATTGAAAACTTTAAGTATCATGCTTGAAAAAATTTTTATATCCTAAATATGCAACTGTAACAATTAAAAACAGAAGTAAAAATACTCGATCAAATTTTAACTTTACATTTTATATGAAAGAAATTCAAAAGACTTCTAAAGTAGTGGAGGTAATAAAAGCAAATTCACACATACTTAAATAGAAATCCACTACAAGAATATATATATGGTAGTAAATTGAAAAAGTTAAAGCATAAAATTAAATAGTGGATTTTGATAGTATTCTAAACCTTCTTAATAGTTTCTGGAATAAGTTTTTCACTAACAAACCAAATACACTAAGAAATTTTTTGACATTTACTACCATAAAAACTCTAAACAATTACATCACATAACACAAAAAAACAACATCCACAAATAACATAAAACAAACTAAAGTATTTAACTAACTATTACATCAATTAACTAACATATTCCTACTTTCAACTTTAGAAAGTCATCTACTACAAGGATATTGGTAGAAAGAGACATAACACTACTTGATATTGAAGAAGTGTGGATTGATATTGCCCACAGTGGGTATTAGCAGTAGGTGGTTATGGAGCAAAGGCCATATTACAGTGAAACATATAAAATATTTGGGCACCCTATTGAAAATTGCTATAGATTGCATCCTGAGCTGAAAAAATAAGTGCCTATTCACATTGATGCTTTGGATGTTCAAAAATTCACTGACAGAAATCAAAATCTAGCTATAAATGTTACTCAAGGTATACAGGACACCAATCCACCCTTGACAGATGTTGATGATTTACAAAGTTTGGCATTGGGGGCTATTGATCAAGAGTTGAGTCTGAATATGAAGATATTGCTCAACAAACTAAGCAAAATTTAGATCAAAGCAAGGATACAAATGCAAGGTAAGTGGTTAGTATCATTAAATCCACAAGTGGAAGAAATGCAAGTGAGTCTTGTTGTAGAGGACTCCATCATTTCTCTAACTAGACAAGTGATTGATGAAGAATGGAATGTTCAGAAAACCAGGAGGAAAAAAGAGATAATTAGGAGTTAAGAAGTTTGCAGGACAAAAATATAAGTATCACGGGAAGTAGTTCTTATAACAATAGAGTCGATTCCTTCTCTAGGATTACAAGGGTAGGGAAGTCCTCTAACCATGATTAACCTTTTAGTCTAGAGCATCAGGGGATTGATAACCCTGACTCTCGTGATAGGCTTGTCGGCATATTTTTAGGTTGAGTTGTATTTTGAAAATAAGGTCACCTATAGAAATTGTCGGCGAATTTTAGATTTTAAATTTGATTTAAATATATATATATAATTTAGAAAGTAGCATTTTATTTTGAAAATAATTTTAGTTTAAAAATTTTAAGATATGAAATCAAACTGATCTCACATCCCGAATAGTTTATATAAACGAGCACCGCACCACAAACTGTATATCTATCCCGAAGAATAGACACACTGCTTGATGATCGGGCTCGATTAAATAAACTAGAAGATTTGTGACATCCGTTTAGTCTGTGAACCAATTTTATAAGCCGACAAGTTCCCCTGCTTAATATAAATGAATTAAGCAGGGTTTATATTACCTGGGTTCTTAAAGTTCCCTAAAAGGGCAAGCCCCTATAGTTAACTACATCCTAAGTGACGGGAATCACTTAAGAAAACTCTCGATAATGATCAGTGGTTTTGCTCTCAAGAATTTCAAAGTTTAAGTTTTTCAAAGGATTGAATTTTGGGAATTTCAATAGGGAATAGATCAAATTTGGAACAATTAATTTCAGGAGTCCAAAGAAAGATAAGTAGGATAAGCTGAGGATCCAAGAAGAATCTTGGCAACTTCCCACACTATCCTATGGTTTGGCTTCAATTTGGAAATTTACTTAATGTTTCCATCCTGCCAATTTTAATTAATTAGAACTTATATTAGTATGACATAATCATACAAATAGCCTCGAAGATGTGAGGGTTTGTGTCGTACCAAACGACTACCTTGGAGTCCTAAGACCGGTTAGGGCTTAATTTACATAACATGATTATGCAAATGCCTAACAAAGAGTTGAGGATTTATGTTGCACTAAGCAAACTACCTCGAAATCCTATGGCTTTGGTTGTTTAATTCTAAGAAAGTTTTGCTGAAGTAGACTCAAGTTTTGCTGATGAAGATGGTCGTGCTGCCTGCCGTGCTCCAAGCTCCTTGTTGTTGCAGAGGTTTAGTTTTAGAATTCATAATTCAGGAGATGAGAAAAGTGTTTTGGTTTAGAGAAAATCTTAAAATCCAAGTGTCTTTTTTTAGTGTTTTAATTAAAACAAATCTTAAAGCTGATTAAACAGAACCGATTAAGATCCCACGGTTCCGTCATCCCGGCACCGTTATTTTCATCGAATTCACTTAGTCCAGATGAATTTGCTAAACTCAACTCGAATGAGTTCCACACTTTCATTTAGACCGTGGGAAATCCTCGTTTGCAACACGCGGGTTACATCATCCGAGGTATTCCCGATCATTCAACGAGACGTTTTAATTTAGTTGTGATTGTAGTTTTGTTGTTCTGTTTGTGATTAAATTTTGAGTTGTTTTATATTTTGAAATGTTGTGGCGGTGAATTTTATCTTGCAGTGACTTTTAATTTAGTTTTGGTTTCAATTCAGGAACTACCCTAAAGGTTTTGGTTTTCATGCAACAGTTGTTTATCATGCAAGAAAAGTAAAGTACAGATGCATGTAAGTAATATTGCAATAAAGTAACCGCAACAAAGTAAAAGCGTACCTGGAGGCTCTTCCCGTCATCCCAAGCTACACTTAAAACACATGTTAAGGCATTTAAATATTTCAACAAGTATCTAGGTAAAGCTAAGGGAGAGGTTTTGGTTGTCTACCAAAGTCTTAATCCTATAGCTAGTCATCTCCTATGACGTCTAGGTTCTTGTGTTTTAGTTTAAGAACGATTTTCTTCATCAAAGAAACATTTAAATTCAATTGTTCTTATAAACATCCTATCATATTGAGGAAAAGCTTAAGACTAGTCTTAAACATCTTTTCAATACATCTAGGATTGTTTTAAGTCCAAGAGAATTTAATTATACAAGTGAATTAATCATCTAGGGGTTTAAGTTTTGTTCTCTTGCACAATGAATTAGGACATTTGAATATCCTATAAGTGAAGTAACGCTTCACTTGATACCCCATTTAAGAGTTATAATAATAAAAGCTTTAAAAGGGCAAATCAAATTATTAAGTATTTTAATAATTTAAACTTAATGAATTAATTTTAATTTCGACTTCGATTATAAAAAATCAGCTTTAAGTTTGGAATAGTTGTTCAAATTATTTTAGATTTAATTCTTAATGATTTAATTTAGGTTTGTTGATAAATGATTTTGATTTAATTTAATTCAATTTAATTTAATTTTAATTTAATTTAATTTAATTTAATTTAATTTAATTTAATTTAATTTTAATTTAATTTAGTTTTAATTTAATTTAATTTTTAATTTAGTTTAATTTAATTTAATTTAATTTGATTTAATTTAATTTTAATTTTAATTTTAATTTAATTTAATTTAATTTAATTTAATTTAATTTAATTTAATTTAATTTAATTTAATTAAATTTTAATTTAATTTAATTTCAATTTATTTTACTTTTAATTTAATTTGATTTAAATTTAATTTTAATTTTTAATTTAATCGAGATTATTCTTTTAACTTTTTAATTAAGACTTAAGTATTATTGAAGTGATTTATTTAGGGATTTTTTTTTAAATTAAAGAATAAATGTCCTCTTAATAATATCCCTACTTTAATAATTTCAATTTCTATTATTCTTCCAAAATTTCAATTAATTAATTAATTAAAGTTTTATTTTAATTAATTTTTTTTTTGAAATGGTTAGTAGGTTTCTATCTTTAATCATTTAAGTTTAATCATCCAAAAATCAGTTTAAAATCAAATATTTTACCCTCCCCTTTTGATTAATCCTAAAATTTTAATTAAATGTTGAAATTTTTAATTACCATTTTGCCCATCAAGCTTAATAATTCTATAACTCACTAAATTAAGCTCAAATAAACTTGAAATTTTTATGTAATCTCACTCACATGTCAATTAAGACATTAGAGGAGAAAATGTGATTTTTCTGTATTTAATTTATTTAAGTAATTATTTTTAATGGAAAATAGGGGTTTTTAAGGAAAATTCAATAACATGACCAGGGAAATACTTCTGTCCTTGAAAAAATTATGGGATGTTCCTAATGACCAGAGGACCATTTGGGCCAATTTTGGTGATTTTTTGAACTATATTTTATTTATTAGAATTATTTTGAGTTTTGGAGTATTAATTAATTTTAAAATAAAATTAAATTTGAAAAAAATATTTTATATTTTTCTTAAATCTCTCTGACCTCAAGGAGTTCAGAGAAACAAATTTTGCATATTTTGATTTTTTTGGATTTATTAGAATTATTTTAATGAAAAGGTTGGAAAATACATTTTTTAATATTAAAAATTACATTAAGCCTTTAAAATTCAATATCTTATCCTAGGGACTTAAGAAAAATATTTGGTTTGTTCCTAAGTAATTAGAATTCAAAATGTGACATTTTAATGATCTTTAATATTTTTATGATTTTATTATTTTTTAATTATTAAAAATATTATAAAATAATGATCAAATCAATTTTTTTAGAAAATTACAATTTTAATTTTCCTAAGTTCCTCTAATATCAAAGAATCTCCAAAACTATTTTTGTGAATTTTTAAAAAGTATTTTGTGAGTTATGAATTTTTAAAGTTTAATTTTACCCATTTTGCTTAAGAGACTTAATCAACCCATTTGGTGAGGTTAATCAAGTCCAATTGATTTCAAATTTTTATGAGATGTTTCTCTAATCTCAAAGATTAGTGGAGAATTGTTTTTAAGTTAATTTGATGTGTAGTTAACCCTAATTAATTAAAATTTAATTTTGGGTATTTAGACCAATTAGGGTTATTCCAAGTGAATTAACTCAAAACTTATTTTTCCTAGGTTCATCTGGTCATAAGAAACATCACCAAATTTTCCTAGAATTTATTTCTCAACATGCTAATTATTGGAATTAAAATACTCAAAACAGTAACATGCAATTGAAAAATCAATAACTTCTCATAGAGATGGCCTCTGACCTTGGAAAATTCAGAGAATGTTCCCAAGTTTAGAGGCTTTAAAAACCCTATGGTCTCATGTCATGGTGAATTGTCTATGTGCATGGATAATTGAAATAGTGCAAAGAGTCATTAAATCATTACAAATAAAATACTAAATGAAATTAATTGATTTCTTTTCCACATTATTCTCCTCTGTTCACTGAGCAAGAGGGTATTTTTATTTTATTTTTAGGATTTTTCTACACAAAGTTATGGATTTTCTAAGTTCTAGTAATTAAATAAATCCATAAAATCCTATTTTTCTATTTATTCGAATCGACGCCGCGTCATCCTTAGCATCTCTGAACAGCCACGCGGTGCTTTCTGGTTCGGCGCCGCCATCCGACTCAGCGCTCCAAGGGTCCGCGGTTCATGTACCATCGCGCTGTCCGGCTCGATCCCGATCGTCCGCTCGATACACGCTCGATCCGACGGCTCCTGGTCATCGTCTACGACTAGTGTACACCCGTGACCGTCCACACTAAAACCCTAAGAACTCACTCGATTCTCAACGGATTTTTGTGTTCTTATGCTCTATGGATTCTTCTTGAAGAGATGAACACATCCATATGGTAAACATGCATTGAAATCGATTCATATCAAATGGAGAATCTCCAGGAGCTCGGGAGGAAGAGAGAGTTCATACCTTTGCTCAGAGAAGTGAAGCTTCAATCCGAGAGTTGTGTCACGTTCGATTGGGTCCAAGCAAGCTCCAGATGAAGTCCCTCGCCTCGGTGAATTTCCTAGGTACAAAAGTGACCACGCCCGATCACAAAGCTCGGAGGCCGGAGAAACCGAGTGGCCCTGGAGAGGGGGCTTTCACCTGGGAACTTCTCCTCTTGGTCCGGTGAAGGTGTAGGACCAATCAATTTGGAGATTGGCTCACCGTAGTGAAGTGTCCTCGTTTTCGGGTGGAATTTGGACTCTAAATTCGAGCTCCGTTAATGGGGATTAGGGCAAATGGACACCGGAGATCAATTGCTCTAAGTGTGGAGAGTGGTCCGGGACAATTTTGCGCAGTTTCAGTAGGTTTGTTTCAGCACCTCCTCCATGGCCGAGAGAGGTGGTGTTTAAATAGGCATGGTCGGAGGGCCTCCTGTGGGGAGTTAGGGCTTGGGATCAGCTGCTCTATGCAAGAGAAGAACAGTCATGCTAGCCATTGGGCATGGGGCAGCTCAGCAGGGCAGAATTTGAAAACTTTGGCTCATTCTAAGGTCTCGGGCATGGTGTTTTCCGGCGGCCTGGTGGAAGGCCGGCCAGGGTCAGGTCACTATTCTAGTCGGGAGGGTCGAGCTGGAGGTTTGTGCAAGCAATCGTCAATGCCATGTGTAAAGAGCTCGGATTAAAATGGCATGGGGGAGAGGCCATTTTGGCTTGATTTGGTCTAAGCCATGGTTTTGGGTTAGGTTCACCTCCCCATGACCTGATTTTGGGCTGAAAAAATCAGTTGGATCAGCTAGGAAGGGGTGGTGCAGTCCCCATCCAAGGTGATGTGGTTAAACATGTTTTAGTGTGTAGCATGGAAGGGGTTAAAAATGCTTAATGAAGGATTAAGAAAGGGGGCCCTCCTTTTGCTACTTTGGGTATGGTCACACGTCAAACCCCCCATGGCTTCATATGGCTTGTAAATGGCTCATATTTGGCTCCATTTGGCTTTGGAAAAAGTTGGCTTTGTTTCATGAAAATGGCTTTTAAGGAATTTTGGTAATTTAGGGGTGATTTGATAGATTTGGCATATTACTTAGTTTAGAAAAATTTGATGGCTAATTTAGAACTTAGGGATGATTTTAATTGAGTGAGGATGTGATGAGATTTTAATGTGGGCCTTAGGATGGATTTGGACTTTTGAAATTATTTTAGGAATGGGCTTTTAGGAAGGTTTAAAAAGGTGGGCTTTATGCTTAAAAATAAATTTATGGATGGGATTTTTTTGTAAAAGTTTGGGCCAAGTAATTGTTGGGTTTGGTTTAGGGATGTGTCATGAGTGATTTGAAGTAAGTTTGAGGTGATTTGGAATTGGATTGGGTCTAATTTGGGTCTCTTTGGTAATAGAGTCCAAATGGGTCAAAATGAGCTATCTTGAGCTAAAGTTGGGCTAATGTTGAAATTGATGTAAAATTAATGTTGGTAAATGTTTATGGGGGTGTTAAAAATAGGTTTCAACTTTGGTTGGGTTTTGATTTTGGGATTTGGGCCCATTTGGGTTAGGTTTGGTTGTAGGCCCATTTAAGGAATTTTGGGTTTGGGTTGAAATTGAGTAAGGTTTGGGTCCAAATTTTTGGCAAATCATGTTAGTGTTTTGTTTGTGGGGATGCTAGGAAGGTTTTAGAAAAGATTTGGGTCAAATTGGGATTGAATTGGGTTGGTTTGATCATGGGTCAAAATTGGGCCTTAAGCTTTTAAAATGAAATCGGATTCAAATGCCAATCAAATTGGGCTTGAATTTTGTCTAGATTGATATTGGGGATATTGAATTGAAGTTTAGAATTGAATTGGACCAAAAATTGAGACCAATTGGGGTGATTTGGTTTGACATTGGGTTCATTTGGGTTTAAAATGGGCTAAATTGGGGGTTTTGGTAAATGTGGGGTAAATTGACAAAATTAGCCCATTGTGTAGTTGGACAAAATAAAATTGGGAATATTTGGGATTTTCTGAAATTTTCTAGGAATTTTCTGAATTTTTGAATTTTTTGGGTCAAGAGGGGCATTTTGGTAATTTGGAGGGTATTGGGGGTATTTTTAGAAATTTTGGTATTTTTGGCTGGAGATGGTCAATTTTAGTGGGGGAAAATGTTTAGGATTGATTCTGAGGACTTTTGGGTGATTTGGAGATTTTGGTGGGTTTGATGGGTGTAGGGTCCCCGGGGTCAAAAATTGAAATTTTGGAAGAATGAAGATTGATCAAATATGAGTGGAATGCAATCACTTTGGTTGAGCCATAAAGTCATATTAAGCCTATATGAGCCATGAAAGGACTCATTGGAGGAATTCACTATGTTGTTCCTAACCCTCTTAAGCAGTGGCTTAGGGGTTAAGGTCCATCCATATGAATTACCTACATGAGTCAGGGAGTCAAGTTGGGTATGGGTGTGGTTTTAGGATTTGGATTGTGTGTGTGAGAGTGTAGAGTGTGAGTGTAGTGAGTGTGTAAGTCAACCCTCACTAGTACCAGAGCCACCTGTAGGTAGTCCTAAGGCCAAAGAGTCCTATAAGGAACTCATCCTTTAAACCTCCACATTCGATCTCAACCCTCTAGGTGATTAGGGTCTACAATCAAGCTTGTGGGGTTTGCAGGGAGATAAGAAGTGGTTTAAATTTCTAAGGGATGGGTCCCAATTCTAGTCCTCTAAGATAGTCAAAGGAAAAGCCTAAGGCTAGATCCTAAACACTAAAGAGGGAAGAGAAGACCTCATCAAAAATAAGGTCAACAAGGCTTCTCAATTTGAGAAGGATTTATAGATTTTGGTGTGAAAATGACAATAGAGTGTTGAAAAAATTTAGTGGAATCCAAAATTATGCAAAAGTAAATGATAAAATTTGGGTCCTCTGTAGAAAAGAACTAACATGGAATGAGTTGATTAATCAGCCACAATTTGATTATGTTGATTTTAAGCTCAAAGAAAAGGACTGTAAGGTCATCTTTATTAATGCTAAGAGCACCAATTATGCTAGAGAGGAGTTATGGCAGAAGTTGATTGATATTGGCTCTACCATGAGGCAAAGTCAAGTTATTGGAGGGGATTTTAATTGCATTGCTAGTCCTATTGAAAAAATTGGAGACGAGGATCGTGGATCATTTTTCTAAGTAAAACATTAATAAATCTATCAAGGAAGCTAGTTTATTTGATTAAGGTTTCAAGGGTCTCCTTTTACTTGGTATAAGGGCAATATATATGAAAGGATAGACAAAATGATGGTTAATCAACACGGAATTGAGAATTTTCTTTATTCAACTGTTAGACATCTTCCTATGACATGCTCTAATCATATATCTCTCTTATTGTTGATTATAGCTCCCATTTATCCTGTGAAATCTTTTTTCAAATATTTCAATGTGTGGTTTAAACGTCTTGAATTGCTTTGACTTATTCAGAAGGCACAGATTCACTTAGGCTACTAGAAACCATTGGCATAGTACATTGGAGTTTACATAAGAATGTTGCTAGAGAGCTAAAAAGATGGAATCGAGAGGTTTTTGGGACAAAAAACTTAGAATTCAGCAGGCAAAAGAAGAGGCCAGCAGATTGGAAGAGTCTGTCAGGGTGGGTAACTTTAATGATGATGAGCTATACGTGGAAAATGCAAACATGTAGAAGGCAATGAGTTGGCAGAAAGACTTAGACAGAAAGCTTATGCTATTAAATTCAATGAGAGGGACATGAGCTGCAACTTTGTTCATGAATGTTTCAATTATAGAGGAAAGTCGGATTTCATATTGAGAATTAAAGATCTTAATGGTTATTGAGTTACTCAGACTTAGGAAATTATTACTAGTGGTATCAACTACTACCAACATATCTTTACTCAACCTCCAAGTGTACTGACCAAACTTGACTCTCATATGTTTGTTAATAGTAACTAACTATTGGTGATTTAAACCTCGCTTATCCCCTTCTAAAGAAGAAATTTGGAAAGCATTTAACTCTTCTGACAATAGTAGGACACTGGCTCTGATGGGTTTACAATAGATTTCTATAAAAAATGTTTGGAATCATTAAAAAGGAGACCATTTTGGTTGTTCAAAGTTCGTTTCTCTATGTTGCTCTTCCTATGTATGTTACCACATCCACCATAACCTTAATTGCTAAAGATAAATCCACAAAGCTAAGTGGGATAATTTTAGGCCTATCTCGTCTCACCTTAGTTATCTCTAAGTCGATCGACAAAATTATTGTAAATAAGTTATAGCCCTATTTACCTGCTCTTATATCACCCAACAAAGTAGCTTTCACTAAAAGGAGGGGAATTACTGATAACATTCTTCTTATTCAATAAATATTAATTAATTTAGATAAGACTTATAAAAGGAGAAATTTGGTGATAAAAATAGATTTAATGAAGGCCTATGATACTATAAGCCGTTGCTTTATCATCAAGTGCTAGTGGTCGAGCTTTTAAGGCTGACATTTGTAATTTGGTCGAGAGAAGGCTCGTGGTAATCTCTATACACTCTTGCTGAATGGTTGTTGACCTCATTTTTGATGAGGTCTTCTCTTCCTCTTTAAGTACTTAAGATCTAGCCTTAGGCTTTTCCTTTCGACTATCTTAGAGGACTAGAAGTGAACCCACCACTTAGAAATTCAAACCACTTCTAAACTCCCTGCAAACTCCACAAACTTGATTGTAAACCCCTAATCACTTAGAGGGTTGAAATCAAGTGTGGAAGTTTAAAGGATGAGTTCCTATAGGACTCTTTAGCCTTAGGACTGCCCTGAGTGGCCTGGTCTGGTGAAGGGCTGACTTACACACACACTACACTCATACACTATACTTTCATACATCTCCTAAAACCACATCTATACCTAACTTGACTCCTTGACTCCTTGACTCATGTAGGTGATTCACATGGATGGTCCTTAACCCCTAAGCCCTTGCTAAGAGGTTAGAACAACATAAGTGAATGCCTCAAATGAGTCCCTTCATGGCTCATTTGGGCTTGATATGGCTTCATGGCTCAACCAAAATGATTTCATTCCACTTACATTTACCCAATCTTCAATTTTCTAAATTTTCAATTTTTGACCCCCGGGACCCTACACACCCGCCTAGCCTACCCAAAACACTTGAAATTACCCAAATTTTTCAAAAAAATCTCCAAATACCTAAAATTCCTCAAAACCAATCCCAAACATTCTCACATTAGTCAAATTGATCATTCATAGCCAAAAATACCCAAAATTCGAAAAATACCTCCCAATACTCTCCAAATACCCAAAATGCCCCTCTTATCCCAAAAATCCAAAAATTCAGAAAATTCCCAAAAAATTCCAAAAAATCCCAAATATTCCCAATTTCATTTTGTTCAACTACACCATGGGCAAATTTTGTCAATTTACCCCACTTTTATCAAAATCCCCAATTTGACCCATTTTAACCCAAAATAAACCCAATGTCAAACCAAACCTACCAAATTGACCCAAATTCTGGTCCAATTCAATTCTAAACTTCAATTCAACATCCCCAACACCAACCTAGATGAAATCCAAGTCCAATTTGATTGGCATTTTAATCCAATTTCACTTTTGACCTTAAAGCACAATTTGGACCCATGACCCAAACTTAGCCCAAACTAACCCAATTCAACTCCAATTAACCCTAAACCTTTTCTAAACCTTCCTTAACATCCCCACAAACAAAAAACTAACATGATTTGCCCAAAATTTGGACCTAAACCCCACTCAAATTCAACCCAAAGCTAAAAGGCCCAATTTTGACCTAAACCCAAACCTAACCCAAATAAGCCCAAACCCCAAAATCAAAACCCAACCAAAGTCAAAACCTCTTTGAAACACTCCCATAAACATTTCCCAACATTAATTTTACATCAATTTCAACCCTAGCCCAACATTGTCCCAAGTTAGCCCAATTTGACCTACATTGGCCCATTTACCAAAGAGGCCCAAATCCAACCCCATTCAAACCCAAATCACTCCAAACTCATTTCAAATCACTCATGACATGTCCCTAAACCAAACCAAACAATTATTTGGCCCAAACTTCTACAAAATTCCCAACCATGAATTCATTCTTAAACCTAAAGGCCCATCCCTTTAGCCTTCCTAAAAGCCCATCAAAAATAATTTCAAAAGGCCCAAAGCCCACATGACAATCCTCTATCATCATCCATTTGATAAAACCATCTCCTAAGTTCTACATTCATGATAAAATAAATCCTAATCAAGCCATATGACAAATCCCATCAAATCACCCCTAAATTACCAAAATTTTTAAAACCTTTTTTATGAAATTGGCCAAAATTTTCCCCAAGCCAAAGGTGAGCCATGAAGCCATGCATGAGCCCCATGGGAGCCATGAGAGCCATGGAATCTACTTTCCACCTCACCAAACCATTAATGGCAAGAGAGGGGATCCCTTTCTTAAACCCTCTTAAACCCTTTTTACCTTAAGCATGTCACACACTAAACCATGCTTAGCCACCTCACCATGGATGGAGACCACACCATTTTCTCTTGGCTGACCCAAGTGACTCTTAAAAGCCCAAAACCAGGCCTTGGGTGGTGAACCTAGCCCAAAACCATGGGTTGACTCATTTGAACCCAAAATAGCCATCCCCCCATTCCATTTCAATTCAACTCCTTTACACATGTCCATGGCCAATTGACTGCACTAAGCCCCGACCTCGACCTCCCCGACCTCGAGGGTGACCTGACCCTGGCCGACCAGCCACCACAGCCGCCGGAAACCACCAGGCCGAGAGCACCCATGTGAGCCAAAGTTTGGAATTCCCACTTGCTGAGCTGCCCCATGCCCAATGGCCACCATGGTTGTTCTTCCCTTGACCTAAGCAGCTTATCCCAAGCCCTAAGCCCCCCAGGGAGGCCCTCCACCCTCTCCTATTTAAACACCACCTCCTCTCGGCCATGAGAGGTGCTAAACCAGACCTTACTGAAACCCTGCCAAAATTGCTCCATACCACTCTCCACACTTAGAGCAGTTGATCCCCAGTGACAATTTGCCCTAATTCCCACCAACGTGAGCTCAATTTCTCAGCCAAAATTCCACCCAAAAATAGGACATCTCCCAACTCTCCACCAAATTCAAATTAAACTCACCCACACCTGCACAAGGTCAAGAGAAGGAGTTCCCCAGCAAAAGCCCCTTCTTCAGGCCACCCATCTGTTCCGTACTTCAAGCTTTGTAATCGAGCCGTGGTCGAAATCATACCTGGACAATTCACTGTGCCAAGGGACTTCATCCGGAGCTTGCTTGGACCCAATCGAAGGTGACACAACTCTCGGATCGATGCTTCACTTCTCCGAGCAAAGGTATGGACTCACTCTTCTTCTCGAGCTTACAGAGATTCTCTATTTAATTTGAGTCAATTTCAATACATGTTTACCATATGGATGTGTTCGTCTCCTCAAGACGAATCCATAGAGCATAAGAACACGAAAATCCATTGAGAATCGAGTGAGAAATTAGGGTTAGAAGGTTGACGGTCATGGGTGCACACCAGTCGTAGATGATGACTGGGAGCCGTCGGATCGAGCGTGTATCAAGCGGATGGTCTGGATTGAGCCGGACAGCGCGATGGTACGTGAACTGCGGGGCCCTGGAGCGCTGAGTCGGATGGCTGCGCCAAATCAGGAGACGACGCGTGTGCTTTCGGAGTTGCCGAGGTTGAGCTGGCGCCGCGTCACTTAAGTAGGAAATTAGGCTATTTTTGATTTATTTAATTCCCTAAACTTCAAAAATACATAACTTTGTGTAGGAAAATCAGAAAAATAAAATAAAAGTACCCTCTTGCTCAGTGAACAGAGGAGAATAATGTGGAAAAGAAATCATTTAATTTTATCAAGTATTTTATTTTTAATTATTTATTTACTCTCTGCACTATTTCAATTCTCCATGCATGAATACAATTCACCATGGCATGAGACCATAGGGCTTTTGAAGCCTCTGAATTTGGGAACATTTCCTGAATTTTCCAAAGTCAGAGGCCACTCCTATAAAGAGTTATTGATTTTTCAATTCTAGGTCACTATTCTGAGTATTTTAATTCTAATAATTAGCATGTTGTGAAATAAATTCTAGGAAAATTTGGTAATTTTTCTTATGACCAGAGGACGCTAGGGAAAATGGTTTTTGAGTTAACTCACTTGTAATAACCCTAATTGGCTTAAACACCCAAAATGAAGCTTTAATTAATTATAGCTAATCATACATCAAATTGACTTGAAATCAATTCTCCACTGACCTTTAGGATCAGGGGAACCCACCATAAAAGTTTGAAGTCAATTGGACTTGGTTAGCCCTATCAAATGGGTTGATTAAGTCATTTAGCCAAACTTAAACTTTAAAAATTCATAACTTTCAAAATACTTTTCAAAAATTCACCAAATTAGTTTTGGAGCCTATCTGATATCAGGGGAATTTAAGAAAATTAAAATTGTAATTTTCCAAAAAAGTTGATTTTTTGCATTATTTTAATATTTTTAATAATTAAAAAATAAAAAAAATCACAAAATTAATAAAATACACCAAAATGTCACATTTTAAATTTTAATCACTTAAGAACAAACCCCATATTTTTCTTAAGTCTCTATGATGAGATATTAAATTTTAAAGCCCTAAGGTAATTTTAAAATTAAAAAATGTATTTTCTAGGATTTCCACTAAAATAATTCTAATAAATCAAAGAAAAATCAAAAAATTATAAAAATTAGTTCACTAGTTTCCTTGATATCAGAGAGATTTTTGAAAAATATAAAATTCATTTTTCAACCTTTATTTTATTTTTAAATTAATTAATACTCCAAAACTCAAAATAATTATAATAAAAATAATATAATTCAAAAAATCACCAAAATTGGTCCAAGTGGTCCTCTGGTCATTAGAAATTTCCCATAATTTTTTTAAGGATAGAAACTTTCCCTTGGTCATGTTATCAAATTTTCCTTGAAAATTCTTATTTTCCACCAAAAATAATTATATAAATAAATTAAATACAGAAAAAATCACATTTTCTCCTCTAATGTCTTGATTGACATATGAGTGAAGTTACATAAAAATTTCAAATTTATTTAAGCTCAATTTAGTGAGTTATGAAATTAGTAAGTTTAAAGGGCAAAATAGTAATTAAAGTTTTAACCTATAATTAAAAATTTTAGGTTTAATTAAAAGGGTGGGTAAAATATTTGATACTAAGTTGATTTTGGATGTTTGAAACTTAGGTAATTAAAGGGTAGAAACCTACCAAATAATTTGAAAATAATTAAAATAAACCTTAATTAAATAATTGTTTAAACTTGGAAGAATAATAAAAAAATTAGAATTATTAAAATAGGAATATTATTAGGAAGAAATTTATTCTTTAATCTAAGAATCCCTAAATCAATCACCTCAATAATATTTAATTCCTAATTAAAATAATAATTCAAATTAACAATTTAAAGTGCTAAAAGACTTAATCATTAAATTAAATTGAAAATTAAAACATTTAAATTAAATCCTTTTAAAATTTCAATTAAATCAATACTTTAACAATTAAAATTAAATCATCCCTAAAGCATAAAAAAATAATAATAATAAAATATTAAATTAAAATTAAAAAATAATAATAAAATTAAATTAAAATTAAAATTAAAACCAAATTAAGATTTAAATTAAAATTAAAATTAAAATTAAAATTAAATTAAATTAAATTAAATTAAATTAAATTAAAAAATTAAATTAAATTAAATTAAATCATTTTAAATTAAATCAAAACATATTAAATTAAATTAAATTAAATTAAATTAATAAAATCAAGTTAAAATTAAATTAAAATTAAATTAAATTAACAAAATTAAATTAAAATTAAAACTAAACCAAACTAAATTAAATTAAAATTAAATTAAATTGAATTAAATATGACATCACTTAAGACATAAAGAATTCTAAAATAAATCTAAAACAACTTGAACACTATTCCAAATTTAAACCCATTAATTAAAATTAAGTCGAATCACAAACCACTTGAGTATCGATTTGCCCTTAAAAGCTCTTATTGTCATAACTCCTAAATGAAGTGTTAAGTGAAGTATTACTTCACTCATAGGATATTCAAATGTCCTAGTTCACCGAGCAAGATAACAAAACTTGAACTCTTAGATGATTGATTCATCGTATAATTAAATTCTCTTGACTTAAAATAATCCTATAAGTATTGAAAAGATGTTTAAGATTCGTCTTAAGCACTTCCTCGATATAATAGGTTGTTTATAAGAACAATTGAACTTAATTGTTCTTCGATGAAGAAAATCATTCTCAAACCAAAACACAAGCAACCTAGACGTCATAGGAGATGACTAAGCTATAGGATTAGGAACTTGGTAGAAAACCATAACCCTTCTCTTAGCTTTACTTAGGAACTTGCTTTAAATGCTTAAATATTCTAAATTGTGTTTAAGTGCAGACTCGGATGACGGGAAGACCCTCCGGTACGCTTTTATTTTATCGCAATTTACCTTCTGCAATTTACTTTATCGCAAATGTACTTACTTTTCTGCATGATAAACAACTCGTTGCATGAAAACCCACACCTTTAGGATAGTCCCTAAAACTGAAACCAAAACTAAATTAAAAGTCATTACAAGATAAAATTCACCACCACAACATTTCAAAATATAAAACAACTCAAAATTTAATCACAAACAGAATACAAAACTACAATTACAACTAAATTAAAACATCTTGTTGGATGATCGGAAATACCTCAGATGATGTAACCTACGTGTTGCTAACGGGATTTCCCACAGTCTAAATGAAAGTGTGGAACTCATTTAGTTGAGTTTAGCAAATTCATCTGGACTAAGTGAATCCGATAAAAATAACGATGCAGGAAGGATAGAACTGTGGGATCTTAACCGGTGTTGTTATAATCAACTTTAAGATTTGTTTTAATTAAAACATAAAAAACACTTGGACTTTAAGATTTCTAAAACCAAACTCCTCTCTTCTCTTTTGATTACAATTTTCTAAAACTAAGCCCTCTGCAACAACAAGGAGCTCGGAGCATGGTGGGCAGCACGGCCATCGTCATCAGCAAAACCTGAGTCTACTTCAACAAAACTTTCTTAGAATTAAATAACCAAACCATAGGATTTCGAGGTAGTTTTCCTAGTGAAACATAAATCCTCAACCTTTTGTTAGGCATTTGCATTGCAAATTAAGCCCTAACCGGTCTTAGGACTCCGAGGTAGTCGTTTGATACGACATAAACCCTCACATCTTCGAGGTTATTTGTATGATCATGTCATACGAACATAAGTCCTAATTAATTAAAATTGGCAAGATCAGAACATTAAATAAACATTAGGACTTTCCTAAATTCAAGCCAAATAATAGGATAGTCGGGAAATTACCGAAGTTCGCTTCTAATCTGTAATTTCTCCTACCTTTCTTCCTTTGAATTCTCAAAACAAAATGTTCCAAATTTGATCCATTCCCTATCGAAATTCTAAAATTCAATCCCTCGAAAACTTAAACTTTGAGATTCTTGAGAGCGAACTACCGATTATTATCGAGAGTTTTCTTAAAGTGATTCTCGTCACTTAAGATGTAATTAACTATAGGGCCTTGCCTTATAGAGAATTTTAAGAACCTGAGTAATATAAACCCCGCTTAATTCATTTATATTAAGCAGAGAGAATTTGTCGGCTTATAAAATTGGTTCGCGTGACCAAACGGATGTCACAAATCTTCTAGTTTATTTAATCGAGCCCCATCACCAAACAGAGTGTACTATTCTTCGGGATAGATACACGGCTTTGTGATGCGGTGCTCGTTTATATAAACTATCTGGGATGTGAGGTCGGTTTGATTTCATATCTTAAAAATTATTTTCAAAATCAAATACTACTTTCTAAATCATATATATATATATTTAAATTAAAATTAAAATCTAAAATTCGCCGACAATTTCTGTTAGGCGACCCCCTTTTCAAAATAAAACACATAACTTAAAAATATGCCGACAATGGTCAAACTCATGGGTTCTTCAAATCCAATAGAGGTATTAAGTAGGGTGATCATTTGTCTCCCACTATATTTATTTTGGCTTTTAATTACTTTTGAAGGGTGATTAATCAGTCACAAAATCAACATCCTATACAAGATAGTTCCATAGGTCAAGCTGTTTTTGTCATGCATCTTGCATATGTTGATGATGTTATTCTTTTAAATAATTTTAGCAAACATGCAGTCAAGATAACCTACAAAACTATTATGCAATTTCAGGATGTTTGTGGTATGCATTTTAATAATAAAAATGGATCAAATATTTTGTGACAGCAAAGTGACTATTTCCACCAAGCTATGGATTAAAGATTTCACTAATTTTAACCATGATTATCTTCCTCTCAAGTTCTTGGGAGCTTAATTGATTAAGGACTGGAAGAAATAGATACAATTTGATAAAGTGGTGGAGATGATTCAAAACTAAATTAATTGTTAGACTACTTCTTTTTCATTAAATGGTGGTAAGATCACACTTCTTAAGAGTATACTTACTTCTCCTCAACTTTATATAAATTAAATTTTGAAAATGGAAAAAAGCACATAGAAGCTTACCGGAAAGATATTTTAACAAGTTTTTATGGGTTGGCCACAATAAACAACTACATTGGACTAACCTGGAAGAAACTATGTAAGCCATTATCAGCTAATGGGATTGGTTTTAGAAGTTTTCAACACCTTAATAAGAGCAACTTCTATAAACTCTAGATTAGATTTAGGTCACATGATACTTTGTGGTCTAAATACATGCTAGACAAGTATTATTTAGGTATTCACCCATCTATAGTTCAGAAAAAAGCTGGTGATTCTAGGGCCCAGATAAATATGCTAAAAGTTAGAGATCAAGATGAGGATTACTTTGTTTGGGAAATTGTGGATGGTAAAGTAGAATTTTTTGGATAACTTTATGTTGGATGGTACACTATCTTCTTATAATATGAATGGTGAGTGTTTCCTTTGATGGTATCCGATTGTTGGTTGGAGAGCTAGTGGGATTTAAACCTGCTATACTCCTTGGCTGATCAGAATATGGCTAAACATATTGCTAATGCTAACATTAACACAGATCTTAGGGATAGACTAGTGACTATGAATCTTAATAACACTTCTCTTAAAAACTATATTTTCAGGAGAAGTATGGCTAACAACAAATTTTCTAGTGTAAGGTTATTTGGAAAAAATCTTAACTCCTTCTATGTCCTTTTTTGTTGAAGATTTTTCCATGAGATGTTTCCCACTGATGATTTACTAAAGCTAAAAGGATTAATTTTACCATCCTGCCACTTGCTGTGTAGATTTGAAGAGGAGAGTTTAAATCTCTTATTCATAACTTGGAAATTTACTTTGAATGTTTGGAGGCAGATTAGTAATCTTCGTGAATTTAGAATCCATAATTGAATCGGATAGATACGATAACCTACCGGAAGAATATGAAACTTTATAAACATGAGAACATCCCAAGTATTCTATTTTGGTTTATTTGGATGGCAAGAAACATAACTAGACATGCAAATATAATTGTAATGATTGTCGGATGTGATGGCTAAAATAATGGCATATATTATTAAGCTTTTTCAGATCAGCAACTATCCTGGTTTGAATAGTTCTATCTTTAATACAGGGAACTCACCTCACAATAAAATACAACAATGCAACCATTTCATTCAACAAGTATGTTGGAGGAATCCTGCCTCTCCTTATATCAATGTTAATGTTGATTGGAGATTAAAAAATTGTGCTGATCATATTGGTGGTGTCTTCAAAGAAGACATGGGTTCTTGTTTACTCTTTTTCATTCCTCCCGTTGTGTCGACAATGCTTTGAAAGCTTAATTGAATGTTATTGGTGCGACATCGAGGATTGTTATGGAAAGCTCTTCATATGAAACTAGATTTCCTCTTTATTGTGTTGAAGCTTAAGGGGAAACTTCCTATCCCCTGGAGGATTATTTACTTGGTTAAGAAGATCAAAGCTGCTGCAACCAACCTCAACAACATTAGAGTTTTATTCAAAGGGAAGGTAATCAACATGCTAACTTGCTAGCTAGGATAGGCATTACTCGTGATAATGTCTTACTCAATACCTCACCTCCTTCTGCATTAAAAATACTATTGCATGGTGATAGTTTAGATTTACCATATTTGAGATGCAAAACTATGTAACCTTTTGTGCTTTGTTATAAAATGACACATTTTGGTTAATATACATATATATATATATATAGGATGGCATTTTCTGCTATACTAGGGCTTTTCTCTTTCTCAACGATTCTATGGAGTTTTGCATAGTTTCCATTGAAATCTTCATTTCCTTGCGATGGATTTGGACTAAACTTTTTTTGAAGCCCTTAATGGCGACAAGACTTCTATTACTCCTAAATTGTGTATGTTCTCGCAATCATTTCACGATGCTATGTCGTTTAGTGATGATTATAGTTTCATTAAGAAGGCTGCCCAAGAAAATGGCAATTCTGACGCTAAATGCAATCTTCTTACTTCTTCTTGTCATCTTGCTTTGGTCGATAAATTTCTATATGGCCTTCCCAAGCTTGAGGTTATTCATAAGGAATTCAAGGTAATGCACAAAATTGGGCTATTGGATGGGCGGCATATACTTATTAAACTTACAAATGATTAAGATTACACACATTTATTTACTAGGAGATTAGTCTGGATTGATAACCGTGCGATGAAAATTCTGAAGTGGATTGTGGACTTCGACCCACAGACTAAACCCCGAACCATTCTAGTCTAGATTCACTTTCCAGGTCTGAAATTTCATATTTTTTACTCTATCCCCGCTATCTATGGTAAGCCTCTCAAAATGGAAATTACTACTTTTAATCTTCCTTATCCTTCAGAAGCCAAGGTGCTTGTTGAAGGTGACATTACTTTGCTTGCTCCTTAAGACATTTGGATTGGTTCGTAGCACCAAGGCTATTGGCAAAGGATAGTTATTGAACAATATCCTCTTTATTGCTCCTATTGTCATATGTTTGGCCACTCTAACTCTCATTGCTACCACTTACATTCTCATTTAAAATAAAGAAAAATAGTGCCCCTTCTAAGGCCCCTCCTCCTTTAGTGGGTGGTCTGGGGTGATGATACTTTGGTGGGTCAATAGAAAGCTCTCTTTGTTCTGTGTTGACCCATACTTGGAAGATGATTCCGGTATGAATAATACTAATGTGTCTTTGCAGGATGTTGCTGGAGCTGGTCTAAATTTCAAATATAATGTAGCAACCACTAAATTAAAAAATGTAGCTTATTCAAAAATCAAAAAGGGGGGGGAGGGGGGAAGTGGAAAAATGAACTTCTACATCTTAATGAGAGGAACTTCATTATTGGGAATTACTATTTTGATGGGGATCAGCAGCCCGCCCACACCAGAACTTCTAGGAGGCGTGGGTTTAATCATCATGTTTAACATTATCATCTAGAATATTAGGGGAGTAGTTGACCCCTGTTTCCTTAATAGACTTAAATATTTATGTTAGGTTCATAAGCTTTTTATCCTTGCCATTATAGAATCTTTAGTCTCTAGATTTAGAAAAATTTCAAAGAGAATTTAAGCACTACCACCACTACTTGAATAAAACTAATAAAATCTGGTTCTTTTGGAAACCTAGTGTTAGCTTATTGACAAGCCTAAAATATATAAGATTTTTGCTATATGATTTTACTCATTTTTTATGATATTACACTTTAAAGGAAGGTATTTTATATATTTTTTGGTTTTAGATACAAGAAATGGTGATTGGAGCAAAAACAAACAAAAACGGTGCAATTTGGAGCAAAAACGAGCAAGAAATGAAATTCTGCCCTGACACCTTTCGATAAGTCTTTCGATGCTTAATATCTTTTACACTTCTTGCATATTTTTGAATGAGATTACATTTTAAATAAATATTTTTTTATGTTTATTTTGTAGGGTTATCTGTTAGGAACGCAACGCAACTGATATGAGGCCAAACGGAGCTAAAACGAAGCCAAACGAAGCCAAATGGTGGAGCTGCGCAGAGCCTGCCTGCCGACGGCGCCCTCGAGCTCGCCAAAGGAGGGATTTTCCCATGAAGGCCGAAAATTGTCCGAAAAGCTCGCTGACAGCGACCTTGAACCTGTCGATAGCGCCCAGGAAGGTTCTTGACCGACTTTTGGCGATTTTTGGCCGAAATTCGAGGTATTTGGACGCTTTTTCGAAGGGGTGCTTAAGGGGACTCTTAGAAATTCATCCACACTCTTTAAATTAGTGAATTTAGGAGGAGAAAAGGAGAGAAAAAAAGAGAAGAATGTTAGGAAAATCTTGGAGAATTTTTAGGATTCTTAGATTAAGAGTAGAAATGTAGATTTCTACCCTTTTGGAGAGATTGGAGAGGAGATTTTAAGAGAATTTGTAAGGGATTGCACTAGCATTGCATGGATCGACGGGAGACTTTATGGGAGAGATCTTCATCTTTCTTTCAAAAGGAATAAACTAAGTATTGTTCTTCATTATCTTATGATTTTGTAAACACTTACATAGTGGATTTGCTTTGGTTTAATGAAGTTTTCGTTGTGTTTTTTTCGTGCTTTGTGATGTATCTTTCTTACTCTTTCTTCTTCTTTGGAAATAGTGGCATAAGAAAATTATGTCATTGTTTCTATTCTACTTTTCTTTTGCAATGAGTAGAATTCATGATTATGATATTGGGATGCTTGCTAAAAGATGTTCTAATTATAAATGTGATAGTTTTTACTTACACTTCATTTACATTACAACAAGGGATCGTTGTATTATTAAAATTTGTTGTAATTGCATTGTCTCGAATGGGCAGTGTAATTCTCAACAAAGTGGAACCACATTCAATGTCCGTAAATGAAATGCGTAATTCATTGGGATTGAATGCAAATAAATAGGGAAATAACATTAATCGGACGTAGAATTGGAGATTTTAGAGTGACAGGCTAAAATTCTCAATTCGGTCCTATCGTTTAGGTGCTGAAGTGTAGATGTTAGCCCTCGGGTGAGGGGAACGTGGGAGCTCCGAAGTGAGAGCCGGTATCCTCCCAGCCTAGTTGCAGATTCAGTAAACAAGCAGGATTAGTCAATGTTCTTTATGCCTGGACCAAAGGGTAAAAAATAGAATTGCTCCTATTTGGCACATATAATATTTAATGCATCTCAATCTTATACATTATCTATTTCATTACATAAGAATTGTAGTTTTTAGTATCTCAAATTTCTCCAAACCAACTCATCCAAAAAGGGTTATCTTTAAAATTATTATTTGCATTTAGTTATAGTTACTATCTTTAGATTTAACACTCGCATTTATGAGTAGTTGCTAGATAAAACACAATTTTAATCGACATTCCAAACTAAGGACTATTAGTAGTATACTAGAATTTGACTAAAGACCTCTTACTTCACTTCCTCGTGGGATCGATACTTGGGTTTTTAAAGAAAACTCTATATTACTTGAAGCGATATGTATACTTGCATAGTACCCCTAGTGTGTAAAATATTTTCTAATTTTTTATATCATTTAAGATTTTGCACACTAGCCGCTATTTATAAATTGGGTCAAGTTTTTTGTCATCTTTTAGAAGTTAATTTATTGCGTAATTGCGGTTCGGGTCATTTATCTATTGTCATTAATGAGAAACAATTTGTACTTTGTTCTTTCAAAATGAAGAACTTTCAAAGCTAGGCCACTTTTGTTTTTACTAGTTGTTCTCATCAAGATAATTTTTTTTATGGAACACATTAGCTCTTATGGGTAATATAATTGGATAATTGGTTAGTTGGAGGTGATTTCAATATGGTGATGAAAATTCTTACAAGAAGGGAGGGATAAATGCGACATCACTCTCATTAAAAAATTCTGTAACAAAATTTCTGATGCTCGTCTCTATGATTTGGGTTTGTCTGCATTCCTTATATCTGTAGAAGGGATTTTCTTTTCAAAGTCTTGATAGATTCTTTGGTAATCGACATTTGATAAATCATTTGAAAGTTTCGAATGTGCAACACCTTAATCATGTTGCCTCTAATCAAAACCCAATAGTACTTTCATTGGCTTTCCTTAACAAACTTTACAAGTAAAATTTTAGATTTTTTAATATTGGGCTTCTCATGGAACTTCTCTCACTCTCACAAAATAGGCTTTGAGAATCAATGGATATGGCAGCCCTTGGTATTTATTGTGGCAACTCGTACAAAAATGTGGCTTCTCAACTTAGGGATTGGAACTCGCAAGTTTTTGGGAATGTCAATAATAAAGCTTTGGAGGCACAAATGAAGGTTGATTCCTTGGAATCTCTTGTCCATTGTGACTTTAATCTTGTTGATGAATAAACTTCTGCTCATTAGAAGCTTCTTAAACCCATCACTATCGAGTAAAGGCTTCTTTAGCAGAAA